>CM062809.1:957504615-958024615 GCA_031772625.1 Pinus tabuliformis
AATCTCCAACTCTGTTGTTGATCTCAACCACCTAGATTTTTCTCATCTTGTCGATTTGATCAATTTTGATGTAATGCATGCGTGATTCTATGCAATGCTCTACCTAAAAACCCCCTAAAAATATTTCTTCTATTGTTGACCAAGTTTGACCAAATTGTAACTAGCCACAAGGTGCTCTGATTTTAAAAATTCCACATGGCATGGAATCCTCTTGTCATGCTCTACAATTTGATTCTAGGTTGACTTTTTGACTACCTAGACCATTTTGCAAAGGGAAACATGCACTGCCTTGGGAAACATGAAAGTTGGCAAATGAGAGTACTACATTGTGAGAGATATAATGAGCAATGTTGCACTAAGGCTAAGGTCAGCTAGAGACTTTATAAACACAAAACCATGTGGAATGAGATAGGTGCACCTTGATGCAGGTTAGATTCGCCCATACACCAGTGACAACCCCTACAAAGACAAGGGCCCCATAGAAACAGGAGTCCTCATGAACAACCTCTTGTTGATTTTGGGCATCAAATGTGCTCTACCTCCGAAATTTTGTGAATGGACTAGAACACATGAAATCGCCAAGACCCAAAAATCGTTTGGAGAAATTCCACCCGAATGAGGAGTTATTAAAATAATTAATATTTTTGATGCACTCCTAAGTCTAAACTTAGGAAAATAAAAATATTAATGGGTATTAATAAAGGTATGGGTGAGAAGCTTCTAAGAGATGAGGATCAAGTATGTTTTAATCTTAGTTGTTGATTAGAGGCTTAATCTCGGTCGTTGATTGATCAACAGGAAAAGTATAAGAGAAGACTTGAAAGTCATTTGGAGATACACTGGGCAAATACTCAGTAACCCGAGAGAAATCGATTCCCAAGAAGGAGTTTGATTTCAGAGGGAGAGTTGCAGGGTGAAGGAAGAGGAGGGCATCAGCCAGTGTTGAAAATATCGGTATCGGCAAAATATCGGCGAGGGTCCAGAAAATATCTTATCGGCAATATCGGCAAAAATATCGGCAAAATATCAGCAAATATCGGCAAGCATAAAAAATAATTTTTTCAAATTTTTAAATATAGCCGATATTTTGCCGATATTTTCAAAATATCGCGATATTTTCCGATATTTGCCGATATTTTGAAAATATCGCGATATTTTCTCGGCGATATATCGTTTTGCCAGAAATATCGCGATATTTCCGAATATCGCCGATATTGTCAACAGTGGCATCAGCAGCAGTCAGAGACTGAGGAGGAGGTGACGCAGGGCATTCAAGAGACAGCGTAGAAGGAAGAGTAGGGAGACAGCACCATTGGAGACGCAGTCCTCACACAGACTGACTTCGAGTGACGCAAGAGTGACGTAGAAGTGGGTGAAGGTTCTCTAGGGTGTCAGAACTTCTCCAGGAGGAGGAGAAACATTGTCTCAGGAGTTTCTCTCAGAAGTGTCAGTTTTTCTGTAGAATCATTCCTTGTAAAGCGATTGTTGCTGAAGATTAACAAATAAACCCTCATCTGCTGCATCGGTTTTCCCACATTGGGTTTTTCCGGGGACAATTGTCCAAAAACAACTATGTTGATGTGATTGATTCTTGTGCTTGTATATCACTATTATTTTCTCTATGTAATTGTGATAACTGCAGTAGAACTTATTTCAATGTTTACTAAAGGTTTCGTAAATAACTTATTGTGAGAGATAAGTAGGTGAAATAAATCAGTTACTGCAGTAGAATTTCGTGTTAGAAATTTCCACACCTCTAAGGTCCTCCAATTCAGTTAGAGACAAGATCACCAAAATGATATTCTCAAGGGATGAAGCATGGTCTGACCACTCATAATGAATATGTGAAAATTCTATCACTGCAACAACTGATTTACTTTTCCTACTTATTTCATCATAAGTTATTCATGAAATTACTTCAACAAACATTAAAATAAATATTGTTGTAGATATCACACAGTAATACGCACACATTGACACAGTTATTTTGGACCAATGTCCCCGAAAAAACCCAATGTGAGAAAACCGATGCAGCAAGGGAGGATTTTATTATTCAGCAATTTTCTAGTACAACAGGGTGCCAAACTGGCTTACCCACAGATAGAAAAGCAATTCTTCTGAATCCAGCATAGGCCCCACTGACCTCTGCGTCAGCTTGAAACCCTCTGAGTCAACCTCAAACCCTCTGCGTCAGCATCAAACCCTCTGCATCAGCCTACTGAGGCTTTGTGCAGCCTCTCTGGCCTTCTGCATCACTCCTGCAACCTCTGCGTGCATGACGTGAGCCCTTCTGGCTCTGCGCAGTCTCCACTACCTCTGCGTGGCTTCCTCTAGCTCTACGTTTGCCTCTTTTGCCTTTGTGCTGATCTCTCGTCTCTCTGTTCCGTACTTGTTGCCTCCTCGCTGCTCTCTAGACCACTAGTTCAATTTCTCAACAAACCCCACTCCAAAAATTGAACTGACTGGTCTCCCTCAATGTGTTCTCCAAGTGCCCATGAAGCCTCCTCTTATACTTTTCCTGTTGACATCTCAATTGCCGAGATTAAGTCCCTAATCAACGGCTAAGATTAGATTTGGCTTGATCCATGTCTTTTGGACCATTCTAACACAGATTCATATTAATACACATTAATATTTTATTTTCCCTAAGTTTAGAGTTAGGGACTCCGTTAAAAATATTAATTATTTTAATATCTCCTGATCTGTTTACAAATTGCCCTAACCCTTTTTGGGTATTAGAGATCTCATGAGCCCCAACCTCTCCACCAAATTTTGTGGCTAGAGCGCATCCAATGCTACCCCAAATCAACACTCCCTCTTAGTGATGACTATGCTCTAGCAATACTCCTCACAAAGTATTACTCTGATCATCTGGCAGCAGTACATGTGCTGATGCTAGGCCTTCCTGCCCAACATCCTTTGCATTGCTGCCTCCTATACTGCTGCCCATGACACTGCTACTGCCACTGTTGCATATGTACGACAGCTCCCTCTGCATCCGTGTTGTTGTTGGTCTTTTCTCCCAACACTGCATCCGCATTGCAACTCCCTCTACATCATTGTTGTTGTTGGTCCTTTCTCCCAACACTGCATCTACACTGCAACTCCCTCTTCATTCATGCTGCTAACACACTACTTCTGAAAGGGGTTCTTTACCATCCCCATCTTTTCCCTAAAGTAGTCAAATTTTGACTTTCCAAGGGCCTTGGTGAGGATATCTACCACTTGTTCCCCTGTAAGAGTGTAGCTCAACTATACATCTCCTCATTGGGCACAATCTCTGACAAAATGACACCGGATATCAATATGCTTCGACCTATCATGGAATACTAGATTCTCAGACAGTTTGATGCAACTCTGATTATCACACATGATCCTGGTCGCCTCCATATTTCTTCTAAAAAGGTTTACCAACAGTGTTCTAAGCCATATGACCCCACACGAAGTTTTGCTTGCTGCCATATATTCTGCCTCAAACAAGCTCAGAGCCACGAACTTCTATTTCCTACTGCACCAGGAATTCATTCCTGATCCAATGTTGAAACAGTACCCAAAGGTACTTTTCCAATCCACTGAACTTCCTGCCAAATCTGCATCAGTAAATCCACTCAACCTGATATCCTTCCCCTTGTTGTACAAGAGCCCATAATCAATTGTTCCCTGTAAATACTTGAGAATGCACTTGGCTGCTGCCCAGTGAGCCCTCTTTAGTTCCACCATGAACTGACTAAAGATGTTGACAGCATAGCAAATATTTGGCCTGGTATTGACTAGATACATCAGGGACCCTATGAGCTGTTGGTATAGGGTGGGATCGACATCCTTGTCTTCTGATGCATCAATCTTCTGCCAATTGGTGATCATTGGCGTAGCCATAGGTCTACAGTCTCCCATCTCGAACCTTTTCAGGATTTTTCTAGCATACCTTCCTTGCGCAAGGAAGATTTCTCCTTTCTGCTACCAAACTTCCAACCCTAGGAAATAGTGCATTCGTCCCAAATCCTTAATGTCGAACTCTATGGCTAGATTCTTCTGCATTCTTCAATGAATCTGGATGATCCTGTTAGGAAGAGATCATCCACATATAGTACTAAGATAAGTGGCTCACTCTCTACGACCAGATAGTAGAGATTTGAATCCATGTCACTCTTGACAAACCCATCTTCTGCAAGTAGCCATCTATTCAACCATACTACGCTCTTGGTGCCTACTTCAGCCCATACAAGGCTTTCTTCAGTCTGCATACATGAGACTTCTTCTCATGAGTTTCAAAACCCTCTGGTTGTTCAATGTATACTTCTTCTATTACCCCATTTAGAAATGTCGTCTTGACATCCATCTGATGGATCTCCCATCCCATCTGGGCTGCTAGACATATCATGGTCCTAATAGATGTATACCTGGCTACCATGGTGAAGGCTTCCTCACAGTCCATCCCTTCCATTTGAGCATACCCCTTAGCCACAAACTTGGCCTTGTATTTTTCAACACTGTTGTCCGCAACATATTTGATCTTGTAGCTCCATCTTGAACCTACCACAGATCTGTCTTGAGGCCTTGACACCAACTCCTAGACATCGTTTACCATAATGGAGTTATACTCCTCCACCATCGTATCTAGCCAGACCTGATGCTGAGCTGCCTCCTTGAAGCCGACAGGCTCTCCATCCTGAGCTACTAATGCCTGATACCTGTCTGGTTGTTTTCGCTCCCTTTTACTGTTCTTTGGCTCTCCGATGAATTTTTCTGCATCACGCAGAATCTGACGAAGTTCCCTGTTGGTTCTTCCTCTGTCAACAGGTGCTTTTGTACGCTCCTCTTCCTCATCCTCAGAATCTTCCTGATCTGAGGAAGAATTCTTCACTTCCATTGGTTGAAGTGGCATGACCAACAGATCCTCTTTCAACTACTCCTTGGAACGCATTTCGCGAGATCTTCTGAAAGCTCTGTCCTCCATGAACTTTACATCTCGTCGTACTACTACCTTCCTGCTCCCTGGAAGATAGATCCTGTATGTCTTAGCGTTCTCGCTATATCCTACTAGATACCCCTTTTCTGCAGTCTGAGCTTCTTCCTCTTTTCTTCGGGTATAAGACAATATGCCAAACTCTCAAATATCTTAAAATCACTGACTTCAAGTGTCTTCCCAGTGAAAACTTTCTCTGGAGTAATCTTGCCTAATGCCCAATGAGGAGTCCTGTTCTGAACGTAGACAACTGTGTTGCATGCTTCCGCCCACAAGAATTTTGGCATATCCTGATCATACAACATGACTCTAACTGCTTCTACAATAGTCCTGTTTTTCCTTTCTGCCACCCCATTATGCTCCAAATTGTAGGGAGTTGTCCACTCTCTTCTGATGCCCTCCTTAGCGCAATAATCGGTGAAGTCCTTATTGACATACTCTCCACCATTATCTAAGCGCAAGAATTTTATTTTCTTACTTGTCAGATTCTCCACTAGAGCCTTGAACTCTTTGAATCGACAGAAAATCTCATCCTTGGTTTTTAGAAAATAGATCCAAGTTTTCCTCGAGTGGTTATCAATGAAGGTAAGGAAATACTCGGCACTGCTGAGAGCTTTGACGAACATAGGTCTGCAAATATTGAAGTGTATCAATCCTAGTGCACTATTGGCCCTGTGGTTGCTCATAGGAAATGTTGCCTTGGCATACATTCCTAGAGCGCATCCCTTGCATACATCATCTCATTCCGTACTCAAATCCAAAACTCCTATTACAATGCTCCTGAGAATTCTCAGAGCTCCATGGTGCAAGTGACCCATCCTTCTGTGCCATAGTTCGTTCAAGTCTTTGTCCCCATGATTGCCTATTAGTGACATTGGAGATTCTAGTTGTAGTCTATACAACTGATTACTTTTGATCCCAATCTGCACTTTCTTTTTCCAGCTCGGGTGTTTGACATATACCTTTTCCTTAATGAAGTAGACTTCATAGCCCTTGCCCTGTAGTTGTGACATGGACAGTGAGTTCATCCCCAATCCTAGTACATGCAATACATTTATGGCATGAAATTGTTCTCCCGATTCTGTCTGAAAAACTATGGTACCTTTTCCTACTGGAGTACACTTTGCCTTGTTTCCCATGGTGATCTGAAAGTTCGTCTTCTCTTCTCGATATTCTGAGAAACACTCCCTGATTCCCGTCATATGCCATGAGGCTCCACTGTCTATATACCATAATTCTGATGATGCAGCACTAGTCATGCATGCCACTTCTTCCAACCTAGAAGCCAACATAGAGAAATCAAAATCTCTCTTGTGCAATCTTCTGAAAATCTGCGAGAATCTCCTGAGGTGGATGCATTTGCATCAAGGTCTCGACCCATAACTGATTTTCCCTTTCTGTCTCTGATTACTTACTCTAATACCATGTGAAAATTCTATCACTGTAGCAACTGATTTACTTTTCCTATTTATTTCATCATAAGTTATTCATGAAATTACTTCAACAAACATTAAAATAAATACTACTGCAGATATCACACTATAATACAGAAACAAACATATACACACATTGATATAGTTATTTTGGACTAATGTCCCCGGAAAAACCCAATGTGGGAAAACTGGTGCAGCAAGGGAGGATTTTATTATTCAGCAATTTTCTAGTACAACAGGGTGCCAAACTGGCTTACCCACAAATACACAAATTTTCAGAAGTACTTATGAATCCAGTGTAGGCCCCACTAACCTCCGCGTCAGCCTGAAACCCTTTGCGTCAGCCTCAAACCCTCTGCGTCAGCCTCAAACCCTTTGCATTAGCCTACTGGCAACCTCTCTGGCCTTTTGCGTCACTCCTGCAGCCTCTGCGTGGATGACATGGGCCCTTCTGGCTCTGCGTCATCTTTGTTTCCTCTGCGTGGCTTCCTTTGGCTCTGCGTCTACCTCTGTGTTGATCTCCCATCTCTCTGTTTCGTACTAGCTGCCTCCTCACTTCTCTCCAGACCACTGGTTTAATTTCTCAGCAAACCTCGCTCCAGAAATTGAACTAACTGGTCTCCCTTAGTGTGTTCTCTAAGTGCCCCTCAAGCCTCCTCTTATACTTTTCCTGTTGACATCTGAACGGCCGAGATTAAGTCCCTAATCAATGGCTGAGATTAGATCTGGCTTGATCCATGTCTTTTGGACCATTCTAACACAGATTCATATTAATACACATCAATATTTTATTTTCCCTAAGTTTAGACTTAGAGTCTCCATAAAAATATTAATTATTTTAATATCTCCTGATCTGTTTAGAAACTGCCCAAACCCTTTCTAGGTATTGGAGATCTCATGAGCCCCAACCTCTCCACCAAATTTTGTGGCTAGAGCACATCCGATGCTACCCCAAATCAACAAAATACAGACTTAAAAGATAAGGCACCAGGTTGGGATGCTTAATACATGGCCTCACATGGTTTTTTACAAGGCTTTGACTTGTGACCTTGGCTTTAGAATGATGGTGAATGATCTGCTTGAAAAAGTTGCATCCCCACTGACAGAGTGGTAACATGACCTAAAAACGCAAATCTTCTCTTAAGAACATAGTGGTGGATATGGATAAGCTCATGACTCGAGGTTGAATCATCCAAGGGCCAAGAACCCAAGTCTATGAAGATAGAATGTGAGTCTAAAAATACTCTAAAGATAGAGAGGTTAGGAAGCAAACTACAATTGGAAAATACTCTAAGGAACCCTATGTTTGCATTGCATCATCCATTAAAATTTGAAGCATGATATTTTGAACCCTATCAATATGTGCTCAATCCAAAGACCCTAAACTGGGGCCCCAAACTTTCAACCCATAAAGAGTTGTCTTGAAGATGTGTTCCTTTAAAAAATATCCTAAAAATGTATCTAAGAACACCAGTGTTCAATGAAAAAAGGTGAAGCGTGTCCCTTACAAAAGTGTGACTAGAAGGCAAGCTTCAACTTGAAGAATGGTCTGGTAACCTGAGCTCCTGAATAAGTACAGGTTGTTGTGATATCCACAAGCTCGCCCTTATAGAACTGAAAATTGTACCTAGCATCCCTAGACATACTAAAGATCATAACCGGTGTTGCAAAAGTTGGCATCAATAAAATATAAGTAAATGTCACCAACTCGGAAAATGAGCAAAATAGGGAAAATTTTGATAAAAGTTGGCAAAATTCAGCAAGCATAAACTTGGTCCTGAAGAACTTGGAAAACTTAGCAACCTAAAACGCTCTGAAAAATCAGATATTTTTGAAACACCAATCGTGGCCTCAGTCTTACCAAGGTTACCCATCAACTAGCAAGCCTTATAGAAGCAAGCAAGTGCAGCCTGTTGTCTTTGTAAACCATCAGAAGAATGACTAAGTAGGCCCAAGTCCTCAGAAAAAGGTAGCATAACAATCAAGACATGATGTAGCATACAACAATCATGAACATGGGTACGCTTCTGAAGAAAGAACTCAAGCTCATCTATGTAAATACCAAACAGTGTTGGCAAGAGAGGGCATCTCTGCTTGACACCAATAATATTCAAGACCAATTCAGAGAATCCACAAACACTTCAAAATAGATCAACAATCTGTGACAATTTCAGCTCTAGCTACTAGTTCTCTAGGGTTATGAAGCCTTTAGATTTATCTTTTGACCACCCATGTTAGGCTGAAAACCAATGTTCAAAGGTTTGCATTTCACAGCACTTCCAGCACACCTGGTTTGACAACTCCCTTTCATGCACAAGCTGGTAGCCCATTCTGTGGCTTCGTACTGCAACCCCTATCAAGGTTATAATTTTCTAGTTGCTATTCTGGTGTGCTCTCAACTATTTCCACATGTTTATCTTTGTTAAATGGAGGGCATCCTATGATTTTATCAGCTGTATCTTGACAGCAAAAGAAAGCATCCAGGAGGTTTAGGCACACTGACATATGCTGTATTATCTTCAACCCCAATGTTAATGGTTTCTATGACTTCACCAATAGACTAATTAGCTACCTCTAATAGCATCTGTAATAATGATCTTCTCCAGATTAGAGATAACTACAATCGCAAACAACTAGAACAGGAAAACTACCGAATCTCTGGCATAACTTTCTATATCCCGAAAAGGAACAGCAACAAAACAAAATCGCAAACCAACAGTAAGATGGGACATGATCAAGAATTATAGCAGATGTAATCACTATATAAAATGAACGCAAAAAAAATGTTTAGAAAAAACAAGAGATATCAAATGGCAGTACAACATACAGACTCTCAATGGTATCACGCAAACTGTTTCTAGAAGCTGATATCGATGCCACAAGCAATCTTATTGTCCAAGAAATAAGGTCATCTTCAACAATTTTGCAACTGGAAGCATTCTGTTGATATGAATATTTGCACATGAACAGACAACTAGCTGATAGTGCGGTTATCAGTGATGCTTCTTTGTTCTTGCCTGTTACCTATATGATTCAAGGAGCAAAAGAACAGAGATAAGACATCTATATTGAGCCTATATCGGAGTAAAAACAGATAGAAAACAAATACTAAATTGGACAGAAACTAAAAAGAAGCTTGACAGAAATTCTCCAGATGGAACACTCTCTGCTCCACTGTGACGCTCTCTCAAGCCTGCCTCATACTATAAGTGGCACAGATAAGGTCCTTGGAGAAAAAAAGAAACTTGGACACAGACTCATGGTTGTTTTGGACAAGCCTGCAATGGGTTGTTTTTCATTATGTCTTGGAACAGACAGACTCAGGGAGACAGCTATAATGTCTGAAAACATGACTTTGCTACTAGCTAACTTTAACCAGCATGTTTTTGGTCATTTATGAATGACATCCAAATTGAATGAACCAGCTCAATTACAATAAATTACACTATCAAGTAAATGCAAACATATTTGCTAAAGCATGATTGCTTACATACCTCGAATTCTGCTTGGTCTGATAGCCAATGAACCAAAACTGTCTGGGCATGATGACTGCAAGTATGCAAAAACTCAAAGACAGATACTAAGTCTGCCTGTTTTTCCAGATTTAAAGTAGAGAACAGGTATGTGGTCAGAGATTCATTTCCTCCTCTTTTGTTCAATACGCTCTTTGGTCGGGTAACCATTCCAAAAGATGTCTCCAACATAGACTTCATTACTTTAACTTTAACTGGCCAAGAGCTTTCATGTGCAATATTCTCAAGGAATAATCGGGTGACAGAATGAGTAGGTCCTTGCAGTGAAGCAACGGTTTCTTTGTCTCTTAAGAACTCAAGAGAAGTGCAAAAATTGGAGCTTGCATTCAGTTCTAACAAATTTAGAACTCTTGTGAATAGCACACAGCAGCCAGAGAACATAATGTATCTTCTATTTCCTGAAGTATCATCTTCTTCCAAGTTGCTTATGTATTTCAAAAAATTCCTTCCCCTCATGCTAATCTTTAACATAAATTGCAACGTTTCTGATATGAAAATTTCCGGCTCATATTCAAAGCAGCATTCAGACAATACTTTTTGAAATTTCAATTGTAAAAAGGTGAGTAGAGATCTTTCAACACCCAGCAAAGCAAGATAATCTGAATCTATGAGTGAGCAACTTTCTTGAAAGTTGATATTAAGACTTCTAAATAAACTTTTCTGAGACAAAGAATGGGGATTTGTATAAGTCGTATCATAAAGATTCCCAAGTTCAGCCATAATGAACTTTGCATGGAGAACTGAGATCGTCTTATGATCTATGGCATGATTATTACCACTGAAAATGCTAACAAGTTCCATTTCCATCTGGGAAAGTATTCTTTGAATAAGCCGATGACACTCGCTCTGAAATTCCCATTCAGGAGGTGGCTTTTGGCCAGATGATACAGCAATATTTTCCAAGGTACTATGAATGGAACATATTAGTACAGTTAAACAAGGAAGCAGAAGGAAACACAAATGCTCCCATGATAATTTATGATCTTCAAATACTCTAAATTTTCTAGTAGACGCCTCCATTGTATGGAGAAGAGCAATTTCATTATCCCAGCAACTTTCTCTTTGTATGCACTTTCGCAGTTCAGCATGTGCGAAGACAAGGCCTGAAACTCCTTTCAATAGACCAAGATCATAGTTCAAGTCCGAAATGACCATATATCCAATACTAGAATTTATGATATCAGTGGTTGAAAGCCACACATGATTCTCCTCATTCCCACCTATGAAAGAACCAGATCTCTGAAATGGACATGATGACATACCTGAGAAACTGGCTGGAGAAAGGTGAGATAGAATCCTGTGCAAGAATACAATCCTGACTGTTAAAATTTATTTGCACCCGTATAATAACTAAGAAGAAAAATCAAGGGTAATTTTCACTTTTAATGCCGAAATTGGAGATTCAGTAACCATATTACTATAAACTTCATACAAGTAACAATCATACCGCAACAAATTTGGAAAACTTTTACTTGCAAACATAGAAAGTGTCCGAAGACAAGCCTGGAGAATCTGAGCATGATGTTCGTTTGCTTTCATTGGTTTTAGAAACTCCTGCATTCTGTCAGAAAAAAAAAATTCAATCATCAGAAAAGACTTTACACAAAATAAATAAAAATTCCAGATGGGTACAACAAAACATACACAGCAAACAGTGGTAACTCTAGTAATGCACTGAGAGGGAAACCCATCAGCTACGGTTATTCCTAAAGTATTATGGTTCACATCTGATTTAGCATTGAGGTAGTGTTACCTCCCCAACTCATACTTGATGATAAAAGCCCTAACCCACAAGGTGTAACCCAAGGGGGAACTACTAGGATGGTCACTATAGTCACCTAAGTAACCTATCCTCTAACTTTTGGTTGTCTCTTCTCTGACACGAGGGCTTATCCCTAACAGTTAGGACTACTAAAGCTATAATCAATTAAGCTCAAATGTGATTTGAAGATATAGCTCTAGTAAAACAGTGTATTTGTCCTTTTTAGTGTAATGAGAATAGAGTGATTGAGGATAAGGGACTAGTGCCTATCCAAAATTTGGGCCAATGGAGTCAAGATGTGAAACCAACAAAGAAATTTATGAATGATTAAGACACACACAGCTGTTACATACAACAATATGCCTTAACTTATTTTTAAATAATGAATACTTAGAGGGGTCCTTATACATGTCATACAAGTTATAAGAGTGAGTCCTACAATAAAGTACTGACCCAACAACTCTTAACAAGATGATAGATTCCAGACAATATATTCAAAAATATGATATTAAAAGGGATTATTACTGATCCAATTAGCAGGGTTGCTAAGGTCTTGGCAACCTGCTAGATGGGCACACATAGGACAAGGACCCACTATCACCTCTATCAAAACCTCCATTGTTTAGACCCAACAACCTCCTAAATAGTCAAGAGAGGAGTCCCAAATATAACCCCAAACAAACCCATATAAGATTAGTTGAAGCAAACAGCTCATTGACAGGAATATATATATATATATATATATATATATATATATATATATATATATATATATTTATATTTATATATATATAATTGAATGATGATTTACAAATGTGGGAGGCCCTGGCTAAAATAGACCGTAGGAGCCCTTACATGAGGGGGCGTGATTTTTGATCATGCCCTTTAGTTTTAGACTAATTAAATTAAATAAATTTTACATAACATTGCCTTCATCTCGAAAAGATGCTTTGTCCTCAAAGCATATGTAACAACGGGTGTTGTTGATGAAACACTCCTGTCTCCCAAGAAGCTTCTTCTTTTGGTAGGTCTTTCCACTTAATCAGGTATTCTTTGATTACTCATGATCGCAACTTCTTTTCCCTGGTGGAGATGATACCTTTTGGTTCTAAAATGATCCTCCCTTCGTCATCTAAAGTCGAAAGTGTTGTTTGTGCTTTATTGGTGTTTGCCAAGTGCCTTTTTAAGGCAAGATACATGGAAAATGTTGTGAACACGACTTTTATCAAGAAGGCTTAACCTGTATCCTACTTGGCTGATCTTTTTGTTAAACTCGTATGGTCCATAGAATTTTGGCGCTAATTTGTTTTTTCCCTTCTGTTTTAAGGATAATTGCTTGTAAGGTTGAAATTTAACAAATACCCATTCTCCAACTTCAAATTCTCTCTCTGTTCAGTTTCAGGTCAGCCTGCTGCTTCATATGATTTCTTGCAATATTTAGATTTTCCTTCAATGCTTGGACGACCTTTTGGGTTTCTTCTAACTAATCTTTAACCACTGGGAGTTTTGTCTTGATAATGGCAAGGTCCTTCCATTTAGGAGGTTCATAATTGTACAGAGTTTGAAATGGAGTCATTTTCGCGGAAGTGTTGTAAGTGGAATTGTACCAACATTCGGCGAGATGTAACTATTGCACCCACTTATTTTGTTTGTTTGTTGCATAACAACGTAAGTAGGCTTCTAAACATTTATTGACAACTTTTGTTTGACCATCTCTTTGAGGGTGGTATGTTGAACTCATGTTGAGGTAGGTTCATATATGTTTGAAAAATTCCTTCCAGAAATTACCTATGAATTTGGAGTCTCTATCGCTAACAATGACCTTGGGAAACCCATGTAATTTGTAGACATTCTTGCAAAATATCTCGAAGACTTCTTTTGTGAGTCAGATTTCATCATTCCAATGAAGTGTGCATATTTGGTGAGTCTATTGACTACTACGAGAATTTTGTCCTTGCCATTAGACACAGGTAATCCTTTGACAAAATCCATTATATTTCTTCCCACTTCTGATTTGGAATATATAAGGGATGGAGCAATCTGAGGGTCATATTGTTCTCATTTTTATTTCTCTGGCATTTATCGCATTCTACTACATATATTTGAATATCATTATTCATTCCCTCCCAAAAGAATGATTGGCGTGCATTATAGTAAGTTTTAAAGAAAGTTACATGTCCGGTTGACAGTGAGTCATGGGATTCTTTGAGAACTTTGGCTTTCAATTTAGAATTTGGACTTAAGTAAATTCCCCCCTTGTACCACAGAATATCGTTTTCCCATTCAAATTTTGAATTCTGAGGAGGGTTATTGATTATAGCACCTATTTCTAGATCTTTTGCATACTCACTTCGAACTTCATTAAGCCATTCTCGAATAGTAACTAAAATTGCAAGTAATGATGATTCCTCGTCTTTCCTTGACAAAGCATCCGCTACTACATTGTCTTTCCCTTTCTCATGTAATATATCCATGTCAGAGGCAGAAATTTTTCAATCCACTATTTTTGTTCTGTAGACACTGTTTTCTACTGAAGGAGGTGTTGAAGAGTATTATGGTTGTTGATTTTTGGTAGCATCGGATGTGCTCTAGCTCCGAAATTTTTGGAGGGGCTAGAACACATAAGATCTCCAGAACCTAGAAATCGTTTGAAGAAATTCCACCCAGATGAGGAGTTATTAAAATAAGTAATATTTTTAATGGGTTCCTAAGTCTAAACTTAGGAAAATAAAAATATTAATGTGTATTAATAAAATATGGGTGAGAAGGTTCCAGGCAATGTTGCACGAAACGGGGATGTTTTTTGGAAGCGGGGACGCAGAAGTGTCATTTTCCAAAAATCTAGGAAGCGAAGCATCTGTGGAAGCGTCTGCTATATATATATATATATATATATATGCCTTTGCATTTATACTCAAACCAAACATCCCAAATACCAAATTAGTTGTAGAAGACATGAAAACATGCATATTTTTGCATAAATCAAGATAGATATGGTATCCATGATTCCATTGTAGTTACTAGTATGTACATCAATGATTAATTATTCGAACATCAACCATCTATATTCTAGCAATTACAAACAAACATCAAATTTTTAGGCATATTATAAAACATAAAACATAGAGCATATTATGATTTATCTAGCAAGTGAGCAATTGTCAACATTTGTCATGTCCAAAATTCAAATAATAATGTTTACAAAATATGTCACTTGGTCACCGCCAAGGCAAAAAATGTTCAAATTCACAAGCCTACAAGTCTAATGATTAATCTATGACAAAAGTAGTAAATTGTGAATATATCTACTAATCTCTCCTCCTTCCACCATGAAGAGAACGTGGCAGCGAGCCTCCACGTGGTGGCAATGAAGAAGATGGTGCCTATGGAAGTTGTGGCACTGAAACTGATGAAGACGAACCCCCTGCTGTTGGTGTTGAACCATGGAACCTAGGAACCAAGGGAACAGATGAGGGTGGCATCTCAACATGATCATCATCATTCTGGAATCGCTCAAAAAATTCATACAAAAAAAACACTAGTTAACAAAAAAAATTAAAAACATGAATTAGAGAAATGCTTTATAAGGAAAATTGATACCACAATGGACATACTTGAATAAGAGCATCCTCTAATTGCTCTAATTGCAACACTCCATCCTCCAAATTGGGCTCCTCTTGATTCCTGTCCCAAATCTTAAGGTCTTTATTAGTCTTTGCATCATCATAGTAATGGCACAACAATCGCAAGTTGTAATGAACATAAACCAAGCTCTCTACCCAGTCTAAACTCAACCTGTTCCTTTTAACACTGTGGGTGAAAGGATAAGAGCTCCAACACCTCTCTGCAAAAGAAGTGTTTACCACCTGTGATAGCACCCGCAATGCCAAAGTCTGTAGAGGTGGAGTAGCCCCTCCATGCATGTTCCACCACTCAAGAGAAGAAAAAGTCCCTCGATCTCTAATTGCATGCATGCTCCCAAATGGACCAGTGTTAAGCGTATAGTTGCTCAACTGTCTCCGTGCCATGGCAGCCTCCTCCTCATCAGGGACTAATTTACTCAATGCAAACATATATTTTTTGTGAACCTCTTGATCTTGGTGTGGTTTTCTCATGCTTCCCCCAACAGGTGCTGGTGTTGAAAGCCATGATGGATGATAGTATTTAGGTGTCAAAACATATGTTAATGCATGCAATGGAACATTTAGCATTTCCCATCGGTTTTCCACCTCTTCACGAATATAATTGTACAAGGTGATATCTCTAGGCTCAACAATGTTTTTAATCTGCCCCAACATGCTATCCATTTGCTCATACACCTCCCCAATTATTGGTTGATCTGAATCTCCAAACTTGATCATGTAATAAATTGGTTTGGTGAATTGCAAAACATACTTAACCTATGACCAAAAGTACATGTCAAGAATAGTGTCCTTCTCTGCAATAGCACCATCTCTATCGGTGTTAATGTCATCCCATGTTTCAACACACACCATATTACTTAAAGCTTGTCTCACCATCACTAGCCGCCTAAAGGTGAGGTAATAACTAGCAAATCCTGTCTTTGCAAGTTTAAGCAACTGCAACTTGGAGTAAGTGCCATAGAAGTAGTTTACCCCTGTATGCCCTGTGATGAATTTAATGAGTTGCTTCTGTCTCCTGTAAAGCTCATTAATCCACCCACATTCTTTATGCTTCACAATATCATGCATCAAAAGGTTCAATGTGTGAACCAAGCACCCAAACCAAAAGATGTGTGGATGAGTACGCTCAATAATTTTTCCTGCTACCTTACAATTTGTTGCATTATCTGTAATCACTTGAACCACATTATTCGGAGCGACATCTTTGATTGATTGCAATAAGAGATCTGCAATGTCTTGGGAACATGCACTGATGGAGGAGGAGTCATGACATGTAATAAATATTGCACCACTAGCAGAAACACCAAGAACATTTATCAAATGTTGGTTTCTAATATTTGTCCACCCACTGATACAATGGATACCCCACAATCTACCCACTCATTTGTAAAACATGTCAAAGCTCTTTGAACCTTTGCTTTTTCTCTTTCTAATAACATTGTTCTAGCTTTCTCATGGTTGGGGGAATTGTATCCTTTTGGGGCTTCATTGATGGCCTTTACATTTCATGCCAATAGGGAGAGCAGAGCACATGGAATGGTACACTGCAAGCACAAAGAAATCAGACTATCTTTCCATCCACATCATCCCTCCCAGCAACATTAAGGAAATCCCCTATTGTTCTTTTACCTCCAGAGCTTCCAAAAGTACCATGAGGAAATGAGCTACCAAATCTAGAGGTTGCACTTGATTCAGAATGAGTTTTTGGTTTCTTGCTTTTTTGTTGTGCAACCTCCTCTATTTGGATGTATTTTCTTCTTTGTTCAGATGAAATGTTTGGTCAAATTTGTATCCCCAGAGCACCCTTTTTATTATTATTAGAATATATTAGAATATTCCTATTTAGCATTTAATGCTCATTCCTTTTAGCCGTTGCTATTTATATTCTTTTAGTAGTTTCTTTGATGAAACTGAGTGTTTCTATATTCTACATAGAAACCTGATGTTTCTATTATTGTAAATATCTATGTATTATGATTGAGCTGTTTGCTCATTCGAAATTAATTCATTCAACATTCTTTTATGGTATCAGAGCAAGGTTAAGAGATTTCTTGAACGGTAATTCTCTCTGCATAATAATCTCTTGAGTCCTTTCTAAGGTCGAGCCCTCTGTAAGCCAGGCAGCCTTCACTGAGTCTTAGCCTCGGCTTTGCTCGCTGTGATAAAAGCTTACAGTCGTCCATCTCGATACAGAAATGGATTCTTCCCTTGCATAAATAACTTTGTGGCGGTGACTGTTTTCGTGGGAGCGGAATTTTTTTTGGCTGGCCAGTCTGCTTGGAATCGTGAATCCGGCTATCTTCTTTTTCGCCTGGCGGCTACTCGACCACCACGTGGAATTCCTCAGCAATCGTGATCCAGGTGTTTTCTCTCAAAACTCATTTGTTTTTTTGAAAGTCGGAGTCGTGGTTTGAAAATTCGATCTGCGGGCAAATTCGTGGTTTTAGTTTCAAACGCTGTCAAACCCGTGGATATCTGTGGATACGCGTGCAATTTCAAACCCGTGGATATACATTTGAAACCCGTGGATAGATATTTGACACCTGTGGATATATATTTCAGACCTGTGTAACGGAAATCGTGATTTGAAACCCGTGGTTAATATATACATTTTTGAAACCCGTGGATATATACTTCAGACCCGTGGATACATTTTTGAAACCCGTGGTTCATTCCGTGGATACATATTTGAGACCCGTGGATACAAATTTCAAACCCGTGTATATTTCAAACGCTGATATACCTGATACGTATATACCTGAGACGTATATACCTGAGACGTGACGTGAAGCTCTGATAGCTCACGTGGCCCAATTTGTTTAGATCTTCGTATTTGTTTAGATCTTCGTATTTGTTTTGTGGGCCAATTTGATACCTGAGACGTATATATCCGTGGTGTTTGCCGGCAGTGTGTTACCAATCAGCAGAAACGTGAAGCTGAGACAGCACATGTGGGTCCATTTTTCAATATTTGTATTTGCTGTATTTGTGGTTCTGGTTGCCGGCAGTGTGTTACCAATCAGCGGAATTTTTTTCTCTTGTGATCCTGACAGCCTTCATTACAAACTCAGACCTGTGACATCTGTTTATTGCATCAGTATACACTTGTGGTAGACCTGCATTCTCTTGTGGGAAACTGTATTCTGTGCTAGCAGTATTACTATTGTTTTAGACTGAAGAGATATTTTTGCTGGGTAAAAATTTTTTTTAGCAGGACAAAGTCTGTTCTTTAATTTACATCAGGATAAACAGGCAGCTACATTGTTCTTGTGTGTCAGACTTCTGTATTTTCTTTGGGAAAATGGCCACACTTACCAATCTGATGTTAGAAGGAAATCAACGCTTTAATGGCAGCAACTATAACATTTGGAAACAAAGAATGTTGACCATTTTTGAGTACAGGCGTCTTGATCAACTCATTTTGGGCAAAGAGCTTCGTCCCGGTACAGCCGGGACCGATCAAGATAAATTTGATGATCGAAATCGAGAGGCTGTTATGCTTCTCAAGCTCTCTGTCGCTGATGATCAGTTACCACAGATCCCTTCTGGCAAGACAGCTGCTGAAATCTGGCAACAGTTGAAAGAACTGCATGAGACATCTGATAAAAGCAGAGCTTTTTTTCTCAAAAATCAGTTGTTCTCCATCATGATGGACGAACATATGTCTTTACAGGAACATCTCAACAAAATTAAAGACATTCGAGATCAGCTCGAAGCCATTGGTCGGACCATGGAGGAGGAAGATATGGTAGTCATTACTTTGAAAAGTCTACCGAAATCTTATGAACACTTCATTGAAACGCTCAACATTACCACCACAAATGTTGATCTGAAGTTTCCAGATTTATGTACCAAACTTCTGCAGCAGGATCGGTGGAAACAGCAGTTTGGTAGTAGTGCTTCATCAGTGTCCTCGGAAAATGCATTTTCTGCAAAATATCAGTCCTCTCAGTCCTTTCAGCAGAAAGGCTCCTCTCAGCCTTTTGATCCTGCTCGGAAGAAAAGTGTGCAGTGTAATTACTGTCACAGGTTCGGTCACATGAAGAAAGATTGCCGACAGAGGATTGCTTCTGAACAGAGGAAACAGGGAGGGCCACATCAGACAGCAAATGTTGCAGAACATTCCGAGCAGACAGAGTCTGCCTTTTACGCCTTTATGGCTAAAAGGTCTTCAGATCATGTTCCTTCCTCTGCATGGTACATTGATTCTGGCGCATCACGTCATTTTTCTCACAGGCGTGACTGGTTTATTGACTTCTCACCTTTCAGTGATTCCGTGGTATTTGGCGGAGGTGAAAAGTACACAGTAGCTGGCAGAGGTACAGTTCAAATTTAGTCTGGTGGGCGCACACTTATATTTCTGAATGTATACTATGTTCCTGGTATGGAAATTAATCTGCTATCTGTCAGCCAGATTATGAGGAATTCTCCTCAACTTGATGTAGTGTTCAGTACCCACAAGTGCTCCATTATTGACAGGGAGTCTAGTTTAACAGTTGTTGTTGGCCTAGAAGATCATGGTTTATATAGGCTACTTGACACCGGTGACTCTCGAGAAGTGGCTCTAGCAGCACGTATTTCTCCTATCAGCACTCTATGGCATCAGCGATATGGGCATCTCAATATGCAGTATCTCTCTCAGCTCTCTAGGGAGGGACTTGTGTCTGGATTACCTGATATTCAGACTCAGCAGTTGGCGGTATGCAGTGCCTGTCAAGCGGGAAAGCAACATCGGTCTTCATTCAAAAATGGAGAATCTTGGCGCACATCTAAGGTACTTCAGTTACTTCATGCTGATATTTGCGGACCTATGAATACAGCTTCTATCACTGCTTGCAAATATTTTTTACTTATTGTAGATGATTTCAGTAGAAAGATGTGGGTATATTTTTTAAAAAATTTATCTGATGTTCTTAGTACCTTTCAGAAGTTTAAAACTTTAGTGGAGAAAGAATCTGGTTGTAACATAATGACCCTTAGGACAGACAATGGGGGGGAATTTTGTTCTTCAGCGTTTGCCAACTTCTGTGATATCCATGGCATCAAACGTCAATTAACCACTCCTTACACTCCTCAGCAAAACAGTGTTGTCGAGCGTCGCAATCGCACGGTTGTTGAAATGGCTCGTTCCATGCTACAACACAGGAGTGTTCCAAACAAATTCTGGGCTGAAGCAGTATTTACTGCTATTTATCTTCTTAACAGATCACCCACTCAAGTTGTTACAGGGAAGACTCCTGAAGAGGATTGGTCTGGCCGAAAGCCTAAGATCAGTCATCTCAAAGTATTTGGCTCAGTTGCATATGTTTGGATTCCAGCTGCTAAGCGATCTAAGTTGGATTCCAAAAGCCAGAAACTCATGATGACAGGGTACAGTGATCATCACAAGGCCTATAGGCTTAGATATAGCCACTGGTCGTCTTAGCTTCAGTCGGGATGTATTATTTGATGAAGACAGAGGATTTTTTCAGTCTTCTTCTTCTAAGCAGTGTTCTGAGGATCAGCCTCACAGTGTTCTTCTTCCGGTCGGTCCACCTGATGGGAGGGATGATGTAGCATCAGTATTTGATCATACTCTATCTGAGCTTCCTCCAGAAAATAACCCTCCTCTTGCGGCCCCTATTGCTCTTGAGTCTCCTCCACCTCCTCCTGATATTGGTTCCTCTACTTCTGCTATTACTTCTTCTACTCTTCGACCAAAATGGTGGGCTAAAACCATTGGTGATCTCCGGGATGATGAGCTCCTTGAAGGCAGAACTTCTAGACATAAGAGCAGACAACAGTCTACAGTCGATTTTGCTCTTATGGCTAACCTGCACAGTACTTTTGAGCCTCAAACATATTCAGAGGCTAAGGGTACATCTGAGTGGGAACAGGCTATGGAAGCCAAATTCCAGAGTCTTCAGAAGAATCACAAATGGACACTTTTTGATCTTCCTGCAGACAAAAAGCCCATAGGCTGCAAATGGGTGTATAAAGTGAAATACAAAGCTGATGGAACCATAGACAAGTATAAAGCTCGGCTTGTGGCTCGAGGATTTTCACAGAAGGAAGGCATCGACTATGAGGAGACTTTTGCTCCTACAGCCAAGATGAGTACCATAAGGCTTGTTCTTGCCCTAGCAGCTCAGTTCAATTGGAAAGTTCATCAAATGGATGTAAAAAGTGCTTTCCTAAATGGTGATCTCCAAGAAGAAGTCTACATGACGCAGCCTCCAGGATTCAAGGTTGTTGGTCAAGAACAGAAAGTGTGTCGGTTAGCTAAAGCAATCTATGGATTGAAACAAGCTCCTCGGGCTTGGTACATGAAAATTGATCAGTACCTGACAGATCAGGGTTTTCAGCGGAGCCCTTCTGATGCAAACCTGTACATCAAGCATACTGGTGATGATATCTTGTTTGTGGTTGTCTATGTGGATGATCTTATCATTACTGGCAGCTCTGCACATTTAATCCATGGGACCAAACAAGATTTATGCAGAACTTTTGAGATGACAGACTTGGGGCTTCTTCATTATTGTCTGGGGGTTGAAGTTTGGCAGACTGAAAATCAGATCTTTCTCTCTCAGTCCAAGTATGCCAAAAATCTTGTGGACAGATTCAGAATGCAGGATTGCAAACCGGCCACGACTCCTATGGAAACAGGGCTCAAACTTTCAGCTCAGTCATCCTCTCCCCTTGTGGATGAAACTTTATTCAGGCAATTAGTGGGCAGTCTCATCTATCTTACTGCTACCAGACCTGACATCAGTTTTGCAGTAAGCTACATTTCTCGCTTCATGTCCGCTCCTAAAGCTGATCATTGGCAAGCAGCAAAGCGTGTGCTACGATATGTGCGTGGCACTTCTGATTATGGCCTCCTATACACTCGAAGTTCCAATCCTATTCTCAGTGGTTACACTGATTCTGACTGGGCCGGTTCGGTTGATGACCGTAAATCTACAGCTGGGTATGTGTTTAATCTAGGATCCGGTGTTGTTACTTGGACTAGTAAGAAGCAACAGGCAGTGGCTCTCTCCTCAACAGAAGCCGAGTATCGGGGAGCAGTTAAGGCATCCTGTGAGGCAGTTTGGCTTCGACGTATGCTGGCAGATATGCATGTTTCCCAGACAGGGCCTACTTCTTTGTTTTGTGATAATCAGGGAGTGCTCAAACTTGCCAAGAATCCTGTCTTTCATGAACGAACAAAGCATGTGGAAACTCATTGTCACTACATTCGCCAGCTTGTTGAAGACGGCTCAGTTCAGTTGCAATATGTTCCCACAACAAAGCAGCCCGCCGACATCTTCACCAAGCCTCTTGGTCCTGATAAATTTGTAAAATTCAGAGGGTCTATTGGTGTTGTAAATAGATTGAGCATTAAGGGAGGGTATTAGAATATATTAGAATATTCCTATTTAGCATTTAATGCTCATTCCTTTTCGCTGTTGCTATTTATATTCTTTTAGCAGTTTCTTTGATGAAATTGAGTGTTTCTATATTCTACATAGAAACCTGATGTTTCTATTATTGTAAATATCTCTGTATTATGATTGAGTTGTTTGCTCATTCGAAATTAATTCATTCAACATTCTTTTAATTATCACTGTCCATCACCCCACAAAGATGCCTCCTCACACGGGTATATGAACCACTAAATGGTTTTCCTCCATGACAACCATGAGGGCACAAAAATTTGTAGCTTCCACCACCCTTTCCCCCTTCAAGTTTGATCACATAGTTCCACAAGGGTGTAAATGCAGCTTTCCCCTCTAGTGTTTCAGTTTGCCCTTCAGGTTCAACTTCATCCCCTTCCTCTTCAAACCCTTCCTCCTCATCATACATTGGGTCACTCATATTGGGACCACTGTCCTCTTGTGCTTCTTCCCTTCTATTCCTACTCCCCCTTGCCATCATTAAAACCAAAAGTGGAATGATACATAGAAGCCAAAAGAACACCATCTTGGAATATGGATATAGGTGGTGGACAACCTGCAATTAAATGAGCAAGTAGAAACAATGGGAAAGAGTAGGAGAGGGAGGAGAAAAATAGGGGTTTGGGGTTTGCACTTACCTCTTTAGCTCTTGTAGATGAAGTCCTCCAAGCTCCTACTCCAAGCTCCTCCATGCTCCCCTCTCTTCTCTTTTCTTCTCCTCTCCTCTTCTCTCCTCCTCTCTTCTCTTCTCCAACTCTCATAAACTCAAAGTGAGAAATGGGGGCTTAAATCCCTTCATTCCTCACCCTAACCCAAGGTTGACCCACCCCCAACAAGTCAAAATACAAAAAAAAAAAAAAAAAACGTTTTTTTGGCCACGCGATGGAAATGGAGGAAGCCTGTACGGAATCATATGCTTCGTACTACGAAGCACGGCGCTTTGTACGGCCAAAGCATCGTACGAAGCGCGTTTTGAAAAAACTGAAACGTGTTTCGGTCACATGCTTCTGGAATTTCCAAGAAGCATGTTTATCAGCCCGAAACGCATTTCGTACGGCACTTCCCCCATGCATCCGTACAAGCCGTGGATCAGGGTTTAAATCCCGAGGGGGTTTCCTCCAACACTGGTTCTAAGTGACGAGGATCAAGCCTGTTTTAATCTTAGCCGTGTTGATTTGGGGTAGCATCGGATGTGCTCTAGCCACGAAATTTGGTGGAGAGGTTGGGGCACATGAGATCTCCAAAACCCAAAAAGGGTTTGGGCAGATTCTAAACACTTCAGGAGATATTAAAATTATTTATATTTTTAATGGAGTCCGTAAGTCTAAACTTAGGGAAAATAAAATATTAATGTTTATTAATATGAAACTATGTTAGAATGGTCCAAAAGACATGGATCAAGCCACATCTAATCTTAGCCATTGATTAGGGACTTAATCTCGGCTGTTGATATGTCAATAGGAAAAGTATAAGAGGAGGTTTGAGGGTCACTTGGAAAACACACCAGAGTGATCAGTCATTCTATTCTCTAGAGCGGTGTTTGCTAAGAGAGATAGAATCAGTGATTGGGAGTTGCCGCTGAGGTCATTGAGTACTGAGAGACAGAGAGGCAGATATAGTGCCAGGATAGCAGCGCAGTAGCTAGGGAGAGTGATGCAGGGCCAGCCAGGGCTCACGCTGGGCCACGCAGAGGCAGTGGGGAGCTGCGCAAAGGCTCAGGGAGGCCAGCCTTGCTGACACAGAGGACCAGAGGGCTAACGCAGGGCCTCCTAAGGCTAACGCAGACCCATTCGGGATAACGCAGGGCCAGCGCAAGGCAAAGAGGGGCTAACGCAGTCCAGAGAGAGGTTGATGCTGGGGTTTCTGGGGCAGATTGGTGCTGAGTAGCTGCCGGAAGGATTATCCGGGGTTTCAGCAAGGAGACTTGTCAGAAATTGAGAGGTATTACTGCCAAGGAAATTCTCTGTTGGGTAAGCCAGTTTCGACACCCAAATTGTACTCTGATATTGCTTAATAAGAAAACCATCAGATAGTTGCACCGGTTTTCCCACATTGGGTTTTTCCAGAGACATTGGTCCAAAAATAATGGTGTCATATGGTATGATTGTTTTTGTTTCCTTTAGTTGTTGATCTATAATACGTTAAGCATGCACTAGTGTTTATTTTAAGTATTTCCATTGTAAATAACTTGTTAAGTAAAATAACAAGTAGGTAGGAATAAATCAGATAAAGTGCATGGAGGGTTTCTAAGTAACCTTAGAAACTTCAACAAGCCATTGATTAGAGATTACATCACGGTCGTTGATTCATCAACAGGAAAAGTATAAGAGGAGGCTTGAGGGTCAGTTGGAGACACACCAAGATATTGAAGAGATCAAAGAGTTCGGTTTTTCTGGGGTGTGGTTTGCTGAGAAAATCGAGCTAGTGATCTGAGTTGTAGTGAGGGGTGGTTCGGCAGAGGGATTTCAATCCAAGGCCGAAGAATACATAGCAGAGAGGCAGAGCAGCACCAAGAGAGACAGCGCAACTCCAGAGAGGGTGATGTAGAAGTTAGAGGGGCTGACGCAGTCCCTTAGAGGCAGCACTGGGGTTTTTTTGTGGGGCAGAGAGAGAGCAGCTCAACAAATCTACTTTCTAAGCAAGGGAGGCTCACTAAGAGGGTGACGCAGCTCCTAGAGGAGATGATGCAATTTCAGCGCAGAGCTTCGAGCAACGATCGTTGCCCAGCACTAGGGACAACATTTGTCATTTGTGGGGTTTGATCCTCTAGTTGTTGGATTCGCCGAACTATCTGTCTCTGGATAGAGGTACTTCTGCCAAGGTTATTCTCTGTTGGGTGAGCCGCATTTGGCACCCTAGTTGTATTCAAGAATCTGCTTAATAATACAAACCCTCTAGACGCTGCACTAGTTTTCCCAAATTGGGTTTTTTCGGGGACAATTATCCAAAAATAACAGTGTCCCTTGTGTGACTGTCTCACTTTATTTCAGTTCATGATTTGTATGTATGTGTTGGCTGCAATAGTGTTTTTCATCAATGTTTATGTAATTAAATAACTTGTTAAATGCAAAGAACAAGTAGGAGATGATAAACCAGTGATTGCAGTAGGGGTTTCTAATGTGTAGATTCAGAAATTTTCACAGTGATCTGTTCGTATTAAGAACTTACTTCCCAAGAGATATTTCCTCCGCTTAACTAATGCATGCATAATGGCGAGCATTTCCTTATTGTATGTAGACTTGAGACATTCTCGCTTGTTGAGCTTCTTGCTCTCAAACGTTATTGGATGGTCATTGTTAATTTATGGTATGTTCTATGCTTAGAGAATTTTACTTATATTTCTGTTTATTATCCACAGATTAGCAATCACATATACATTAAGTAAAGTGCAGATAGAACATTAAGCGATCGACAAAAAACAAGCCAAGACAAGAGACACAAGATGTGCGGCTAGCCAAGGACAAACCCCAATATGGGGAAACCCTTTGATCAAATCTTCTTTTATCTTCAATAATTCAGCAGAGAGAAATAGTACAAAAATCTGATTTACATCAGCAGCAGCAAACCCTAGATCAGCCCTAAACTAGGGCAGACAATATCTTGCAAACCAATCGTCAGATCGCGTTGATTCCTTCACCAAAAAATGTGGCCTTCCAAAGAGAGTCAGGTTCACCTACTATGCAGTCCAGAGAGAGAGAATGATGGTCAATGTTGGTCAAACTTGCGATCTACAGTTGCAGCCCTAAATCTGCGTCCTTTCTTCCACACATGTGAGAGAAGAGTCTTTTCTACGCAGGAGAGAGGAGATTCTTTTCTGCGCAGGAGAGAGAGAGAGATGTGATGAGAGTGATGTGTGCAAATGAGGAGAATACTCCTTGTATTTATATGCAAAACGTTGGGGTTGAATAGATGCGACTGTTGGGCTTTTGAGCCTACATAAGTTGCTGGCCGACTTTGACAATTAGTCCATAATAAAAATAAATTCATATCTACATAAATACTTATCAGAACCGGATGATCTTTAGATCAATCCTACACCTCTCGACGAGAGGAATCTAATAAAAATATCATCATCCATGAATAAGGTGACCCACATGAAATTTGGCCCTAGTTGCCAATTTTAATACTCCCTCTCAACTAGGGAGAACTTCATTTGCAATCTGTTGGACCATCACTATTGTTCAACCATCAAATGCACTGACCTATATGGCTTGACCCTTCTTGCTCTGCTTTGCTCTGCTCGGTTCTGCTTTGCTTTTCTTTGCTCTGCTCGGGGCTTTGCTCGAATTATGAAGAAGCAGAAATGATCGAGGATGTATCATACCATCCTCCACTGACCCGAAGTCAATCTCAGAGTGTGTGCAACTCTCACTGGTCCCAGACCAGTCACATTGATCCCAGATCAATGAAGGCCATCCTAGCATAGGGAGTACCGTAGATACAACAATGCGTCCATCGGTACTACTATGGTCCCTATCCTCATTTCCCTGCTCATTGATCAGATGAGAGGTACTTCCCATGAGTCCCAGACTGCATGGGTAGGATGCCTCGACAAGAGAACTAATCATCCTGTCCACAGGAGAGCGAATCATCCTATCCCACAAGAGAGTGAATCATCTTGTCCACATGAGAGAAAATCATCCTGTCCACAAGAGAGCGAATCATTCTGTCCCACAAGAGAGTGAATCATCTTGTCCACAGAAGAGCGAATCATCCTGTCCACAAGAGAGCGAATCATCCTGTCCACAAGAGAGCGAATCATCCTGTCCCACAAGAGAGCGAATCATCTTGTCCACAGGAGAGAGAATCATCCTGTCCACAGGAGAGCTAATCATCATGTCCATAATCACCATGGAGAACACATCATCCAGGCCCATAGGAGAACTAATCATCTTGTTCCATAGTCGCCACGGGGTGTCACAGGGAAAGGTTGAACCTTTTACCCTATACCAAGTGCACCAAAAGGAGATGGTGAGTCACCCTGTGGTCATGTGTCGCTCCAAGAAGTACCCCGTACCCCCCTGGAGCTCCCAGAGCTCAGTACATCATACTTGACTTCTGAATGACACCAAGTCATTCTCGAAAGTCAAGAATTTGACCTTTCCTAGGGGCTTTGTCAGAATGTCGACGGCCTGTTCATCAGTACCGATATGTTGAAGCCTTATTGCTCCTCGCTGCACCATATCTCGAATACAGTGGTACCTAATATCGATATGCTTGGAGCAATCATGAAATACGGGATTTTCTAATAAATAGATCCCGCTCTGGTTGTCACATCGAATCACAGTGGTATCCAATGGAAATCCAAATAGCTCACTGAAGAGCTTCCGCAACTAGACTGCCTCACAGGAGGCCATGCTAGTGGCAATATACTCTGCCTCGGCGGTGCTCAAAGCCACCGACTTCTGCTTCCTGCTCATCTAGGATATCGAAGCAGATCCCAAGGAGAAATAACACCCGGAAGTGCTCTTACAGTCCACCACACTGCCTACCCAATCAGCATCAATTTGTCCAAGTAGTCTCACATCTTCGGCAGTGTATCTTAACCCATAAGTAATTGTGCCACGAAGATATCTCAACAGATTCTTGGCACCAATCCAATGTATGTGGTGAGGTTCAACCATATGTTGACTCAACATGTTGACTGCAAAGCATATGTCTGTATGGGAGTTCACTAAGAACATTAATCCTCCGACGAGTTGATGATACTCTGTGGCATTTCGTAAAACAGGTCCAGCAACACTACCGCTTAACTTTTTGAATTCAAGCTCCATCAAGGTAGTTACGGGCTTGCAGTTCACCACACCGAATCTTTCCAATATCTTGACCACATATTTTCCTTGAGATAGGAAAATTTCCCCTGGCTTCTTCCAAACTTTGAATCCTAGGAAATAATGCATCAGTCCTAGGTCCTTCATTTCAAATTCAAAAGCCAACTCCCTCTTACATTTGTGAATGAGAGGGTTTGCACCTGTTAGAAAGAGGTCGTCAACATACAGCACCAGTATGAGAGGTTTGTCATCTTCAACCTTGAAGTAAAGGTTGGGATTGGCTTCACTCCTAGTGAATCCCAGCTTCATCAAGTAGCTATCAATCCTCTCATACCATGCTCGGGGTGCTTGTTTTAGCCCATAGAGGGCCTTCTTCAACCTACACACATGAAATTTTCGATCATAAATCTCAAATCCTTTGGATTGCTCCATGTAGACCTCTTCTTTGATTGAACCATACAAGAACGCGGTCTTAACATCCATCTGATGTAGTTTCCATCCTTGTGAAGCCGCAAGGGCTATGATCGAGCGGATGGTGGTATATCTGGCAACAGGTGCAAATATCTCGTCATAGTCTATTCACTCCTTCTGGGAGAAGCCACGAGCGAAAAAACGAGCCTTACACTTTTCCGTACTTCTATCAGTTGCATGCTTTATCTTGTAAAGCCATTTAGAAGTGACAATCGTCTTGTCCAAGGGTCTGGGAACCACTTCCCAGACATCATTCTTCATAATAGACTCATATTCTTCGGTCATAGCATCCTTCCATACTTGATGCTTGACAGCATCTGAGAATGATGAAGGCTCATTTTGAATGATCGTGCTCATGATGGTCAGGTATACTTGTTTGGTTTCTTACTTTCATGGAAGGTTCCTCGGGGTGCAGCATGTCCTTCAGCATCATCAAGCGTCCCCCTAAGCCATGAAGGCCCCTTCCTAGAAGAGGAAGGCTCAGGTGGAGGAGGATCAACACGATCCATGGGCTCTTCCACATAGGGTATTGTTTCATCATCTTTTTCTTTCGGTTCCCTGGTGTCAGCTTCTTGAGATCTCCTCACAGTAGGAAGATTGTTCACCTTGTTGAGAGCCATATCTTCGTCAATGGTGACATCAAGACTAATCACGACTTCCCTTTGACCGGCTACATAGATTCTATAGCCCTTAGTATTTTCACTATAGCCCACAAAGATTCCTTTCTTTCCAGATGCACCCAATTTGTTCCTTTTCTCTTTCGGCACATGAAAATATACAGGGCTTCCAAAAATTCTAAAATGAGATACATCAGGTTTCTTACCAGTGAACATTTCTTCGGGAGTCTTGGAACCCAATGCTTGATGGGGGCATCGGTTTTGTACATATACGGCGGTGTTTGCAACGTCAACCCATAGAAACTTCGGAAGTCTTTGATCATGGAGCATAGCACGAACAGCTTCCACAATCGTACAGTTCTTCCTTTCCACCACACCATTCTGTTCAGGAGTGTACGGTGTAGTAGTCTCGCTCTTAATGTCGACGTCTTTACAAAAGTCATGAAACTCATTAGATTCATATTCAGTCCCATTATCAGTCCTTAAGATCTTGATCTTTTTTTCGGTTTGATTCTCGATCAAGGCTTTGAAGTGTCGAAACCAGGAGAACACTTCATCCTTCTTTTTCAAGAAGTATATCCAAGTCTTGTGAGAATAGTCATTTGTAAAAGTGAGGTAATATGAATATCCTCCCAAGGAGTTCACAGGCATCATAGCAGATATGTCTAAGTGAACTAACTGTAATATATCGGAGGTCTTGCTTTGGCTTAAGGGGAATGGTCCCCTTTTTAGCTTTCCTTCAGCACATCTGGGACATAGACCTTCCTGCTCTAATCTGAACTCAGGCATCCCGGTCACCATTTTTCTTACATCAGGTAAAGCTTTATAATGAAGGTGAGCAAACCTCTGATGCCATAGTTCGGACTGAAGAGATGTGTCACAAGACATGACACCTAGCAGACTTCCTCCGACCTAATATAATGAATCAACTCGAAACCCAAGAGTGAAGGCATCTTTAATATTGTTTTTCCATGCACGTACCTTGCCATCATTGAAAGCCACCTTGTAGCCTTTGTCTTCCATTGTCGAAATGGACACCAAGTTCTTTTTGAGATCAGGTACATATAATACATCCTATAGGTGGATTGTATTACCTTGGTTCAATTTAAGAGAGACATTGCCTACACCTTTCACGGGATATTTCATATTATCTCCAAGGATAATTTCCAGGTTGGTTTCTTTCTCTATCAGATTATGGAGAACTTCTTTGTAACTAGTGAAGTGCCTTGAGGCACCACTATCAATAAGTCAATTTCCCAGCAAGTCCAGAGGAGCAGACGTAGATAGAGTAGCTGGTAGATAATATTCATCCTGCTTGTTGTCAATAGTGTTAGATTCATACCTGGAATTTCTTGCCTTCTTGAATGGTTGTCCTCTTCATTTCTAGCACTCCTTTTACCTCGGCCATTTGACCTGCCATTTCTTTGATTGCCTTAAGAGGGATTTTGATCATCATCCCAGTCTGAGTTCCTTTTATCAGGACACTCCATTGCATAATGACCAGGTTTATTGCAATGATAACATCGTCCTTTTCCACCCTTTGGTCCAGTCTTCCTTTTGGAATGGTTTCTTCTTTTACCATGAGAAGAAAAGGCAGCGGGATGACCTTTAAGTGTGGGCATTTCCTGTTCTTCCATTCTTGCTTCTTCTTGAATGCATCTAGCCATTAATTCCTCAAATCCAGGAATTACATTATTCTTGAGGAGAGTAGTCCTGAATATATACCATTCAGATGGTAGTCCTCCAAGAGTTGTGAGTGTCATTTCCCTGTCAAGAATTACTTCCCCAATAGATAGGAGATCGTTCTTGATTTCGGTGATTCTTAAGAAATATGATTACATATTTTTATCTTTGCCCTTCTTAATTTCCTTCAGCTTATTTCTAAGAAACAGAACTTGATTTGCATCATTAGCTTTAAATAAACTCACCAGTGTATCATAGATTTCCTTGGAGGTGTTCAACTCAGAAACATAGGCCACCAAGCGCTTGTCGATAGAGTCCCGGATGATCTTCTTTTCTTTGACTTCTCTGGATTTCCATTCGTTCCAGGCAGCAGCGGGTCCATTTGATGGAGGCTCAACAATATTGCCTCTCACATGGTCCAACACTCCCTGATCTTCTAAAGTCAGATCGAGAGACATCTTCCATCCGTGATAGTCAGAGTTCTCACAGAGCTTGTCTTCTGCGGAGGAGTGTTGAGCAGCCCATAGTTCTTTTAGGATAGCCTTGCCAATCTTCTCCTCGGTGAGTGCTCTTGCTCTTGCTCGGGCTTTGTCTTCACCTCAGCTCTGATACCATGTTAATTATGGTATGTTCTATGCTTAGAGCAGTTTACTTATCTTTATTTTTACTATCCACAGATTAGCAATCACATGTACATTAAGTAAAGTGCAAATAGAACATTAAACAATCGACAAAAAACAAGCCAAGACAAGCGACACAAGATGTGGCGACTAGCCAGGGACAAACCCCAATATGGGGAAACCCTTTGACCAAATCTTCTATTATCTTCAATAATTCAACAAAGAAAAATAGTACAAAAATCTGATTTACATCAGCAGTAGCAAACCCTACATCGCCCTAAACTAGGGCAGTCAATATCTTGCAAATCGATCGTCAGATCGCCTTGATTCCTTCGCCAAAAAATGCGGCCTTCCAAAGAGAGTCAGGTTCACCTACTGCGCAGTCCAGATAGAGAGAATGATGATCAATGTTGGTCAAACTTCCGATCTACAGTTGCAGCCCTAAAATCTGCGTCCTTCCTTCCACACGTGAGAGAAGAGTCTTTTTTGCACAGGACAGAGAAGAGACTCTTTTCTACACAAGGGAGAGAGAGATGTGATGAAAGTGAAGTGTGAAAATGAGGAGAATACTCGTATTTATATGCAAAACGTTGGGGTTGAATAGATGTGACTGTTGGGCTTTTGAGCCTACATAAGTTGCTGGCCGATTTTAACAATTAGTCCATAATCAAAATAAATTCATATCTTCATAAATACTTATCGGAATCAGATGATCTTTTGTTAAGTTATGGTATGTTCTATGCTTATAACAGTTTACTTCTTTTTCTTATTATATTCCACAGATTAGCAATCACATGTACATAAAGTAAAGTGCAGATAGAACATTAAACGATCGACAGAAAACAAGCCAAGACAAGAGACAAGATGTGGCGGCTAGCCAGGGACAAACCCCACAATGTGTGGGGAAACCCTTTGATCAAATCTTCTTTTATCTTTAGTAATTCAGCAGAGAGAAATAGTACAATAAATCTGATTTATATCAGCGATAGCAAACCCTAGATCAGCAGCATCAGCATTAGTGGCTTCATCACCAAACTAGGGCAGACGATATCTCACAAACCGACTATCGGATTGGCTTGATTCCACCACCAAAAGTTGCGGCTTTCAGAGGAGGTTCAGATGAACCTACAGCGCAGTTCAGAAGAGAAGATCTTCTAGTCCACGCAGGTCAAACTTCACTTCTGCAATTGCAGCTTCAGTTTCAGTAGCTTCCTTCAAACTAGGGCAGTCAATATCTTGCCAACTGTCCGTCGGATTGACTTGATTCCACCACCAAAAGTTGCGGCTTTCAGAGGAGGTTCAGATGAACCTACAGCGCAGTTCAGATAAGGAAATCTTCTAGTCCACACAGGTCAACTTTACTTCTGCAGTCGCAGCTTCAGTTTCAGCAGTTTCCGACTTCACATGTGTGAGGGAGAGACCCTTTTTCTGCGCAATAGAGAAGAGACTCTTTTCTGCGCAGTAAAGAGAGAGATGTGTGATGAAATGAATGAGTCCAAATGAGGATAAGTCCTCCTATATTTATACACAACGATGGTGTTTGAATAAATGCGACTATTGGGCTTCTGAGACTACATGAGTTTTAGGTCGGCTTGATAATAATTCCATAATCAAAATAAATTCATATCTCCATGAATACTTATCGGAATCGGATGATCTTTATATCAATCCTACACCTCTCAATGAGAGGAATCTAATGAAAACATTATCAGCCATGAATAAGATGACCCACATGAAGTGTTGCCCTAGTTGCCAATTTTAACACTCCCTCTCAAATAAGGAGAACTTCATCTGCAACTGTCTATCGGTCGTTACTATTCATCCATCAAATGCACTGCCCTGAACAGCCTGACCCTTGCCCTGCTCTGCTCTATTCTGCCTCTTTTGCTTTGTCTTGTTCCACCCTGTACTGATCTGTATTGTTCTACTCTGTTCTGCTCTTCTCTTGCATTGTTCTGTTCTGCTCTGCTTTTGTCCGAATTATGAAGAAGAAGAAATGATCAAGGATGTATCATACTAACTCAAAGTCAGTCTCAGAGTATGTACCACTGGTCCCAGACCAGTCTCAACCAACCCGAAGTCAGCGTCATAGTGAGTACAACTCCACTGGTCTCAGAGCAGTATCATACTCCACTGACTCAAAGTCAGTCTCAGAGTGCATACCACTGGTACCAGACCAGTCTCAACCGACCCAAAGTCAGCTTCATAGTAAATACCACTCCTACCACCAGTCCCAGACCAGTATCGCAGTCTCAGAGAGTGTACCATTGGTCCCAGACTAGTCTCAACCGACCCGAAGTAAGCGTCATAGTATGTACCACTCTCACTAGTCCCAGACCAGTACTCCACTGACACGAAGTCAGTCTCAGAGTATGTACCATTGGTCCCAAACCAGTGTCAACTGACCCGAAGTCAGCGTCATAGTATGGTACAACTCCTACCACTGGTCCCAGACCAGTATCATTGATCCCAGATCAATGGAGGTCATCCTAGCGTAGGGAGTACGGTAGATACAACGATGCGTCCATCGGTACTACTATGGTCCCTAACTTCATTTCCCTGCTCATTGATCAGATGAGAGGTACTTCCCATGAGTCCCAGACTGCATGGGTAGGATGCCTCGACAGGAGAACTAATCAATTCTGTCCTCACAGGAGAACACATAAATCCTCCTACAATCGCCATGGAGAACACATCAATCTAGGCCGCCATGGAGAACACATCAATCCAGGCCTCACAGGAGAACACATCAATCCTGCTACAATTGCCATGGAGAACACATCAATCCAGGCCTCACAGGAGAACACATCAATCCTGCTACAATCGCCATGGAGAACACATCAATCCAGGCCTCACAGGGGAACACATCAATCCTGCTACAATCGCCATGGAGAACACATCAATCCAGGCCTCACAGGAGAACACATCAATCCTGCTACAATCGCCATGGAGAACACATCAATCCTGCTACAATCGCCATGGAGAACACATCAATCCAGGCCTCACAGGAGAACACATCAATCCTGCTACAATCGCAATGGAGAACACATCAATCCAGGCCTCACAGAAGAACTAATCATCCTGCTACATAGGAGAGCGAATTATCCTGTTCCACAAGAGAGCGAATCATCTTGTCCCACAAGAGAGCGAATCATGTTGTTCCAGTGCGCACCACCAGGAGAGGGTGAGTCACCGTGTGGTCATATGTTGCTCTAGTAAGAACCGCAAGCCCTCGGAGCTCCCAAAGCTCAATGTATGCAACATGCAGGACCCTTGTACAAGGGTTTCTTGACGACTCCAAGTCGTTTGGGAAAATCACAGATTAGATCTTTCCTCGGGGCTTTGACAAGGTGTATTGACCTGTACATCATCTTAATGCGATGGAGCCTCCTTGCTCATCGACTTACCATATCCCAAATGATGTCTATCTGCTAGAGCAATCAACGAATACGGGATTCCTCAATAATCGAATCCCACCTCTGGTTGTTACAGAGAATCACAGTGGTATGTGTTCAAACAGCTCACTGAAGAGCTTCCCCAACCAGGCAGCGTCATACGAGATCATACTCGTAGATATGTATCCGCTCTCGGCGGTGCTTATGGCAACCGACTTCTGCTTCCTACTCATCCATTATATCGAAGCAAAATCCAAATAGAAACAACACTAAAAAGTGCTCCAATGATCCTCCACACTACCTGCCTTATTAGCATTTGAATAATCATGCAGTTTCATATTTCCGGCAGTGTATCTCAATCCATGAGAGATTGTGTCCTGAAGACATCTCAGAAAATTCTTGGCACCAATCTAGAGAGGCTCAACCAAATATGAGCTCACAATGCTAACTACAAAACATATGTTTGAACGGAGGTTCACCAAGAACCAATGTTGCACGAAGCACCCCCCCACACGGTTCCAAGCCCCGAAGCGCATCCCGTACGGAAGCACCTAGGAAGCTTGGCCGGAATCGCGCTTCCGAATTTTTTGCCGCTTCCTGGAAATTTGGAAGCGTGGTACAGAAGCGCCGCTTTCGAAGCGCGCTTCGTACGGCACTTCGGGCGTTGGAAGTGTGGCGCTTCGGAGGAGGAAGCTTATGTTTCCCGTACGCTTCCGGAAAAGCGTTTAGAAAATCGCTTTTTTTTTCATTTTTTTTTTTTATTTTAGGTGAGTTTGCTTGTTGGGGGTGGGTCCACCTTGGGTTACGGTGACGAATGAAGGCAAAAAAAATATAAATATAGCAGATGCTCCCTCATGGTAATGTTAAATTCTTAAAGTAAAAGTGACATTCTCCTTTATTTTTCATTTTCATCCTTTTACTTAAATTTTTAACATTACCATGAAATGACTCAGGGTGTTTGAGAGTGGTTCCAGCCTCATTGGACTTCATATGGAGAAAATAGAATTTCATATCCTATTCAAAATTCAGCAAACTTAACAGTTTTCAGGAATTCAGGATCAATGGGATTGTGGCATTTCATTAGATTATATCAAGTATGAAGGTATGCAATTAGCATTTAATCAAGAGCACCAAGCCCTATATGTACCCTAGTGTTGGTGGTGTTAATTGTTGAACTCCTTTGTCATGCGGCACGCCCTTAGCAAAAAATTACCTTTCAATCAAGTCAAAATCATCGATCAAGCATGTTAAGCTTTTTCTACCATATTTTAAGTCTTGAATTAGGTAGTTTGATCAAAATTGGGCAATGTTGACTAATATCCCTAGACAATCGAGGTAGAGGCAAAGGCTAGACAAGAGGAGAAGAATCTAGATTCTAGATGGTTGATGCATCTAAATGGTTGATGCTCGAATAATTAATCATTAATGTACAATGGATGTTATATCTATCTTGATTTATGCAAAAATATGCATGTTTTCATGTCTTCTACAATTAATTTGCTATTTGGGATGTTTGTTTTGAGTATAAATGCAAAAAAATATAAAAATATATATATATATATAGCAGACACTTCCACGGACGCTTCGCTTCCTAGACTTTTGGAAAATGACGCTTCCACGTCCCCACTTCCAAAAAACGCTTCCGCTTCGCCCCCGCTTCGTGCAACATTGCCATGACCATCAACGCGAATGAGTTTTTGAAACTCATAGGCATTTCCCAAATCTAGTCCGACATCACTACCATATAACTTCTGAAAGTTAAGATCCTTGAGGTAGTCACAGGCTTGCAATCCACCATACCAAATCTTTTCAGAATCTTCACCACATATTTTTCTTGAGATAGGAAAATTTCCCTTGGCTTGTGCCACACTTCAAATCCTTGGTTCTTCATTTCAAATTCAGAAGCCAACTCCCTCTTACATTTGAGAATGAGAGGGTCTGCACCTGTTAGAAAGAGGTCATCCACGTACAACACCAGTATGAGAGGTTTATCATCTTCAACCTTAAAGTAAAGGTTAGGATCGGCTTCACTCCTAGTGAATCCAAGCTTCATCAAGTAGCTATCGATCCTCTCATACCATGCTCGAGGTGCTTGCTTCAACCCATAGAGAGCCTTCTTCAACCTGCATACATGAGATTTTCGATCATAAATCTCAAATCCTTCGGGTTGTTCCACATAGACCTCTTCTTTGATCAAGCCGTGCAAGAACGCGGTCTTGACATCCATCTGATGTAGGTTCCATCCTTGTGAAGCGGCAAGGGCTATGATCGAGCGGATGGTTGCATATCTGGCAACAGGTGCAAATATCTCATCATAGTCTATACCTTCCTTCTGGGAGAAACCACGAGCAACAAAACGAGCCTTATACTTTTTCGTACTTCCATCTGCTGCATGCTTTATCTTGTAAAGCCATTTGGAAGTAACAATTGTCTTGTCCTGGGGTCTGGGAACTACTTCCCAGACATCATTCTTCATAATAGACTCATATTCTTCGATCATAGCATCCTTCCATACTTGATGCTTGAAAACATCTGAAAATGATGGAGGCTCATTTTGTATGATTGTGCTCATACTGGTCAGGTATCCCTGATACCTGTTAGGTTTCTTACTTTCACGTAAGGTTCCTTGGGGTGCAACATGTCCTTCAGCATCATCAAGTATCCCCCTAAGCCATGAAGGCCTCTTCTTAGAAGAGGAAGGCTCAGGTGGATAAATAGGATCCATGGGTTACTCCACATCAGGCATTTGTTACATCATCTACACATAGAGACAGTTTCCACAATCGTACCGTTCTTCCTTTCGCCACACCATTCTGCTCAAGAGTATGTGGTGTAGTAGTCTCCCTTTGAATGCCATCCTCAAATATGCTAAGTGAACCAACTGTAATATATCGAAGGTCTTGATTAGGCTTGAGGGGAATGGTCCCCTTTTGAGCTTTCCTTTTGGCACATCCTAGACATACACCTTCTTTTTCTACTCAGAACTCGGGCATCCCTATCACCATTTGTCTTACATCGAGTAGGGCTTTATAATGAAGTTGGGCAAACCTCCGATGCCAAAGTTCGGACTCAAGAGATGTGTCATACGACATGACACCTAGCGGACTTCCATCGACCTGATATAATGAATCAACACGAAACCCAAGAGTAAAGACATCTTTAACATTATTTTTTCCATATACGTACCTTGTCATCGCTAAAGGTTACCTTATAGCCTATGTCTTCCATTGCCGAGATGGAAACTAGGTTCTTTTTGAGGTCAGGTGCATTTAATACATCCTGGAATTTCTAGCCTTCTTGAATGGTTGTCCTATTCCTTGATTTCCAACATTCTTTTTACCTTTGCTATTGAATTTTCTATCCCTTCAATTACCATGAGAGGGATTTTGATCATCGTCACGATGACGGTCCTTTCTATCAGGGCATTCCCTTGCATAGTGACCTGCTTTATCGCAAATGTAACATCGTCCTTTTCCTCCACCCTTAGGTCCAGCCTTTCTTTTTGATTTAGTCCCGAAATTATTTCTTTTCTTGGCATGAGAAGAAAAGGCAACAAAAGGACCTTTCGGCATGGGCATTTCTTGCTCTTCTACCCTTGTTTCTTCTTGAATGCATCTAGCCACTAATTTCTCGAAACTAGGAATTACATTATTGTTTAGAAGAGTAGTCCTGAACACGTACCATTCGGATGGTAATCTTTCCAAGAGTCATGAGCACCATTTCTCTGTCAGTAATAGTCTCCCCAATAGATAGGAGATCGTTCTTAATCTCGGTGATTCTTAAGAAGTATGCTTGCATACTCTCATCTTTACCCTTATGAATTTCCTTCAGCTTATTTCTAAGAAACAAAACTTGATTTGCATCATTAACTTTAAATAAACTCACCAATCTATCGTAGATTTCCTTGGAGGTGTTCAGGTCGAAGATGTAGGCCACCAAGTGCTTGTCGATAGAGTCCCGGAAGATCTTCTTCGCTTTAACTTCTCCGTTCTTCCATTTGTTTCTGGCAATAGGAGGTGCATTTGATGGAGGCTCAACAATATTGCCTCTCACATGATCCAACACTCCTTGATCCTCAAGGGTTAGATCGATAGACATCTTCCATCCGTGATAGTCAGCTTTCTCACGGAGCTTGTCTTCGGCAGCAAAGAATGTTGAGGACCCCATTGTTCTTTTAGGATAGCCTTGCCAATCTTCTCTTCGGTGATTTCTCTTGCTCTTGCTCGAGCTTTGTCTTCACCTCAACTCTGATACCATGTTGAGTTATGGTATGTTCTATGCTTATAACAGTGTACTTCTTTTTCTTATTATATTCCACAGATTAGCAATCACATGTACATAAAGTAAAGTGCAAATAGAACATTAAAGGATCGACAGAAAATAAGCCAAGACAAGAGACACAAGATGTGGCCGCTAGCCAGGGACAAACCCCACAATGTGTGGGGAAACCCTTTGATCAAATCTTCTTTTATCTTCAATAATTCAACAGAGAGAAATAGTACAATAAATCTGATTTATATCAGCAGTAGCAAACCCTAGATCAGTAGCATCAGCATTAGCGGCTTCATCATCAAACTAGGGCAGACGATATCTCACAAACCGATCGTCAGATCGGCTTGATTCCACCACCAAAAGTTGCGGCTTTCAGAGGAGGTTCAGATGAACCTACAGCGCAGTTCAGATGAGGAGATCTTCTAGTCCACGCAGGTCAAACTTCACTTCTGCAGTTGCAGCTTCAGTTTCAGCAGCTTCCTTCAAACTAGGGCAGTCGATATCTTGCAAACCGTCTGTCGGATTGACTTGATTCCACCACCAAAAGTTGTGGCTTTTAGAGGAGGTTCAGATGAACCTACGGCGCAGTTTAGATAAGGAGATCTTCTAGTCCGCGCAGGTCAAACTTTACTTCTGCAATTGCAGCGTTCAGCTTCAGATGTGTGAGGAAGAGACCCTTTTCTGTGCAGTAGAGAAGAGACTTTTTTCTGCGCAGTAGAGACAGAGATGTGTGATGAGATGAGTGAGTCCAAATGAGGATAAGTCCTCCTATATTTAAACACAACGATGGTGTTTGAATAGATGCGACTGTTGGGCTTCTGAGCCTACATGAGTTGTAGGTCAGCATGATAATAATTCCATAATCAAAATAGATTCATATCTCCATGAATACTTATCGGAATCAGATGATCTTTATATCAATCCTACACCTCTCGATGAGAGGAATCTAATAAAAATATTATCAGCCATGAATAAAATGACCCACATGAAGTTTTGCCCTAGTTGCCAATTTTAACATCTTTAGATCAATCCCACACCTCTCGATGAAAGGAATCTAATAAAAATATCATCATCCATGAATAAGGTGACCCACATGAAATTTGGCCCTAGTTGCCAATTTTAACAGTCATCCTATATCAATATTGATCCTACGCCAAAACCTGAAGCGTCACATTCAATTACAGAAAGCTTTGAAAAATCTGGAGTTGGTAATACAAGTGCCTTGGACATGATTTCCTTTAAGTCTTCAAAACATTTTTCTGCCTTATCATCCCATTGAAAGGATTTCTTTTCTAACAGATTTGTTAGGGGTGCAGATACATGAGCATAATTTCGAATAAACCTTCGATAGTATCCATTCAACCCAGAGAATCCTCTTAATTTGGAGATGTTAATTGGTCTGGGCCATTTCTTTATCGCCTTGATCTTATTAGGATCTAATTTTACTCCTTCCTTGGATATTACATATTTGAGGTACACTACCTCTTCTTTTCCAAAAGTGCACTTAGACATCTTTGCATTGAACTAATGTTCTTCTAATATAGTGAGAACTTGCTCCAGATATTGTAGATGCTCCTTCCAGGTTTTGTTATAGATTCGAATATCATCAAAGAACACTAACACAAACTTCCTTAGATACGGAAAAAATACCTCATTCATGGTAGCTTGGAAGGTTGTTGGGGAATTAGCTTAAATTCATAATGACATTCATGTGTTTGAAAACCAGTGTTTGCTATGCCTTCAAGCCTTATTCTAATTTGGTAATATCTTGAGCTCAAGTCCAATTTTGAAAAATATTGGGCTCCATGACGTTCATCTAGCATTTCATCTATAAAGGGGATCGGAAACTTGTTCTTAATCGTTACTTTGTTCAGACCTCAATAATCTACACACAGTTTAAAGAATCCATCCTTCTTTCGGACTAGAACCGCTAGAGCAGCGTAAGGGCTTCTACTCTTTGAGATGATTCCACACTTCAAAATATCTTGGACTAATCTTTCGATTTCAGTTTTTTGAGGATGTGGATATCTATATGGCTTGATATTGACAAAGTTTGACCCTAATTTGACTTCGATTATGTGCTCGATTTCTCTTCCAGGAGGCATCTTCATGGGGAGATCTTGGAACACCTTTTTCTATTTTTGAATCAGTTTTTGAACTTCAAGTGTTTCTTCACTAACCAATTTTGAAGCCAGCATCTCCATCTGATGACACTGTACTACATATGTTGGTGCTCCCTTTCGGGTCATCTTCATCATCTAGGATGACAATACAATTTGATTTTGAGGGGGTTGGAAGCCATATAACTTGTATTTTGCCCCTCCCATCTAAACTTTATAAATTTCTTTTGATGGTTGGCAGAGTAAGTGCCTAGTGTTTCTAGCCATTGGATACCTAGGACCACATCTACTCCACCTAAGGGTACAGTTTAGAACGGAGATTCTAGATTGTAGACCTGGATCTGTGATTTGACTTTATGGCATTTCCCTACTTTTTCAATTTTCTTTCCACGGCTACCATCACTTTCATGTTGGCCATGGGATATGCGAAAATATTGAGCCTTTTTGCCATATTTAAGTCTAGAAAGTTATGGGTGTTGTCGGTATCTATTAGATCCATTATGTTTCTCTTTTTGATATGTCCTTTTAACTTTAATGTCTGGGGTTCAGATATTCCTATCATGGCTGATAATGAGACTTACGAAATATTCTCATAATCTGATCCTTGCGAAAATTGTGGAGGATATTCAACTTCTTCTATGCTTGATTCTTCACTGTCTAAATCATTGGTTGCTTTGCATGTATACAGATTCTTGGTCTCTTTTCCCTTAGCACATTTATGTTTAGGATCCCATTTTTTGCCACAACATTTGCATTTACCTTCTTTCATTCTTTACATTTCCAAATTAGTTTTTTCTCCTTCATGAATATGTGGTGGAACATATTTTATATTATTCATGTTAGCAGTTTGGGGAAATCTTCGTTTCAAATATACTCTTTCAAATTTTGACCACTACATCCTTTCGAGCTTCTCTTCTACGACTTTTGCTTTCTGTCTTGCTTCTTCTATAGAAGTGATGTCATGAAGCTCAAGCTCATCCTAAAGATGTGGTTTAAGTCTCATGATGTATGATTGAATGAGACGAGTCTCTGATAATCCAAGTACTCGTGTAGCTAGAGTTTCACATTCTCTAGTGTATTTGTCCACATCTCTTTTTTGTTGCAATTTGGTGAGTGTTGATTCCTGGTAACATCGGATGTGCTCTAAGTCTCAAAATTTGCAAGGATGTTTGGACACATGTATTCCACAATACTCAGAAATTGTTTTGGGAAATTCCACCCGGAGACAGTTTTATTAAAATAATTAATTATTTTTAATAGGACCCTAAGTCTAAACCTAGGAATGTGCTTGTTAACTATTACGTGTCAATGACCCATAACAGTACACCCACTTTTTTCGCAAAAGGGATAGCACTTGATCGATGTGTCTGTGTCGTTCAGCTATCATCATCAGCTTGACTTCCAAGATGTTATGTAAACCCTTTCTGCATGTGTATAATGTAAATAATCTCAGCAAATCTGTGCCATATATGTAACAACCTAGATAAACCTACTTTTCTAGTGATGATCACCATTTTGGGAGGTTTTTTGTCTCACCGATCCATTCTCAGATGGTCGGCAGAGTTTTCCTCCAATCATACCCCAAAGCTGGAATGGATTTTGTCACTAAGATCTTAGGCGAGTCCTAGTGTTCTAGATCGAGTCTATGTAAAAGTAATTTGGGAATAATCCTAACTATTTGGTTAGTTTATTTTATTACAAATTGCTTGGTCTACTGGATTATATTTGTGTCGCATAAATGGGTAGTCTGTGAGGGTCTATTACAAATGGGTTTTCCCCTTTATGATGTAAAAAATATAGAAATCATGATGTAAAGTGTCTTGAGAGTTGGGAAAATAATTTATCCCCTCATAAGTTAATTAATTAAATTTTTTGGCCAAAAATTAATTAAAATCCTACACCAAAATTTTAATTAATTCTAGGTCCTAAGTAAATTTAAATTCTCCAAAGGCAAAATTCGTCGGTCCTAAAAAATTAAATTTTAAAAAGTCCTGGGATTAAGGTAAATTAATTATTTCGCCAAATTTTAAAACTTTGATCCTTGGGGGTTAAGTCAAAGTCAAATTTTTTGGGAAATTAACTCAAACATTTTATTTTTGAGTTAATTAAAATGCATTTAATTAAAAATTTCGAATTTCCCCAAATACTTAAATATTTCGACGAATGAGATTAAAAGAAATTTTAATCTTCATCAACAATCGAGATTGCTTTGACAAGAATCACTCGAAATAGTCGTTGGAAGATTTATCTTTAAATAGGAAGTCATTTGTTAGTTGATCCATCCGACCTTTGAGACGTGTGCTTAGCAAGAAGCTCTCTTGTCTAATCTTTCTCTAGATAATAAAAAAAGACTTTGGGGTTAAATTCTGCTGGTGTTACTCTTCATGGGAATATTGTAAGATGTGTTGTTTTTATGCATATTTTTTTCTAGAGCCATTGATGATAGGTTCCAAAAAGTAATTTGAGTACAAGTATCTTGCTCAGGCGCTGGGGTTTGAATAATAATCTAAATCTTGAACGTAATAGTAGGTATCTCTATTTGTCTAAATTTTATTATTATTTTCTTGCTCTAATTTGATGGCTAGATTGAGTTTTGTAGAGAAATCTTGATTTTTAGATCCTTGGGCGTTAGGGGAAGTTTTCAGTTGGACCAGCCAACTATCGATTTGTGTTTTCTGAAGAGCCCAGCTAAATTAGCTCCAAGCTTATCATAAGATTTTATTGATGATGCACGAAGGGTTTTGAGTTAGCACCTCCTTTAAAATTTTAAAAAAAATTGTGCGGCATAATCATAGATTTGGCTGATTAGAGCCTGCAGTTTGTAAATTTTGTAATTATTTTTCTAACGTCAGTTTTTATGGGTTTTAGTTTTTATCATTGTATATATCGTTTGGGTGTTTTTTTGCTGTCGTGCAGCTATAGATCTGATGAAGAAATTTGTGTAGAGTCCAGATCTAAGGAAGAAATTTGTGTAGAGTCCAGATCTAGGCCCTGGAGGGTAAGATCTGGATCTCTGGGGTTTATCAACATAATTTTCCAGGGACATTGTTCAAAAATTTTGCAGTCCAAGGGTTTAAAAAGTTTTAAATCTGGAAATTTTTATAAGGGTTTGAAGGAAATCTGAAGCAAAAGGATTCAACATTTTAATCAGAATTTCTGAAAAAAATTTAAAGGGTTTTCTGGCTACCATTTAACTGTTGACTAAGTTTTCCGGACTGCTGCCTGGGGTTTTTCTTTTATTTTTTGCTGCCGAAAATTTCGAATTTTTTAAAGAAAACCCTCTATTCCCCATCCTCTGCCATTCTCCATTTGTTGCACCTACAAATCGACCTCCAAAGCGCTGCCTACAAAACCCATCACAGCTCGATTGTTGCCATCCCTCTGCTCGTAATTCTTCCATTTCCCATTCACTGCTTGCAAAACGCTGCTCCATCTCCATTTCAATCCCCTCGTTTTGCTGCCATACCCCTTCTGCAAGACCAGCTGCCTCATCCTATTGATCTGGTGCTCCTCCATGTGCCCTCGTCTTTTGCATTGTGGCACCCTCTCTTTCTAACCCGTGGCTCCTTCTTCCCTTCCGCGTTCTCCCTATTCCACCCTCAAAACCCCTTGTCACTGCTCAACTCTCGTCCCTCCCTCCATCTATAGCTCCTCCCGCGTCCAAACCCGCGGCTTCCCTTTCCTCGTTGTTGCTTAAGTCTAGTCTCTCCTTGCCGCAACCCACGTGAGTCTCTTGCTGCTCCATCCCTTACTTGTAGTTGCTGCAGCGTGGTCCTCAAATCGTGTTATCTCCCTCGTTGTCAGCTCTACCATCCGTCGCAACTCTTCCTCAATCTATCCACCGTCGTCAAAAAAGCTGCACACAACAAACATTCGATTTTTTTCTCTTTGTTTCATTTTATGTTTTGCATGAATTAGGTTTAGGTTTATTAATAATTCGAAAAAAAATAAATAAATAAATAATTATTGTCTTTTTTTGTTTTTATTTCTTTTGTTTACATTTCATTTTTCTTGTTTTGATTTTTTATGACTTTGACTTAGATTTGTCTTTTAAATTTGATTTCATTTTTACTTTTTATTATTTTAATTTTGTTTTTCTTTTGAATCCTAGGTTTGTTTTATTTTGATTTTAAATTTTTCTCTTTTTGACTTAACCTTTTTTTTATATTTTGATTTCATTTAAAAGCATTTAAAACATTAAAAAATTTTGATTGGTGACTTCAAAATTGCTAGGGAATTAAATCAAAAGGGGAATTTGTGCCCTCGTATTTAAAAAATTTTAATTTTTATGTGGCCTACGTCCCATAAAATATTTTAATTTCAATTAAGGTCTTTTGATTTGATTTCTAGTCACATTAAAAATTTAATTTGCCACATTAAGCGTTGCTTCATAAACTTAGCATTTACCTAAGGGATAATTAACATTCAAATTTAAAGTTCCTTGGTGTCTTTGGTGTTAAGTGTAAAATTTTAATTTTAATGGTAGTGTTTCTCTATTGTTAGGCGCTATTAATGTTTTAAAATCATTGACTATAGGAGAATGATAAATTATTCTAGATCTGGTTATTAATAAAAATCATTTTAAATCTGGAATCACTGATTTGCATTAAAATTTCATAATTCTTCACATGATTTAAGTGCTAGAATATTTTGCGTGATAAGGTTTTGGGCGTTTGACATTTAATTATTCATGTTCATCGCTTTGCCACATTTATAAACTGCTCGAGATAACTTGTTTTTGTTTAGCCTATGGTTAATTGAATATAAAGGCACTGGTCTATAATTATTTTTATCTTGTGGTTGTGACTTATTTTAATCTATCCATCTCAGTTGACCAAGATTTGTTCTAAATTCATCAAGTTGTATTTTTAAGTCTCCTAGAGCCTGTGTTTCACAGGCTATTCTCATTCATTCACCTTAGGGACTACCCCGCTCTAGGAGAGAGTCTAAACAGAGTGAGTAAGGATTAGAGTCACAACCCTTATTCTGAGCATTGTCGCGGTGCCTAGACACTTTGTACGACAACATTGCTCTAGCAATACTTCCCCATAGAAGCATTACTCTGATCCACTACATCGGTCCTCTGTCTTGTTGATGCTTGGCCTGTTTCCCTTCATCCATTGCACTGTTGCTTCTTATACCACTGCCCATGACTCTGCCACTGCCACTAGTACATCTGCACAACAACTCCCTCTCAAAATGTTGCCTCATGCTGCCCATAGCACTGCCACTGCTAACTATTGCACTGCAACTCAATTACTAAGAAGTAACTGAAACTTCACCCAAACACTAACATGTGGTCAGTTTGGATGCCTTGTGATCCTGAAGCTACCTCTGTTGCTAATCTGTGCTAACCCTCTGCTGCTACTGCATTGCTGCAAACTGCTCTTTGCCTCTCGCACTACTACAACATCCACTGTGTTACCTCAGACATCAGCACTCTAGCAATGCCACTCTCGCTCCATCACACCTCGCTCCAACTGACACTCGTCATTTTTCTACTGTCGTTAAGGGCTCCCATAGCCATATGTGATCCAAGAGTTTGGGCACCTCAAGGGTCCTGCCCTTATGTAGTCCTCTCAACCAGTGTTGATAATATCGGTATCGGGAAAATATCGGCGAGGGTCTAGAAAATATCTTATCGGCAATATCGGCAAAATATCGGCAAATATCGGCAAGCATAAAAAATGCATAATATATTCATTTTTTTCAGATTTTTAAACATATAAAGCAATAACAACATGAAATAAACACATTGGCACATAAATATGAAGAAAACACTGATATATATGATGTCAAATAGAAATGATATTCAAAGGCGATACCAAATCGTGCTAATCCCTGATAATTGTCCATTCAAGGACTCAAATGTGGAGAACCAATACAAACTTTGTGAGTGCTAGAATGTTTCAAAACAATCGAGGATATCAAAAGTATGATGGCTGCAATTTACAGGATTATGGATCAGTGCCTGACACTAATTTTTACCTCTGATGTAACTAAGTGAAATTTGAAACTAGTAGTTAGAGTGATGACCGGTTTATGACCTGCTGCAGTAATCTCCACTTCCAGTATGCACACATCTGGATTTGTTTTCAATGTGCAGACCATGTGATAGCTAAGTGTTTGAAATTTGAATTACTATAGGTCAATGTGGTCCCATCGCTAAGAAATATTGCCCTGTACGTTTAGAAGTTTATTTCATCTACATTACTGGGAAAAATGCAACAGCAGAGGGTTTATTATATTTTGTTGTGTAATCTTCATTTTGATTATGTTGGTAAATTCTCTGGTCATAGTTACAAACTTACAACATTTCTCCAATATCATTGATTTATGAAAAATTGCCTGTGGATATATTAATCCCTTTGTAGCCCCGAGGGAAAGCTCAGCTGGTTTAAAATTTAAATACCATGCTGTCCTACTGCTGACCTGGGTTTGATTCCTTTGGTAAGGGTCAATGGGTTCAGCAGCAGGTGGCTGTGGGGATGAAAGTCCATGGCTGGGTCCCAGAGGGTGAGATGTAGCAATGTAGCAACGATTCCAATACAAAAGACTATTCCCAAACAAGCGTCTGTTTTCACTACAACTAATCCATAGAAGCTTCAGAATATTGACTAGAATTGTTCACTGGCTTTGGACAGGTAGATATTATGAATGAAATAATATGACCAGAATAGTCTATCAAATATTTTATAAAATTCATTGTTCTGTTTTACACTTTCAGAATGAATACCATGGCAACTTGGATACTCATCAACAGTGTCCATTCCCAAGGCATCAACAGTGTCCATCAGGCATCTATAGTGTTCATTGCTAAGGCATCTATAGTGAAGTAATAATTAAATTTCTTTTCTAGACAGATTTCAGAAATTACTAACAATGGAAAATCCCTACATCCGGGAAAACCTGAAGAGTTTATCATATTATACGATATACATATATCCATTCCCTCACAAACGAATATATTATTTCAACTATTATGGATTTTTATTATAAATTGATACATGAAGTTTGAACTATATGCAACAGCGCATAAATGAATCAATGATAAAAGTTTAAAACACAGTGAAGACCAGCGTTTGTAAACCAGCGTTTGTATATAACTAAACGCAGCGGCACTGAACAGTGAAGACGATGACACGATGTCGGGACTCGGATTCATACCTTTGAAGTTTTCTTGGCAGCCAAACGGGAAACCCTCCTTCGCACTCACTCTCCAGCTCTCACGAAAACAAAATGACGTGCATCGAAAACTCAAAAACCATTTTATAATTCGTCGATACAACCTAACCGGCGATATTTACCCTCGTCTCGCGATATTTACTAAAATATCGCCGAAATTTCGTATTTCTCGCGCGAAATTCAAAACTTGAAAATATCGCGATTTTTCGGGGGCGATATTTCGGCTCGCCGAAAATATCGCGATATTTGCGAATATCGCCGATATTTCGGCGATATTATCAACACTGCTCTCAACTACAACTCCATGTCACCCCACCTCTTCTCTAGATGCACATGAGTACTCATGGCGTATTTGTCATCCTCGTCTTCCATGTCAACTTTCACTGGAGCAGCGTTTGATTCAGAAGCTTCCCCCTTACCCTTCTTCGAGAGCACTGAGTCGCATAATGTCCTAGTTTCCCACAATTGAAGAATTTGACCTTGGTGATGTCCTTCTTCTTTCTTCTCTGCTGCACTTGCTATTCCGATGATGCGAGAGCTGCATCCTCCTCCTCCTCCTCCTTGACTCAGGCACCCTTGCCGCTACTCCCTGTCTTGGTCATCCTCGTGAGCTCTTCTTGTAGAAGAGCTGCCAACATCTCCTCCCAACTAAGGAGAGTCGCTCTGCCCAAGATGCTTTGGACAAAGGTCTCCCAGTCCTCGGTGACTACATTCAGGGCAGTCCTGACCATGAACTCAGGATCTAGTGTATACCCCATGGAAGTCAACTGGTCGCGAATCCCTTGCAACCTAAGAAGGAAGGGATCGACTCTTCCCCCCTCTGCATCTGGTACTATCTCAGCTGATTTTTTAATAGCATCTCCTGTTGGACGGAAGATCCCTGATACAAGGTGGTCAGCGCATCCCACATCTCCCTTGTTGTGTTCTTCTCAGCAATTTGTGGTACTACATGATCTTTGACCTCATCTAGCATCATGCACTTGGCCTTAGCCTGGGCCTCCTCGTACTTCTTCAACGGATCAACGTCGATTGACTCAACAACTACCTTCAAGGCATAGTCCTTGATGCGATATTTGTCTATGATTGCCAGGATCCTGGCCTTCCAGATGACAAAATTGGATGCTCCATCCAATCTGTTCTGATCCCTCAACCCATTCATTGCCATCTCTACTAAAAAATAGGATCGGTTCTCTTCTCCCTCTCATGTTGTCAATCTAGCAAGACTTGGAACTGGATTTCTTTGGCGCTAGAAATCCTCTAAGGAAAAAACTCCTCTAGACTCCCTCTGAGTCTTGAATTCCTTCACGGAAATCCTCCCACCAACTGTCGAATCACTTCCTCTCCAATCCTCCTTTGTTGCTGCAACCCAGATCTAGATTTCTTTGGCTAGAAATATGTCAAGGCAATGACTCCCTCTACCTCGGCTCTGTCTCCACAGACATTGTTCTACACCAACAGAAACAGTGTCCCACCAGCTCTTCAAATCGAGTCTGCTCTACTTCCTCGGCAACTGACTAATTCGAACCTCTCAAGCTCTGCGCTGGCCCAAAGAGCTGACGCAATCACTACGTTGTCTCCTCTCTGGCTCTATGTCACCCTCTGCGGGCTCAAAATGTTGACGCATGCACTGCATGAGCCTCTGTGTTACCTCCTCTAGCTCTGTGTTACTCCTGCAGCTGCTCCTCTGCCTCTAAAACAATGCCGTCACTCAGGACGGTTGCTTCTCTGCGGCAAATTTTTTGAATTTCTCAGCTGGTGTCTTCAGTCTCCTATGATCTGCAATGCTCTAATACTATGTGAAAATTTCTAAATCTACACATCATAAATCCCACTGCAATCACTCGTTTATCATCTCCTACTTGTTCTTTACATTCGACAAGTTATTTAAATATTTAAACAGCAATGAAAACATTATTGCAGCCTACACATACATATGGATCATGAACTGAAATAAACTAAGACAATCACACAAGGGACACCATTATTTTTGGACAATCGTCCCCGAAAAAACCCAATTCGGGAAAACCGGTGTAGCATATAGAGGGTTTGTATTATTAAGCAGATTTCTAAATACAACTAGGGTGCCAATTCCGGCTCACCCAACAGAGAATAAACCTGGCAGAAGTACCTCTATCCAGAGATAGATATTTTGGCGAATCCAACAACTGGATGATCAAACCCCATAGATGACAATGTTGTCCCCAGTGTTGGGCAGCGATGGTTGCTCCAAGCTCTGTGTTGGAACTGCGTCACCTCCTCTAGGAGCTGCGTCACCCTCCGAGTGAGCCTTCCTTGCTCAAAAATCGATATGTTGAACTGTTGCTCTCTCTGCCTCACAGAAACCCCAGTGTTGCCTCTAAATGACTATGACAGCCACTCTAGCTTCTGTGTCACCCTCTCTGGAGTTTTGTAGTCTCTCCTAGTGTTGTTCTACCTCTCTACTATGTATCCTCGGCCTTGGACTGAAGTCCCTCCGCCAAAGTGCCCCTCTCACTGCAACTCAGATCACTTAGCTCGACTTTCTCAACAAACCTCGCCCTAGAAAATTTGAACTCTTTGATCTCTTGGTGTGTCTCCAACTGACCCTCTAGCCTCTTCTTATATTTTTCCTATTGATGAATCAACTGCCATGATCTAATCTCTAATCAACGGCTAAGATTAAAACAGGCTTGATCCTCGTCACTTAGAACCTTCTAACCCATATTCTTATTAATACACATTAATATTTTTATTTTCCTAAGTTTAGACTTAAGAACCCATTAAAAATATTAATTATTTTAATAACTCCTCATCCGAGTGGAATTTCTCCAAATGATTTCTGGGTTTTGGAGATCTCATGTGTTCGAGCCCCTCCACCAAATTTCAAGGCTAGAGCACATCCGATTCTACCCAAAATCAACACACCTTGGGCATAGAGTCTTGAAACAATCTTCAGGTGTCACTCTAGTGGTCAACACTTCCTACACAGAACCCTACTCTAGCAGACCAGATGTTTCGACTTAATTTGCTGAAGATTAATACAGGAAATATTTGCATCAAATGTGTTATAAAGGGCTAAATTCTTGGTAACATTGTTCCTTCATTTAGAGGAGCTAATTTGTGGTTCATTCTCCTTTGATGCCTTTGTGTTTATTGCTGGAAATCATTTATGTGGTTCTTCTTTACTCAAACTAGCGGCAGATTTGCATATCTGTCAAGAAACACACCTTCATGCAAGTTTGGAACCTCTCCTTAATTCAAGTTCTCATAAGTAATTTTCTGTATTGGGCGATAGCAAGATAGGACTGTTGTGGGTTGTTAATTTCATCTGCATTCACTTCAAATCTTACTTGAAATAACCTCAAAGTTTCTGCCCTATAGATTTCATCTGCCTAAAATCATTCTAGGCACTAGTCCTTTATTTTCTGTTTTACAGAGTCTGGAAATTCAAATTACTGATGAAAATACCATAAACTAGATTTACGCTGAATCTAAGAAAGTCTTCAAGTTATTATCATACACACTAAGTTGTCTTTAGGGATTCCCCATTGTGCTGAAGGAGAGCCTGCTAAAAATGTGAAGGAGCTACCATGGTGACAGTGGGTATGCCTTCTTTATTACCATATGGTTCTACTGGTGCATTAACAAATTTATCACAAGAAGCAAGGATTTGAATGGTAATATACTAATAAATGACAAAGCAGGGATGACAACAATAACTCAGGATATGGTAGGACCATATCTAACATAATGTTTGAACACAACATAGGGTACATTTCAAGAACTGCTTAAGAAACATAGATACTTCACAGCCACCACAATTTTAAAAACTCTGACAGTTCAAGTTGATATGCTATGCTCAATCGGATAATTAAAACCATGTATAACAAAGGGTTGATAAGAACATGAATTATGTGAATGGAGGACAAATTGAGATTCACCTGACTTCTGCATTTGAATTCAAAATATCAAGAATAAAATCAACTGTTGAAGGAGGTACCCCTAAGCTTTGACAAAGCTGTAAAGTTGCACTGACAGAGAGTGCACTGCATCCTGCAACAATATAAAATCCAAACAGTTATACACCCTACAAAAATAAATTGCATGAAAAGGCATATTAAACTCAGTCTGCTCATTTAAACCATCAAATACATATGACCAGAAGGAGATCCTCATTAAAAGAGTTTGACACTTTAACATAATAAACATTACACCACATGAAGCACCAGTAAACAATGCACTTTGTCACAACAGAATAATCAGAAAATCAAAATCCAAGCTGTCACCATTTATTACTGAAAATGTGATCTTATTATGCATTTTAACTCAAATTCTCGACTAAGTTGGCTATAAAATATTTGAGAAACCATATTTCACATTATGATAGACCTTATTGGTTGCTAAAGAATGAATGGGTATATAGTATAATGCATTTCATTAAAAATTCAACATGCCTTCATCTCTAAAGAAACAATTAGTTCTATATTCAATGTTTGAATATTGTCATACCAAAATATTGCACTTCTCGAGATTAGGTCTAAAAGCTCAAGTGCGAGACCCACCATCTTCTAGAGGGGGAAACTATCACCTCGCCAACCCTCCTCTCACTTCTGGCCAGTTCTCCTATGACTCAAGGGTGTTTCTCCCTAGTAGTTCCTAGAGATCAAATGGCCTAGTCAAACCAAGTCAACATACGCCTAAGGCTTCCACTTCAATTACCACCAATCACAAGACCATACATTTCCAGTTTAAGGTGGAATATAGGATTATGTTAAAATTGGCAACTAGGGCCAAACTCCATGTGGGTCATCTTATTAATGGCAGCTGATATTTTTCTTGGATCCCTCTCATTGAGAGGTGTAGGATTGATCTAAAGATCATTCGATTCCGATAAATATTCATGGATATACGAATTTATTTGTGATATGGGACAATTCATCAAGGTCGGCCAGCAACCAACTAAACCCCACTTGTGCTCAACGTTTTAGTATAAAAAGAGGTGGCTTGCAAGTCATTTGCATACACTCTTCTTGTGATCTCTTCCTCTCCACTTGTCTTTGGGTTTTGGTGGGAGGAGAGATCCTAAGAGTATACGCTGGCCTAAATCTTATGATTCCCATAGCCGCAAATGAAGAGGAGGATCTGGCCGCAGTCCTAGAGTGGAGATCTAGCCCTAGCCGTAGTCAAAGAAGGCGGCTTTAGCCGCAGTCCAAGGGAGCTCCAATTTGCAGCCAAAAGGAGCCCTAATCCGCTGTCTAAAGGAGGCCTAAAACGCAGTCTAGAGAGACCTAATCTAAGGTCATCTATCCGCTGTCAAGAGGCCCTATTCGCTGTCAAAAAGGAGGCCATAATTTCATAGCAAGGAAAGGCCACATCTGCCGCAAGAGGAAAGGTAGAAGAAGCCCTTAACTGCAGCTAAAGCAAGCCCTAGCCGCAGCAAGGAGAAGTCTGGACAGCGAGGTCATTTGAGGGCTATTTCAGGGGTCCATTTAGAGGACAGAGTGACTGTTCTTGGAGGCCGAGGCAAGGAGGGTTTGCTGGAGGGTGCAACAACTATTTTAGGGTGACAAGTCCATACGTTGGGCTTGGAACTGCCCTCAAGGAGCAGCGTGGAGGGCAGCATCCTATTTAAGGACAGCCGCAGCAAGAGGAAGCAATTTTGGGTTAGCTTGCGGGTTGTTAAGGACTGTGGTTGGTTGCCCTAACCAATCCAGAATTGCAGCAGCCTAATTACCCTAGAACAGTGAGCTAGTGCACACATCTTGAAATGTATGTTGTATGTGTTGAGTCAGTTTGATGGCTGTAAAGTGCAGCCATAATCCACAACAAAGGGAGGGCTGATCAGCAGTGGAATATAAGCTCTATATACAGTTTGAAGGGAGCCCCAATCCGTTGTTAAGAGAGGTCCATTATCAGTCTTGTAAAGACTCTTATTCACTGCCCAAAGAGACCTAGTTGCAGTCACTTTAACTGTTGTCATCATACCACATTGCTGTAGGTGACAGCATGGCCTAATTGTAGACTATTTGGGCATGTTGGTGTAGACTCTATAACTCAATGCTGCTGGACATATTATGGGACAGCTACCCCTAGGAGCAATGGCAGAAAATGGTACGTTTAGGGTCGAGAAATTTAACGGCCAAAACTTCTCATTGTGGAAGATGCAGATGGAAGATTATCTGTATCAGAAAGATTTGTACCTACCATTGGGCGAAAAAACAAAGATGCCGACGGGTATGACAGATGAAGAATGGAACTTTCGATAGAAAGGCACTCGGAATAGTATGGTTGTGCCTCGCAGTGTCAGTTGCCTTCAACATTTCAAAGGAAACAACGACAGAGGGTTTGATTAAGTCATTGGTGAAACTATATGAAAAACCCTCGACCTCAAACAAAGTATTTCTTATGAAACGGTTATTTAATATGAAGATGTCAGAAGGTGGATCTATTGCAGACCATTTAAATGATTTTAATATTGTTATAAATCAGTTAAGCTCTGTAGGAGTAAACTTTGATGATGAAGTTAGAGCTCTGTTATTCTTGTGCTCATTGCCAGAAACTTGGAATGGTTTAGTAATGGCCATTAGTAACTCTGTTTCTGGATCTAGTACTTTAAAGTTTGCTGATGTTGTCGGTGCTATCCTTAGCGAGAAAATGCGACGGAAAAGCTCCGGTGAGACATCGGGTAATGCTTTGAGGGCAGAGTCTAGGGAAAGAAAAATGGAAAGAGGAAAGAGTTTAGGATATCGCAGTAAATCAAGGAAAGGCAGATCCAAGTCCAGATCGGGGATAGTCTACTGGAAATGCAGAAAGAAAGGACACCTAAAGAAACACTGTAGATCTCGGAAGGGAAAAGAAGGAGATGCACAGCAAGAAAACAATCATGAAGCAAATGTGACAGGTGAGGTGTTACAAGATGATTTGATTCTTTCTTTCGAAAATATTACTAATTCCTGGGTGGTAGATTCAGGGGCCTCATTCCATGCCACCCCTGATAAGAAATACTTTCATGACTATGTTCAAGGAGATTTTGGACAAGTCCGTTTGGGTGATGATAAACCCCGTAAAATTGTTGGAATGGGTAAGGTTCCTGTAAAACAGTAGAATGGAAACCAATGGCCACTAAAGGAGGTAAGGCATGTTCTAAATATGAAGAAAAATCTTATTTCAGCAAGGCAGTTAGGCGGTGAAGGTTGCGTGACAACTTTCAATGATAAAGCTTGGAAGATCACCAAAGGAGCCCTGGTAATAGAAAAAGGCAAAAAGGTTGGTACATTGTATTTATGCAATGGTATTTCTAACTCTGTTAATGCTTTAACTTCCAAAGGAGCAGATGCAGCATTATGGCATCATAGGCTCAGACACATGAGTAAGAAGGGGATGAAGATCCTTCACTCAAGGAATTTGTTGTCAGGTTTGAAGAATGTTGATTTGGACTTCTGTGAGAATTGCATTTATGGAAAACAGAAGAGAGTCAGATTTCTCAGACTTGGGAAAGAAAAGAAGAGCGAAAAATTAAAGCTTGTGCATACAGATGTATGGGGACCTGCTCAGGTATCATCTCTCGGTGGCTCTCGTTATTATGTTACTTTTATTGATGATACAACTAGAAAAACTTGGATTTATTGTATTAAGAATAAATCTGATGTATTTGATACTTTCAAGAAATGGAAAGCTTTGGTTGAGATTGAGACAGGAAAGAAATTGAAGTGTCTCAGATCAGACAATGGAGGTGAATATTGCAGCAAAGAGTTTGATAGGTATTGTTCAGAGCATGGAATTCGCAGAAAGAACACAGTTCCAAGAACACCACAAGAAAATAGTGTGTCAGAAAGGATGAATAGAACAATCATGGAGCGTGCAAGGTGCATGAGATTGCATGCAGGATTTCCTTTACAGTTTTGGGTAGATGTTGTAGATATTGTTGTTTATCTAATAAACAGAGGGCCTTCAAGTTCCTTGGATGGTGGTGTTCCAGAGAAAGCATGGAAAGGTAAAAAGGTAAACTACTCTTTTTTAAAGCCTTTTGGTTGTGAGGCATTTGTCCATATTAATAAAGAAAACAGAACAAAGCTTGAGGCAAAGTCAAAGAAATGTACCTTTATTGGATATGGTGTTAATGATTTTGGTTATCGCTTATATGATTATGAAAATCACAAAATCATTAGAAGCAGAGATGTAATATTCAATGAAAAGGTCTTGTATAAGAATCAGTTACAGGAAAAGAAACAGGAAGAAGGAAATAAGGAATACATAGTTCTTGATGAGATCACTGAAAAAGTAAAGGTGCCTGAAAATAATAATAATCAACAACCACAACAACAGCAACCACAACAACAGCAACCACCACAACAGCAACAAGCACCCCAAACACGTGAAAGTGGTGTTAGAAGATCTACCAGGATAAGTAGACCCCCTGAACGATACTCTCCTTCATTATATTATTTATTGTTGACTGATTCTGGTGAACCCAAATGTTATGAAGAAGCAATGCAAGTTGAAAGCAGGAAGAAGTGGGAGCTAGCCATGGAAGAAGAGATGGACTCCTTAATGCATAACCAGACTTGGGACTTAGTCAGGTTGCCTGCAGGTAAAACTATATTACAGAATAAATGGATTTACAAGCTGAAGGAAGAAGATGGAGGAAAACAGAGGTACAAAGCTAGACTTGTGGTGAAGGGGTTTGCACAGAAGAAAGGTATTGATTTTGATGAAATATTTTCTCTTGTTGTTAAAATGACAAGATTTGCATCTTGAGCAGTTAGACGTAAAGACAGTCTTTCTCCATGGGGATTTGGAGGAAGAGATATATATGCAGCAGCCACAAGGATATGAGGTAAAAGGGAAGGAGAAACTAGTGTCCAGGTTGAAGAAGAACTTGTATGGCTTAAAACAGGGTCGAAGGCAGTGGTATCTAAAATTTGACAAGTTTATGTCTGAACAAGGTTATACTAGACGTCACTCTGATCATTATGTTTATCTGAAAAAACAAAATGATGGCAGCTATATTATATTGTTATTGTATGTAGATGACATGCTTGTTGCAGGGTCTAACATGCAGGAAATAAATGTGCTCAAAAGAAAATTGGCAAATTCATTTGCAATGAAGGATTTGGGAGCTGCAAAACAAATCCTTGGTATGAAAATAACTAGAGACAAGAAAAATTGCAAATTAACATTGTCTCAAAATGAGTACATACAAAAGGTGTTGAAAAGATTTAATATGCACAATGCAAAACCAGTTAGTACACCTTTTGCTAGCCATTTCCAACTTAGTAAGGAAATGCGCCCAAAGAACCAAGAAGACATGGATTATATGTCTAAAGTTCCATATGCATCAGCAGTTGGAAGCTTAATGTATGCAATGGTCTGCACAAGGCCTGATATTGCACATGCAGTGGGAGTTGTAAGCAGGTACATGAACAATCCAGGAAAGGAACATTGGATGGCAGTGAAATGGATTCTCAGATATTTGAAAGGTACCACAAATCAAGAATTATGCTTTGGTGGTTCAAACATTTCTCTACAGGGATATGTTGATGCAGATATGGCAGGTGACAGAGATAACAGGAGGAGCACTATAGGATATGTATTTATTGTAGGTGGAACAGTTGTTAGTTGGGTTTCAAAAATCTAAAGTGTTGTTGCACTTTCAACAACAGAAGCAGAGTATGTTGCTGCTACAGAGGCTAGTAAAAGAAATGATTTGCTTACAAAGGTTCATAGGTGAATTGGGTAAGGAGCATGATATGGGCACGTTATACAGTGATAGCCAAAGTGCCATTCATCTTGCAAAGAACTCAGCATTTCATTCCAGGACTAAACACATATAGCTCAAGTACCATTTCATGCGATCAGTGTTGGAAGATGGAGAGTTGAAGGTGGAAAAGATACAGACTAGCCACAATCCTGCAGATATGCTAACAAAAGTTGTAACCAAGGAGAAACTGAAAATATGCTCAGTTTCAATTGGTCTTCAAGGATGACGATGAAGATGAGAAACAACCAAGTCCAAAGAGGAGTCATTGTCCAGCAAATAAAGCAGCAATGGAGTTTCTACAATCATTCTCCAAGTGGGAGATTGTTGGGTGTGGAGCATGATTGTTCAGAGGTCTTTGTTTCAACCGGATGTATACCCCAAGAAGTTTGTACACCCCTCCACGCGGGGGGGAGCGGGGGGGAGTTGTCCCCCCCACGGGGGTTTAGGGGGGGCAATCCCCCTCGATTGGAGGGTCCGGGAGCCAGCGGTCCCCCGGTGGGGGTTTCGGGGGCAGCACCCCCGAAGCTAAAAACAGATGTAAAAGTGCCTTATAAAAGTATAGTAATTTCTAGTCAATCTGGGCCGTTCATTAGGCAGATGATTTGACGGTAGAACTTATGTTTAGTTTAGGGTTTTTTGCCCTAGAAAACAACCCCTCTTTGTATGAGGGCATTGTATTTGAGACTATGTAATAGATGTGTATTCTGTGAGCGAGAAACAGAGAGGTGAGACTGTGAGAGAAAATAAAGGATATTACAGCGGATCTATTGTAGGTTGTGTCTCTTCATTTTGCTGGATAATATAATAGAAAGGAAGGACTGGTTGTTCGGGGTGGCTGTAGCCCAAACTGGGTGAACCACGTATATCTTTGTCTCTCTTGTTTTATGCATTTTTTGTGTTTATATTTCTGCAATATTTTATGTGTTCCACTGCTCCGTAATATATAATTTTCTAACTTCAGGAAGGGCAATTTGATTTCGTTGTGGAGTGGGTTGTTTCAATTGTCAAAGGCCGGGAAAATTTCCAGAAGGCCTTAACAAACACTTTCAACAGCAGAGACAGGTAGGATGTCTACTTCATAGAGAGTTCCGAGTTGAGCGTGCAAGGAACTGCACAGACCCAGCATAGAGGTTGACGAAGATCATTTCGGGGGTCAGTTTCCGAGCCGAGATTGTTGATTTTGGGTAGCATCGGATGTGCTCTAGCCATGGAAATTGGTGGAGAGGCTAAAGCACATGAGATCTCCAAGACCCAGAAATGGTTTGGGCAAATTCTAACTGGTTTGGGAGATATTAATATAATTAATTTTTTTAATGGAGTTCCTAAGTCTAAACTTAGGAAAAATAAAATATTAATGGGTATTAATATAAAATTGGGTTGGAAGGGTCCAAAAGTCATGGATCAAGCCAAATCTAATCTTAGTTGTTGATTAGAGATTTAGTCTCGGTTGTTGACGGACCAACTAGAAAAGTATTAGAAGAGGCTTGAGGGTCAGTTGGAGGACATACTGAGAGAGACCAGTCAATTCGATTTCTGGAGTGGGGTTCGCTGAGAAATTCGAACTAGTGGTCTAGAGAGCAGCAGGAGGCATCAAGTACGGAACAGAGAGTCGGGAGCAGCACCAGAACTAGCGCAGAGGTTGGAGAGGCAGACGCAAAGCTTCTCAGTGAGACGCAGAGGCAGCAGCAGACTGCACAGTCACTAGAGGGCCTGCGTGAGTGACGCAGAGATGCCCAGTGCTAACGCAGAGAGGCAGGGGCTGACATAAAGTGTCTGGGAGCTACACAGACGTCAGCCAGGCTGACACTGAGACTAGGAGAAATGCTGAAGAATTTTTCTCTCTGTTGGGTAAGCCAGTTTGGCACCCTGTTGTACTGAAGAATAGCTGAATAATAAAATCCTCCCTTGCTGCACCGGTTTCCCCACATTGGGATTTTCCGAAGACTGTTGTCCAAAATATCTTGTCCATTGTCAGTGTGTTGATTCTTGTGCATGTGTTTGTTTCAGTATTATGGTGTGATATTTGCAGCAGAATCTATTTTAATGTTTATTGAAGGAATTTCATAAATAACTTATTGGAAAATAAGTAGATAAAGTAAATCAGTTATTGCAGTGATAGAATTTTCACAAGGATTGCTTGGAGAGCTAAGTTGCATTGAAACAGATACGGATACGGGGTTTGAAACAGATACGACAAATTTTCAAAATATCAGGATACGATACGGCAAGGAAACGGCATATATATATATATATATATATATATATATATATATATATATATTATCATTCATCTTTTAGAATCTAGAATCTATATCTAAAAATGTATAGTCATCGCCATGAATTCAACATAAACAAATCATCATCATCAATTCAGCATAAACATTGTCATCATCATTAGTGATTATTATAACATTCAACATATTATCATCATCATTAATAATGTTATCAGAAATGCTACAACCTTTGTGCTTTAGGGTCCAACTCGTTCAAAGAATGTGTCATGCATGGCAGATGATATCTATCTTCTTTGCATGACAATTAAAAGGTCCATGGGATCATTGGGATATTCCATCAAGACCTATTTGAACATTTCAATCTTCTCTCATGACTATATGCAGGCACAAGATTGGCTAGAGAAGATTTGTTATATTGGAGGGATTTATGAAATCAAGAGCAAAATTAATGACAATTAACAAAACCTTAACCAAAATGAAAATTAATCGCTCAAATAAATCTCTTTACGAAGAAATTTGTCAAACCCTTTTATTTGTATTTTTGAACATCTATCTTTTTCTTAGTAAGAATCCTTGATAAATATATGGAGTGTCGTTGTTTCTAAAGATTTAGAAAAGACTTTATGAGACTTTGTTTATAGTGAGTTTATTTGCAAATCTGATTTCTTCATTTTTATTATTTATTTATGGCTATACAAATTTTAAAGCTTTTTAACATTTTAAGGATGGATTCTGATCACAATTTTCGTGGATTGGTTGCCAGATTTCTGGAAACGGATCCAAAAAAATTTAAATCCCTTGGAAACGTATCCATTCCAAATCTAAAGTTTCCGATTTTTTGGAACGGCACAAAAACGTTTTTACAGCGTTTTGGACAAAAATCTATTCGTTTATGTATCGGAAATGGGAATCTGCGTTTCCAGAAAATTCTTTAGGAGTTTCCGGTAACTTAGATGTCGGTGTGTTGATTCCTGTGCATGTGTTTGTTTCTGTATTATGGTGTGATATCTACAGCAGAATTTATTTTAATGTTTATTGAAGGAATTTCATAAATAACTTATTGGAAAATAAGTAAAGTAAATCAGTTGTTGCAGCGATAGAATTTTCACAAAGATTGCTTGGAAAGTGTTGGGCATTGGATAATCCCGCGCTCTCTGTGTGTTTCGTGACACGTGCTTAACCGCCTCTCGAGGATCCATTAACTCTGGCGATGCGTCCGTTTACTAACACCTACAGGTTTTGGTGTAATGGCAATCGTAATTCCAACAAGTGATATCAAATCCAAAGGTCTCAAGTTCGTATCACACCCGGCTCACGTTGGGGAGCAGATTGTTGGGCATTGGATAATCCAACGCTCCCGTGTGTTTCATGACATGTGCTTGACCGCCTCTCAAGGATCCATTAACTTTCGCGATACGTCCGTTTACTAAAACTTGCGGGTTTTGGTGTAACGGAAATCGTGATTCCATAAGAGAGGAAGGTGAAATTCCCTCAGATATTTTGGCTAGTATTTGTTTTAGATAGAAACCCTAGTTTGGCGTCATTTTATTATACTCAGAATTTTTGCCGCATAATAATAATAAAACGCTCTCTACTGCATCAGTTTTCCCGCATTGGGTTTTTTCGGGGACGATTGTCCGAAAATAACAATGTCAAAATTTTATGTGTGTTCTAAAATCTCTTAGTTTCCATTTTGCTATTTTTCCGCAGTATTTTTATGGTGAAAATTGAAGTTGTGATTTTATTCATTGTTTGTTGTAGCAAATAAACTATATAGTTAAATTTATAGCTAGAAGAATAATTTCCAATTACTGCAATAGATGAAATTTTCACATGGTATCAGAGCATGAGTGATCAACAGGGAAGCTCAGAAGCGGAGAAAGAATTTCATTGCTCAGAGGGAGCAACAGGCCGAAATTCTTGAGGCAGCGTAGTGCTCAAATAGGTAGGTTGAACTGTTGGGCCGGCAGTTCGATTTTCAATTGCAGGTGTGCAGAAAATTCAATTTTCCCTGGAGAGTGATTCCAGTAGTCAATGGGAGCAGTTGCAGCTCATATTTTCACTGAGCAAATTTCTAGTTGGACAAAGAGGGTTTTTGCAACAACAAAACCAGCATCGAGTGGAAGAGGAATAGCACACAAATTGTCCTTCCTATGACCATGGACAAAATTGACATTCAGGAGGCTTAGGACTTGTCTTCCAAGTTTGAAGGCGAATTTGCGTGCTTGACAAGAACAACTTCACAGGGTGTTTAATATATAGACAGTGGAGCATCAGCTCATATGACAGTGGTTAGAGAATATTTCTCTAGCTACAAGGAGGAGCAGATAGAATTCCATATTACTATGGGAAACAGAACAAAGTGAGCTCCAGTAGGAAGAGGTACCATCAATTTTCAGAAGGAGTCAGGAGAAAGCACCAGTGCTACAGATGTATTGCATGTTCCAAGTTGGGTGTGAGCCTGATTTCAGTATCCCAGTTACAGGATAAGGGATATGATATCCACTCCATAGGGAAGAAAGTGTTTGTCAAACACTCGAGCTGGAAGAAGGTAAGACAGGTTGAAGTTCGAAGCAACAGATTGTATAGATTGCAGCTTGACTCTCCAATGGCACTAATGGGTAGTGACAATAGCAGTGGGAAGGAGTTGAATGAGTTATGGCATAGGAGAATGGGTCATCTACACCATGGAGCACTCGAGATGCTCAAGGAAACAGTAACAGAGGTTCCAAAACTTGGCACAGAACACAATGATGTGTGCAGAGGATGTGTACTTGGGAGATATACTAAGGCAGCATTCCCAAGAAGTGACAACAAAGCATATGACATGTTAGGACTTATACATTCAGATATTTGTGGTCCGATGCCCACTAGAGTTCTCAATGGTGTCGAATACTTCATCACCTTAATTGATAACCATTCTAGGAAAACCTGGATCTACTTCTTGAAGACCAAGGATGAGGTCTTCGATTGTTTTAGGGAGTTTAAGGGCCTCGTTGAGAATGCGACAGTGAAGAAGAAGATCAAGGTGCTTCGCTTAGATAATGGTGGAGAGAATATTGATAAAGACTTCACAAATTTTTGTGCTAAGGAAGCCATTAGAAGAGAATGGACAGTTCCATATAATCCATAATAGAATAGGATAGAGAAGCGGAAAAACAGGACCATAGTTGGGACTGAAAAAACAATGTTATATGACCAAGATCTACCTAGCTTTCTATGGGCGGAGGCATGTAACACGGTGGTATACATTCAAAACCGGACTCCTCATAGAGCATTGGGGAAGAAAACGCCAGAAGGGGTCTTCACAGGGAAAAAGCCAGAAGTTAGTCACTTCAGGATCTTTGGCAGCGTTTCTTATTGCCATGTGCCAAATGAGAAGTGCACCAAACTGGATCAGAATTCAGAGAAGGGGTTTCTCGTTGGATATAGTGAGACCTCCAAGGCATACAAGATCTACATTCGTAGCAATAGGAAGATTGTAGTAAGACGAGACGTAAATCTCATGGAAGATCGAGCTTTCAAAAGATCTCGTGAGATGCCTCCAAGTGATCAGGATCACCCAGCTGAAGCTCCATTGGTCCAACAACAGGGACAGCCAGTGAGATCACCAGTGGGACAGTTACAAGGATATAGTACAGCAACCAATACTAGTATTTCCTTAGGAGAAGCAGGGAATCCAGTGAGATCTCAAGAGACAAAGCAGTAGGAATAGGATGAGGAGGAGCTGGTAGAACCTCCCACTACTAGTGGTCGAGCCAGTAGAGAGGTTCGTAAGACGAGATGTCGAGGAGTTTGTTGGAGCTCCTAGGACGAACAAAACACAACACAAGCAACCTGACAGATATCAAGCATTGGTAGCTCAAGTTACAGAAAATTCCAGCTTTCGGAAAGCCGCACAACATCAAGAGTGGGTAGATTCCATGATAGAAGAGTCCAGCTCTATCATGACGAATGATGTTTGGGAGGTGATGTCGAGACCTGAGGACAGGTCAATTGTAGGTTCTCGATGGACCTACAAGATCAAGTATGCTGCAAATGGAAGTGCAGAGAAGAACAAGGCTAGATTCGTGGCAAAATGGTATGCACAAAAAGAAGGGATAGATTATGAGGAGACCTTTGCTCCAGTTGCCAAATACACCTCCATTTGGTCATTTATATCCCTAGCAACTCAGATGGGATGACAGATTCACCAGATGGACGTCAAGACAACATTCTTGATCGGGGTGATAGAGGAAGAGTTGTACATTAAATAGTCTAAGGGCTTCGAGACTCATGAGAGATGCACTCATGTGTGCAAAATGAAGAAAGCTTGATAAGAGCTCAAACAAGCTCCCAGGGCATGGTATGGTCGAATTGACAGCTAATTGTAGCAAATGGGATTCGTCAAGAGTGACACAGATCCAACCTTTACTATTTAATGGTAGAGGGTGAGCCACTCATCCTAGTATTGTACGTGGATGATCTCTTATTGACAGGGTCATCAGAGCTCATAGAAGATTGCAAGAAGAACCTGGCAACCGAGTTTGATATGAAGGATTTGGGGTTGATGCCCTATTTCCTAGGATTGGAAGTGTGGCAGAAGGACGGGGAGATCATCCTTGGGCAAGGAAGATACACTATAGATATTTTTGAAGAGGTTCAAAATGCAGGATTGTAGACCCATGTTTATGCCCATGATCACCAACTGTAAAAGGATAGATGCATCAGATGACAAGGATGTTGATCCTACCTTGTATAGACAGCTTATCAAGTCTCTCATGTATCTGGTCAACACTAGGCCAGATATTTGCTTCACAGTCAATACCCTCAGTCAGTTTATGGTAGCACCAAAGAGGGTACATTTGACAAAATCGAGGCATATTTTGAGGTATGTCCATGGCACAGATGAGTGCGGGTTGAAATATACCCGAGGGGATGATGTCAGACTATGTGGATTCATAGATGCAGATTGGGCAGGCAGTTAAGTGGGAAGGAAAAGTAACTTTGGGTATTGCTTCAGTGTTGGATCAGGGATGGTTTCTTGGTGTAGCAGGAAGAAGAAGTCAATAGCATTGTGCTCTGCAAAAGCAGAGTATATGGCAGCAAGCATAGCTTCGTGCGAAGCTATATGGCTTCGGAAGCTGCTAATAAGCTTGTTCAGGCAGAGGTTGGAGGCGACCAGTGCCTACTATGATAATCAAAGTTGCGTAAATCTCTCTGAGAGTCCATTGTTTCATGACAAAGTCGAAACACAGAGATATCCAATGTCACATTTCATCATAGATTGTGTACAGCGTGGAGCAGTTTAGCTACAGTATGTTCCCACAGAGGAGCAGGGTGCAAAAATACTCACGAAAGCTCTAGGGAGAGCTAAGTTCGTCTATCTCAGAGAACATATGGGTATGGTGGAGTACCCGTTTCAGTAGCAGGGACATTATTTTGGATGCTTTTTAGTAGCAGTAGTTGTAGTTGCAACAACAACAAATGAGGGGGAGTTGCAGTGTTGGCAACAGTATGGCAATGTCAACAGCAACACAGATGCAGCATCAGAGTTGCACAATAGTTGGTGGCAGCAGCAGTCAGACATCAGCAACGTGACAAAGATGATGCATAGACAGGGTGTTATGGCAAAATGTGCAGCACTAGATAGAGAACACAGTCCTGGCTAAGAGGGAGTGTTCGTTTCTATAGCATCGAATGTGTTCTAGACACAAAATTTCGTGGAGAGGCTAGAATACATAAGATCTCCAAAACCCAGAAATCGTTTCTAGAAATCCCACCTAGAGATGGCTTAATTAGATTATTAACCAGTTTTTAAATATTTCCTAAGTTTAAACTTAGGGAATATGGTTAATTAATCAAAATTAATTAAGTCAAGGTGTGAATCATCTAGAAACTTACACGGAACGACTCCAAGATGATCCTAGCCATTGATTATGTTTTAATCTTGGTCGTTTGTGCTCCAACAATACACCAGTTTCAGATACACAGTGATCTAGGCAGTTCGATTTCCCATGGAGGATGATTTAGTCGTGAGATTTAGCCAGTGATCGAGTAGCAGGTGGCAGAGGGGCAGCAAAGTCTTTTCTAGAGGAGTTTCCAGTTCTTAAGGAGTCAAAATAGGAGGTCTTAATTATTCTCCAGGAAGCTAAGCAGGGGTTGCACAGTGCCTCAGGAAGGGCAGTTCGATTTAGCTATGGCATGGGCTGTTTTAGGTGCCAGGAAAATTTTCAAAAGCCCTGAACAAAGGCTTCCAAAAGCAGAGGCAGGCAGGGCCTCTGCTTTAGAGAGAGTTTTGGATAGAGCATACAAGGGATTACACAGAGTCGGCGTAGAGGTTGAAGCAAATCATTCCGAGGGTCAGTTTATGAGCTTAGACTAATTCGAGATTGCTTGGAGAGGAGGGTAAAATTCCATCAGATATTTTGGTCGATATTCCTTTCAGATAGAAAGTCCAGTTTGGCATCATTTTACTGTACGCAGAGTTTTTGTTGCATAATATTAATAAAACCCTCATCTACTACACTGGTTTTCCCGCATCGGGTTTTTTTGGGGATGATTTTCCAAAAATAACATTGTCAAAATGTTATGTGAGCTAAAATTTGTTGGAAATAATACTGGGGGGGAATCAGTATTAGTAAATCAATAAATTTTTCATTTCCATAATCAGATTCATATACGCTACTTCAGTTAGGGGAACCCGCGTGTATACGCAACTGTGTTTAATGCAACTAGCGTATATCCAGCAAACATATGTTTCAGTTAATTCATCATATGTTGATCTTTAACCAGTGCCTCAGATCTTTATTAACAATATAAACAGTAACCAGGTGCAGTTAAACAAAACAGATCATCACACATAAGATAAACACATGAACACCATGATATAAGGTGGAAACCCAATGTGGGACAAATACCACCTGCTGTCGTCTTCCTTTAATATAAGAAAAACCTGTTTACAATCTTGTACTGGCGCAGGCTCATACCAGTACGCAGACACCCACCTGCAGAAGGCTACAACCTTCTCTCGTTCTCCAACTACTACTAGAGGGGAGCTACAACCCCCTAGCTCTTGTACTAGCCAATATGTTTACCAGTACGTAGGCGCCAGCCTACTGAAGGCTACAACCTTCACTCGTTTTCCAGCTGCCACTAGAAAGGAGCTCCAACCCCCTGGCTCTTGTACTGGCTGATATGTTTACCAATACGTAGGCGCCAGCCTACAGAAGGCAAACCTTCTCTCTTCCTCCAGGGACCACATTTCATAAATTTTCAAACTGGATACTCCTAGATTACAACACCATAATCTGAAGGCCACGTTTCATCCAATTTTCATATTGGGCCCATCAACATCATTGAAGCACAAAAACAATCGCCACTGCAATACAACCATCAACTACACCTGCATCATCAATCTCTGAATCACCCAACACTGAATCACTGAAACCCTGTCATCAAAATATAGTCACCAGAACACAGAGCAGAACACAGAACTCAGTAACAACCACTAGAACCAACAGCAACCTCAAATATCATATCTCATAATGTATACGCTACTCTGATGAACCAGACCAGCGTGTATACGCGCTTTTACCAAAGCCAACCCGCATACAGATATGAAACTAATTACTTATACCTTCGCTGCCATTTTCTACTTCAGACATACCCAGATCATCATATATAAAGAATAAAGCATACGTCAGTTTTCAAATCTGAACTATTCATACCATATAATGATAATGCATTTTAGTTTTCATGATCCCGGTCCATCAACCTTCATTCGCCACATAGGTGCACCCTTAGCCACGCATCACAAACCCATAACCTGCATGCTCGATCTCAAACTTCATCAGATATTCAATACTTGCACCACTTGCATACCTTGGCCTAATGATCTTCTCATCTTTATCTAGGTTTAGGCCTCTCTTAATACCATGGGCCAAAACTACGTAGGACCAATACCTAGGGTCAATACCTCGGACCCAATACCTAGGGTCAATACTTCGAACCAAATACCATGGACCAATACCATGGATCAAAATACCATGGACCAAATACCACGAACCAAAACTTAGTTTTCCAACATGTACGCGTCTTTCCTTCTGTGAAATTGCGTGTGTACGATATATGTTACTTTTGGTCTGATAACCCGCATGTATATGCGCCTTTGTTACGATGAACCTGCGTATACCTCTTTCTGATCATTAATTCTTTGCTATTGACTTGTTGTACTATGATCTGTCATTTGAGTGAGTTGCCATCAAGGACAACACCTGTATCATACCTGTGTCATAATGCCAACAATTTCCCCCTTTGGACTTAATGGAAACAACCACACCAAGTCACTCTCCCCCTTTGACATCAAGGGCAAAGGGTAGACCAAGATATTCTCTCCCTTTGATATACATTATGATATCCATACTCCCCCTGAGTACATGCTGAAATCTCTGATTAAGCTCCCCCTTTGTACATGCTAAGTTGTATCAATCCGTCCATGCTCCCCCTGAGCACATGCCGAGTCTGCAAAAATATTTTTCAAAAGAATAACATGACTCTACAACTCAACTGAGTATGACCTTCCTATCACCAATGACTCATACATACATCAATCTCCCAACCAAGTGGGGATACACCATTTTGATTCATCCACCCAACCAAGTGGGGATATACCACATGTTTATACATGACTGAAAATAGAAATTATTACATCATCGTTCCCATGCATAGTGGGGGTACAAATTAGGTCTTTGCATGACCTTTACACCAAATGATATTCATGACTTTTATAACAAAGATCAGCAATCTAAACAAGACCATGATAGTCATCAACAACAATCATACACTATATATGATCTGCACCATAAGCATCTGTCAACAGTATCCGGACCTGTAACCTGCAATACCATTGTCTTGACCAACCAACAATAAGTAGCAAGATGTATCATAAGCATCATCACCAAAGACTTCTAACCATAATGCCAACAATGCATTATTCGAAGCATATGCTCCCCCCTGAACCTGTTCCATCTCGTCACTGTCAGATCTGATAATGCATATATCAGCAAGAAGTATCTAGGCATCATCATCATCAAGTTAAGATCAAAAGCACTTCTAAACAACATCTTATGAGTACCAACACATTTCCACACATCATCAGCAGATTGTAGCCATCATCAAACAGAGCAAATAATTGACTGAACCATATCAGACCCTTTTTCCTGAATCTATCCCATATATTTTCCTCAAACTAACATATACGCGACTATGTAGCTTTGAACTCTCGTATATACGCGACTTGTCTTCATGAAACCTGCGTATGAGATTTAGAACACTGAAATTTCACACTTTCAACTCCCTTTGAGTCTGTCATGTCTGTATACTCTGTTATGCCACATCTTTCTGATTGTACTTCCTTCTTCTTCCATATCTTCGACTATGATGATGTTTTCTCCTTTTGGTATGGTGCCCAAAATCTTATCCAGCATTCCTTTGCTATATGTCCAAGCTTGTTACATGCATAACATCTCATATGTTTCATATTCCTTCTATGGCAGTCAATGGCTTTGTGACCAAACATATTGCAAGTAAAACAATATCCCTTAAAGTACTTGGAACGTGATGATCTTTCTGTGTGATGGTCTTGAACCATTCTACTTCTGCATCTAGCTGCAACATGCCCAAAATTATGACATAAAACATGCAACACTATTCATCGGAGGAAATAACTGTCTATCACTTCCACAGTTAGGAGTAAAAGATTTTCTTTGAAGACTTTCTTTCTTTGGTTGTTGATGGGGTTGACCTCTCATCTCCTTGTTGAGCATTTCAGATTTTGCATTAGAGTTCCTTGCCTCACCTTGTGAGCTAGATTTACCTTCAACAAATTCATAAAAACCAAGACCAGTTTTGATAGCAGGCGACCTATGACTACTAAGAATATCATCCAAAATCTTAGTACTGTCTTGAAATCATAATAGTTTATCTTTTTCTTCTAATTTACCTTTCAAGATATTTACCTCAACCTGATGTTGTTCTTCCTTTTCCAGATATTGCTTCTTCAAGATTTCTTCAGACCTTCTTCCTTCTTTCACTTGTTGCCTTACTTTGAGAATCTCATTTTCTTGTTCTTCATTCTGCTCCTGCAACATTTGACGTACTCTGAAGCCACACTCCAGCTGAGCTTTTAAGCTGATAACTTCTTTGAGGGCACTTTCCCTTTTGTTAAATAGATCTTGTTGATCTATGATTTTATCTGATGCTTCATTTGCTTGCTCTTCTTGAGGTGATTTGGAATCTGAATCCTTGCTTCCATCTGACAACCAATTGTCTCTCCTGCTGTCGCCGTTCCTTTGAGCTGTGTTCTTCTTCTTTACCTTCCTTCCCATTGTGTCTACGGATCTCCTTCAAGCGATCAAGCTTCCTCCAAAGGACCTGCTCTGATACCAATTGTTGGAGATAATACTGGGGGGGGGGGTGAATCAGTATTAGCAAATCAATAACTTTTTCATTTCCATCATTAGATTCATATACGCTACTTCAGTTAGGGGAACCCGCGTGTATACGCAACTGTGTTTAATGCAACTAGCGTATATCCAACAAACTTATGTTTCAGTTAATTCATCACATGTTGATCTTTAATCAGTGTATCAGATCTTTATTAACCATATAAACAGTAACCAAGTGCAGCAAAACAAAACAAATCATCACACATAAGAAATACACATGAAAATGATATAAGGTGGAAACCCAATGTGGGACAAAAACCACGTGTTGTCGTCTTCCTTTAATATAAGAAAAACATGTTTACAATCTTGTACTGGCGCAGACTCATACCAGTATGCAGGCACCCACCTGCAAAAGGCTACAACCTTTTCTCATTCTCCAACTACTACTAGAAGGGAGCTACAATCCCCTAGCTCTTGTACTAACCGATATATTTGCTAGTACGTAGGCGTCGACCTACTGAAGGCTACAACCTTCACTCGTTTTCCAGCTGCCACTGGAAGGGAGCTCCAACCCCCCGGCTCTTGTATTGGCTGATATGTTTACTAGTATGTAGGCACCAGCCTACAGAAGGCTACGACCTTCTCTCTTCCTCCAGGGACCACGTTTCATAAATTTTCAGACTTGATACTCCTAGATCACAACACCATAATCTGAAGGCCATGTTTCATCCAATTTTCATACCGGACCCATCAACATCATTGAAGCACAAAATCAATCACCACTACAATACAAACATCAACTACACCTGCATCATCAATCTCTGAATCACCCAACACTAAATCACTGAAACGCTGTCATCAAAGCACAGTCACTAGAACATAGAGCAGAACACAAAACTCTGCGACAACCACTAGAACCAACAGCAACCTCAAATATCATATCTCATAATGTATACGCTACTCTGATGAACCAAACCAGCGTGTATACGCGCTTTTACCAAAGCCACCCCCGTACAAATCTGAAACTAATTACTTATACCTTTGCTGCCATTTTCTACTTCAGACATACCCAAATTATCATATATAAAGAATAAAACATACGTCAGTTTTCAGATCTGAACTATTCATACCATATAATGATAATGCATTTTAGTCTTCATGATTCCAGTCCATCAACCTTCATTCGCCACATAGGTGCACCCTTAGCCAAGCATCACAAGCCCATAACCTGCATGCTGGATCTCACACTTCATCAGATATTCAATACTTGCACCACTTACACACCTTGGCCTAATGATCATCTCCTCCTTATATAGGTTTAGGCCTCTCTTAATACCATGGTCCAAAACTACGTAAGACCAATACCTTGGACCCAATACCTAGGGTCAATATTTCGAACCAAATACCATGGACATGTTGACCACTACTGGTCAACTACCTATGCAGTACACCCCCTTTTCTTTGCAAAAAGGGGCAGCACTTGATCGACGTGTCCGTGCCATCCTGCAGTCATCAGCAACTTAATCATTTTGATTGTAAACCCAGTCTGCATGTATGAATTGTAAATAATCTTAGCAGATATGAGTCGTGTATGTATATTGCCTAGGTGGACCTAACTTTCTAATGATAATCTGTGTCCCGGAAGGTTTTTCGTCTCACCGATCCATGATCGGCAGAGTTTTCCTTCAGCCTGACCCCAAAGCCGGGATGCATTTTGTTATTAGAACTTTAGGAGAATCCTAGTGTGTTAATCTGCTAGATTATAGTTGTGTCGCAGAAACTGGGTGATTTATGAGGGTCTATGATAAAGGGATTTTCCCCCTTAAGATGTAAATTGTAAAAGTCATGATGTAATGTGTCTTGAGGGTTGGAAAATGTTTTAATTCCCCTCATGAATCCTAAGTCCTAGCTCCTAGGTGATGTTTCCAAAGGCTTAGTTCGATGATCCATTTCAGAAAATAAATAAAATAATAAAATAATAAAATAAATAAAAATTATAAAATTATAAAATAAAGCAAAAACACTAAATAATAAAATAATAATATTTTGAGTGAATACATGCAAATAATAATAAGTTAACAATTTCGACGGATGAGATTAAGAGATGTCTTGATCCTCATCGACGGTCGAGATCATTTCGACATGGATCACTCGAACTAGCCGTTGGGATCATTTCCTTTAAGTAGGGTGCTAGGGGTCATTTCAGATAATTGGATCTGTGAGTCTGGTACTGAAGAAGCTCTCTTGTAATCTGTTTTCTGGTTAATAAAAGAAGACTTTGGGGTCCAAATCTTGCTGGTGTTACTCTCTGGAAGTGCTGTGAGCTAATTTAGTTTCTGCATATTTTATGTTTCAGCCATTAATAATAGCTTATTGTAGAGTATTGTGAGCACAGGTATCTTGTTCACTTGCTAGGGTTTGAGTGGTGTTAGGGTTTCTGAAGTAATGGCAGGTATCTCCATTACTTTTTGAGATCTAGCAGCATTTTTGCCCTCTTTACTGATGGTTGTTCTGAGTTGTGCAGAAAACCCTTACTGAAGAAGATTGGTGGGCGTTTGGGGAAGTTCTCGGCTGAACCAGCCAACTCCCGCAAGCATTTTTTGCTGAGCCCAGCTGGATTTGATCCTGGGTCTATCATTCGGTTTATTTTTCCTGATTTGCATGAGAGATTTTCTGAAGTTCTTCATAGTGAAAATCTGAAATTTTTGTTCTTTAAAATATCTCTGTTCTTATTGCTGAATCTGGCATTTCAGGGGCCACAATTTGTAAATTAACTAGCTGATCTGGGTTTCAAATTTTGCTTTATTACAGTTTTAATTAGGGTTTTTGTTTTCTTGTATTTACAGGTATAGGGTTTTGATAAATTTCTCAGGGTTTCTGGAGCGAGAGAAACTGAGAATTTTTTGAGCTCCTCATTTGTCGAAAACTGATATATCTGAAAGCACCGTGCAGGGCCTATCGTTTCCCTGGGCAAGGAAATTTGGTGACCTTGTTTCTCAAAAATTCGATTTGGATCGTACATAGACGCGCTCACACCATACGCCTCTCACGCTGTCACTACCTGTCGAAATATTGTTCATGTGTTGAAACAAGACCACGATTTTTCTGGGCACTGATATTACCCTGCAGCGTTTTATTAAACGTAGGCTTGCCATCACAAAACCTGCAGACAGCAAAAGTCCCGCCTGAAATTTCAACCATTCTATGCTTTTACCATACATACGTCTCTAGCCAGTGTTCGATCCATGCATCTCTTCACCGACGGGTTCTAACTGAAGCTATCTGCCATTATTTCGGTGTCCAGTTCTACGATTTACAGCTAAAGCTCTCTGTCATTTTCGTCCCCGGGCCAGCGTAAGTCTCCACGCCGCTGTATCTATGCGTCCTCTGTCCGCCGTCAAAGAAGATACTCAAGCAAACTGCACGTTAGAGCAGCAAGGACGTGAGTATTGCACTGCCAGTCCGCATCGTTGTCCTGCCATCAGCTCCAGCTCAAGCAACGTGTATTGAGGGGCGTATGTCTGCCATCGAGAAGATTTTATGCGGTTTGTGTTACTCTGAAACCTTCCTTTGCCTGCGCACGAAGAGCCATTCCCAGTTTTACACGACCGCATTTTGGTTTCGAATTTTTCAAGTATGCGGTATATCGTTCTTGGGCCCTCAACTGAGCGTTTGTCTTATGTTTTAATCGCATTATAGTTTAGAGCTTCAGCTAATTTGAGTTTTCTTTTTTTTGTTTTTATATAGCTAGACTTTAGATTTTTATCTAGGTTTTGATTTCATTTAGTTATAAATTCAAATCTTATAAAAAGGGTTAAGCGTAGGTAAGAAATAGTTAGATTTCGATTTTGTTTTAATTAGTTTTTTTTTAAATTTAGAGTTTTTTAAATTTTCATTTTTTATAATATAAAAAAAATAAAAAATATAAAAAGATTTATATTAAAAAAAAAAAAAAAAAAAATGTCGCACAGATTGACACGACAACGCTCAGACCAGGGGCTATCACTCTGATCCCCGAACTCTCCGTTTAAGCCTGTCTCCCGCGGCTAAGGGGGTAGACCCTATGATATGACGAAGACCAACTGTCGACCAATTGGTTGGGAGACACGATATGAAAAGCACTAAAAGGATTTGATTAATTTAGCAGACCAGTGCCTTAAGAGATTGTTATTAAAACAATTACTTGTTAGATGATATAGAAACATAAACCGTGAACAGCAATCATTTGTCATCGCAAGATATCAGTTAAAACAACAACGTTCTTAGAATGACCAAAACGATATCCAGCAACTGAGAATTTTGAAGAGATGAATGCTTTAAACCACTACGAGAATCATAAATCATTAACCAGATATCATATTCGTATCCAGACTTGAAAATTTAAATCTCAGCATAAAAGATATAACATGATAATTCCCCGAAAACAACTGGATCTGGCAAAAATTTCAACGATGTTTTTTTTATGCTTTTAAAAAAAAATATATTTTTTTTTTATTTTTAATTAAAATATTAAAACTAAAAATCTAAACTAAGCAAAATTTAAAATTGGAATTTTTTTTTATATATTTATAAAATCTAAAAAAATTGAAACAATTTAAACCTAAGATCAAAGCTTAAAAAAAAAAATGAAATTTAAACTAAAAAATTTAATTCCTAAATTAAAATCTAAGTTAAAACCTATTCTAAAGTCAAAAATAAAAATTTTAATCCTAAACAAAAGACCCTTTATTATCTATATATATATATATATATAAAATTAATAAAAATAAATAAAAGAAAGAAACTATTGAATAAATCTAAAATTAAACATTTTATAAAATTTAAATCATAACTAAATAAAGCAAAATAAACCTAAATCTAAACCTTAGCTTAAATAATGTACATCATACGGTTAAAAATCAAAACAATGAATGAAATAAAATGTTGAACATTAAGAAAATCGTGACCCTAGCTCAGCATAAGACGGAAAAGACTGAACGCTTCAGAAAAAAATTTCAGATGAGGGCACAGGTAACGGAGATGCGTTTGACAGGCCTACGGGTCGATCTAGAGCGCGCTGATAAAATTTGGATTACAGAGATACGCACACACCATACGCCTCTCACGCTGTCACTGCCTGTCGAAATATCGTTCATGCGTTGAAACAGGACCACGATTTTTCTGGGCACTGATATTACCCTGCAGCGTTTTATTAAACCTAGGCTTGCCATCACAAAACCTGCAGACAACAAAAGTCCCGCCTGAAATTTCAACCATTCTCTGCTTTTACCATACATACGTCTCTAGCCAGTGTTCGATCCATGCATCTCTTCACCGACGAGTTCTCACTGAAGCTATCTGCAATTATTTCGGTGTCCAGTTCTACGATTTACAGCTGAAGCTCTCTGTCATTTTCATCCCCGGGCCAGCATAAGTCTGCACGCCGCTGTATCTATGCGTCCTCTGTCCGCCGTCAAAGAAGATACTCAAGCAAACTGCACGTTAGAGCAGCAAGGACGTGGGTATTGCACTGCCAGTCCACATCGTTGTCCTGCCATCAGCTCCAGCTCAAGCAACGTGTATTGAGGGGCGTATGTCTGCCATCGAGAAGATTTTATGCGGTTTGTGTTACTCTGAAACCTTCCTTTGCCTGCACACGAAGAGCCATTCCCAGTTTTACACGACCGCATTTTGGTTTCGAATTTTTCAGGTATGCGGTATATCGTTCTTGGGCCCTCAGCTGAGCGTTTGTCTTATGTTTTAATCGCATTATAGTTTAGAGCTTCAGCTAATTTGAGTTTTCTTTTTTTTGTTGTTATATAGCTAGACTTTAGATTTTTATCTAGGTTTTGATTTCATTTAGTTATAAATTCAAATCTTATGAAAGGGGTTAAGAGTAGGTTAGAAATAGTTAGATTTCGATTTTGTTTTAATTAGTTTTTTTTAAATTTAGAGTTTTTTAAATTTTCATTTTTTATAATATAAAAAAATATAAAAAGATTTATATAAACAAAAAAAAAATTAGGCTTAAATTTTATTTTTATACATTTAAGTTTTAGATTAACTTTTAGATTTCATTTTTTAGGTTTTGTTTAATATTTAAATCAAAAAAAAAAAAAAAAAAAATTAAAGAAATTATAAAAAATATTGTGGGATATTTTTCCCAGTTTCAGTCTTAGCTCGGGAATTACCTATGTTTCATCTTTTATGCTGAGGTTGAAAATTTTAACGTGGGAATTGGTGTTTAATCTGATTCAAATTTTCATCTGATGGTTAATTGCATGAATGTGGTCTCTTGTTATTATTATTCAAAGCACTTTATCTTTCGAAATCTTAATTTGTTGGAGTATCACTAAGTCGTTAAACATTTTTCTCATTTGATGATAAATGATTACTCCTAATAAGATCATATTTTTGCAGCATATGGTAATTAATCGTTTAAACATTAACTCCACAAGGCACTGGTCTTTTAACTTCTAAATCCTTTTAGTGCTTATCATATCGTGTCTCCCAACCAACTGGTCGACAGTTGGTTTTCAATCATTGTATAGGGTCTACCCCCCTTAGCCGCGGGAGACAGGCTTAAACGGAGGGATCGGGGATCAGAGTGACAGCCCCCGGTCTGAGCGTTGTCGTGTCAATCTGCGCGATAACAGGACCAAATACCACGGACCAAAACTTAGTTTTCCAACATGTACGCATCTTTCCTTCTGTGAAAGTGCATGTGTACATTATACGCTACTTTTGGTCTTATAACCCGCGTGTGTACGCACCTTTGTCACGGTGAACCTGCGTATACCTCTTTCTGATCATTAATTCTTTGCTATTGACCTGCTGTACTATGATCTGTCATCTGAGTGAGTTGCCATCAAGGACAAAACTTGTATCATACCTGTGTCATAATGCCAACAAAATCTCTCAGTTTCCAGTTTGCTATTTTTACGCAATATTTTTATGATGAAACTTATAGTTGTGATTTTATTTGTTGTTTGTCGCACTGTTGATAATATCGGCGATATATCGGCGATATTCGGAAATATCGCGATATTTTCGGCAAAACGATATATCGCCGAGAAAATATCGCGATATTTTCTGTTTTGAAAATATCGGCAAATATCGGCAAATATCGGAAAATATCGGCAAAATATCGCGATATTTTGAAAATATCGGCTATATTTAAAAATTTGAAAAAAATATTTTTTATGCTTGCCGATATTTGCCGATATTTTTGCCGATATTGCCGATAAGATATTTTCTGGACCCTCGCCGATATTTTCCCGATACCGATATTATCAACACTGGTTTGTCGTAGCAAATAAACTACATAATTAAATTTATAGTTAGAAGAATAATTTACATTTATTGCAATAGATGAAATTTTCCCAATGGCTCTCTATGCCTCACCTATGGATGCCAATATGCTCCTCTGAAGGACTTGAGCCCCTGTTAAGTTGCCCAAGCCATCAAGAAACCACCTATCAATTACACACAATATCTAGTGCTAGCATCTACATAATCAACTACATTTAATCATTTTGATGCTTCAAACAAGGCTCCCTTTCTAAAATTAAGGCCTTGAACTCGTTATAGTGTTACCTTCCTAGGTAGGAATGGCAAATAGACCACTCTATTAGGTGTTTCTAACCCCTAAGGGGAAATCACATGTCCTTGGTCCACCCTTCAATCGATAGGTGTCGTGAATAATGATGGCACAGAGGGGAGAAGACTTCATGGCCAAGTGTCATGGTCAAAGGAAACAAGTATGGTGGGCTCCTCATCCTAAGCGTATAGATGTGGAGAGGGAGCAATCATGGATGCATAAGTTACCAACTTGGCCTTTGTTTTTACACCAGTCTTGTGCACCTACTTTTTATCACATACAGCTACGGGAGCCCTTAACGAAGTAGCAAAATGACGGGTGTCTGTTGGAGCGAGGTGTGATGGAGCAACAGTGGCAAAGCTAGAGTGCCAAAATTTGAAACAACGCACTGGATGTTGTAGCAATGCGAGAGGCACAAGGCAGTTTGCACCAGAGGGTCAGCACAAATTAGTAGCAAAGGTAGCTTCAGCATCACGAGGCATCCATACTGACTAGCATGTTAGTTTTTGGATCAAGTTTTAGTTACTTACTTCTCAGTAACTGAGTTGTAGTGCAATAGTTAGCAGTGGCAGTGTTATGGGCAGTATGAGGCAACATTTTGAGAGGGAGTTGTAGTACAGATGTGTTTAGTCAATTTAGTGTCCTAAATTGCTTGCATAAATTATCAATTGAGGTTTGTAAACTGATGAAGTGTGGTGCACTATACGAGCTTAGTTAAGCTTTCTCTTACTTCGTAGTTTTGTATTTTATGTTTGTTTTTGGGGGTTTCTGTTCTTTGATGTCTAAGAATGTACAACCTGAAACTATAAGAAAATTTAAGTGGATCTAATGAATTTTAAAGGAAAGGAAATGCTCCTAAGTTAATCTAATTTCCTAAAAATGGACCAAGAACTGTTGGCTAGTTAGAACCTAATAAAAAAACAGAGCATCTATCTTATCTTATCATTAGTCCTAATCCATGGATCTAATTCTTAAAACCAAGAGTGAAATTGATGTAGAAAGTAACTCAGTAATTGCATTCATTTAAACATTCAACCATTCAATTTTGGAATATGATTAAATCAATCTCCTTGAAATGATTTTTTGGAATATCAGTGATGCAACTAAGTAAGGACCTGAAAGCAAAAAAAAAGGGTAAAAGCATGTAAAACTAACAATGTACTGAGTAAATTCAATCACTGTATGAATTAGATATTTAACCATTTAAGTTAGGATCATCATCATTTTGAAATGGCTTTTGAAAACATCCATTAACACAGTTAATTGACAATTCTGTTCTAAGAGAATGAATGACAAAACAGTAAGAAAACTAAGCAACTGTGTATTCTTATTACTTCAATCTTAATTCAGTTTGGAAACAAAGTCATTTTTTCCACAAAATATCTTAGAAGAACAAGGCTACACAGTTGTGATTTTATCCTTACACTATTGGTTAAAAACTGAAATGAAATATCATTCTAAATTAGAAAACAGATTTGTTGAAAACAGAGTAATAGAAATTAAATTGAAAACAACAAATGAAAAACCTCCTTCAGTGCAAGGGCCCTCTGCAACTGATGTGGTTGGAATGCTAGCTAGTTAAGGATGCACTTTAAACCATCATTGACAACACGAAGTTTGTATTATGAACAAAACGAAGTCTGAATACAAAGTATCAGCAAAAATCCTGAACTTAACATAACTCCTTCTAACTTCTAACTACTTCTTGGTTCCATGCAACCAATATTTATAGGAAAATAACATACCTATTTATGAGATAAACTTGCTATAGGTGGCTAATTCGAATTAAATCTAACATGACTGCTTATGAGAAAAACTTGCTACAGGTGGCTTAATTCGAATTGTAATAGGATTGTTTAAACTTCTGATCAGCTACAGGTGGCTAGATCAAATTAAATCTTCAATAGCATTGTTAGACTCTTGATTAGTGACGAAAGAGCAAATCAAGAGTCCTACTGCTTCTAGATAATGTATTTTGACCAGTGTTGTGAAAATCGCGATAAAATGAAAAAATCGAGATTTTTTCCCTTTGCCGATAAAATCGCGATAATTAAACGAAAAAATCGCCGGATTTTTTTTTTGCCGATTTTTATTGAAAAAATCATGATTTTATGAAAAAATCGCGATAAAAACGAAAAAAACGCAATAAAACTTAACAAATTGCCGGGGGTCGCGACAACATAGTTTTATAAGGTTTTTTTGGGTTTTTTCATGCAATTTTTTTTTAAAGAAACAAATAATTTTTGAGTGGGGCAACTTAATGATCAAGTCTAGGCCCTAGTATGGATATGCTATTCATGGTAATGTTAAATTCTTAAAGTAAAAGTGACATTCTCCTTAATCTTCATTTGCATCCTTTAAATTTTTAACATTACCATGAAATGACTAAGGATGTTTGAGAGTGGTTCTAGCCTCATTGGATTTCATATGAAGAAAGTAGAATTTTAGATTTCATTTAAAATCCAGCAAACTTATCAGTTTTTGAGGATTTCAGGATTGGGAGATTGTAATGTTTCCAGGTGACACCACCTGCCCGGGCTACCACTGCCACCAATAGAGGACGTGGTCTACCTCCTATAGCTCCTACTTCTAGTTCTTCAGCTTCTAGAGCACATCAGACTCCATTGCCATCTCCACCAGCACAGGCACCAGCATCTACATCTAGAGGGAAAGGGAAAGTTGTGGCATTTCCTCGCAAGAGGGGCAAAGGAAATCAATAGGATTAGACTTTCATTTTATTGTATACGACATTATGACATGATGAGATACATTATCATATTTTTTGTTGATATTTTGAGGTTGAGTTGGGACTCAGGAGTCAGGACTTACTATTCAGGACATGATTCAATGTTATGTGTGATTTTAGCGCTAGAAATGATATTAAACATCTTATATATTAGTTTTTTTATCATATTTATGTGTCAATGTATTTATTTTATGTTGTAGATGGTTTAGATATTAAAAAAATTGAAACAAAAAATGAATATTTTTGTACCAAACGATTTTTTCCCAATTTTTTCCCAATAATTCCGATTTTTTTCGATTTGTTCCCCGCGCTGATTTAATCCCGATCACGATTTTCACAACATTGATTTTGACTCCATCTTTGACCATGACCTTAGGCTTGCTTTTCCGTCGATTTGGACCGAGTGAATAGGATAGAATCCATGTGGAGATGATTCTAGAAATGCCCATGTGGCCCAGTTCTTCATTTGACACCTAGAACTTGCCAAACCATTAGAGTAGCTACAAAATCCACAGTTCGCTGCAGAATAGGCTGCGTTCTGTAGCTAATTTGCAAAAATCAATTCAAATAGCAAGAACATGAAAATATAATATGTTGATCATTTTAATGCTTTCCCTATGACAAAACCTAGCATTTATCATTGATTGGGTTTGTAGTCTTATGAGAAAGTGAGAGAAAAAGGTGAGAAAAAAATGTCAAGGAGAGGGTAATTCTGTGGTTCAACAAGATGTAGCAATGACAGTGGCAGAGTCATGGGTAGCAATACAGGAAGCAGCAGTGCAATGGATGAAGGGCATCAGGCCAAGCATCAGTAGCACAGAGGACCGATGCAGTGGATCAGTGTAATGCTTCTATGGGGAAGTATTGCTAGAGCACATTCCTCACTAAGAGGGAGTGTTAATTATGGGTAGCATCAGATGTGCTCTAGCTCCAAAATTTTGTGGAGGGGCTAGAACACATGAGATATCCAAGACTCGTAAATCGTTTGAAGAAACTCCACCCGGATGAGGAGTTATTATAATAATTAATATTTTTAATGGGTTCCTAAGTCTAAACTTAGGAAAGTAAAAATATTAATGGTTATTAATAAGAATATGGGTGAGAAATTTCTAAATGACGAGGATCAAGACTGTTTTAATCTTAGTCATTGATTAGGGACTTAATCTCAGTCATTGATTCATCAACGGGAAAAGTATAAGAGGAGGCTTCAGGGTCAGTTGGAGATACACTTGAGAGATCCATTAGTTTGATTTTTCTAGGGCGAAGTTTGCTGGGAAAATCGAACAAGTGATTTGTTGCAGTGAGTGGCAATTCAGCAGAGGGACTTCAGTCCAAGGCCAAGAATACATAGCATAGAGGCAGAGAAACACCAAGAGAGCTCTAATGCAGTGACGCAGTTTCGCAATGACATAGTGACGCAAAGGGAGAGCTCTGACGAAGTGACGCAGAGGGAGTGCTCTAACGCAGTGTCTCAATGACGCAACTCCAGCGCAGAGCTTGGAGCAACCATCGTTACCCAGGACTGGGAACAGCGCAGTGACCTGTGGGGTTTGTTCATCTGTCTCTAGATAGAGGTACTTCTGCCAAGTTTATTCTCTGTTGGGCAAGCCGGATTTGGCACCCTAGTTGTATTCAGAAATCTGCTTAATAATACAAACCCTCTATATGCTGCATCGGTTTTCCCGAATTGGGTTTTTCCAAGGACGTTTATCCAAAAATAATGGTGTCCCTTGTGTATTTGTCTCGTTATATTTCAGTTCAATTCCGTATGTATGTGTAGTCTACAATAGTGTTTTCATCGTTGTTTAAGAAATTAAATAAACTTGTTGAATGTAAAAACAAGTAGGAGATGATAAACCAGTGATTGCAGTAGGATTTCTGATAGTTAGATTCAGAAATTTTCACACCAACTCCTTTAGAATCAACACAGGATTGATCAAATTGTGGAGTTGGATGAAACTAGAAGGAAAGCTTTTGATCTGAGTTGTTGAAATCAAGTGAAAATTAAGAGGTTAGGGGGGCATGTTACTTTATGGGATTGCAGAAATGAAAAGCCGGGAAAACACGGGAAATTTGATAGTTTATGTCTGTGTCCATATATTATCAGAGGATAGGCAAGGTAGAATTCCTTCCATTTGAGTACACTTGATGGGGATCCACTTGACTTACCAGCAAATGGCCAAATGCTCAAATTGCTCTTGCCTCACATGTTGTCATGCTCGATGCCAAGCAATCTACTTCTATACAGCTTAATGCTACAAAATTTTGCTTCCTGTTGTACCAAGAGACAACCCCTGATTCAATGTTGAAGCAACGCCCTGAAGTGCTTTTCCAGTCCACTACATTACTTTCCCAGTCTGCATTAGTGTAGCCCATCAACCTGATACCATCACCTCAAGTATATTTCAACCCATACTCAATTGTACCTCGTAGATATCGTAGCACATGTTTTGGTACTATCCAATGCGCTCTCTTTGATTCCACTATGAACTGACTAAGAGTGTTGACTACAAAGAAAATATCTGGCCTTGTGTTGACTAGGTACATGAGAGAGCCAATAAGTTGTTTATATAAGATGGGGTCCTTTGTCTCCTACTTTGATGCATCAATGTCCCTCTAATTGGTTATCATGGATGTAGACATGGTTATACAGTCCAACATCCTGAATTTCTTCAAGATCTCCAAATGTATCTCCCTAGACCAAGGAAGATTGCTCCATCTATTTGCCACACCTCGAGTCCTAGAAAATAGTGCATTAACCCCAAGTCTTTCATCTCGAACTTTGCTGCTAAGTCCCTCTTGTAGTCTTCTATGAGCCTCGGTGACCCAATCAAGAATAGATCATCCACAAACAAAACAAGAATGAGTGGTTCACCTCCAACCATAAGATAGTAGAGGTTTGAATCTACCCCACACTTCACAAATCCCATCTCTTGCAAGTAGTTGTCAATACGAATCATACAACACCCTGGGAGCATGCTTGAGCCCGTATAGTGCTCTCTTTAACCTGCTTACATGGGTTTCCCTCCAATGCATCTCAAAACCCTTTGGTTGTTCGATATACACCTCCTCTTCTATGACTTCGTTCAATAATGTTGTCTTGACATCCATTTGATGAATTTGCCATCCCACCTATGCCACAAGTGAGTTCAACAACCTAATGGAAGTGTACCTGGCCACAAGAGAAAACGTTTCCTCATAATCTATTCCCTCTTTCTCAGAGAAACCCTTAGCCATGAACCTAGCTTTGAATTTTTCTCTGCTGCAATTTGCAGCATGCTTGATCTTATAGATCTAATGAAAACCAACCACTGCTCTCTCTAACTGTCTAGGAACCACCTCCCAAACACATTTTGCATGATGGAGTTTTGCTTCACCATAGCATCTAGCCACACCTGGTGTTGTGGAACCTCTTCATAGTGGGAAGGCTCACTGTCAATTAACTAACTCATCAACACCTTGTAACCTAAATATCACTTTGGTGGTCTCTTATCCCAGGTGCTTGATCTAGGATCCCCCACAAACTCTTTTGCATCCCTCAATGTCCGAATCACCTCGTGGTTCCTCCTCCCAACTGTAGAGGGTGGAGCTTCAAGCTCCTCATCATGCTCCTGCTCCGTATTCTATGAACTCTCCTATGCACCAGTACCTATACTAGTCATTGTACTTGTACTTGTTCCATGCACCTAAGATTGTTGCCCAACCCTTGGAGCTTTTGCTTGCTGACTCTAATCAACCACTGGCAACTCGTGAGATCTCCTGAAGGCTTTCTCCTCCTTAAACTTAAACAACTTGTCTCACCATGATCTTCTGAGTTCCTACAATATAGATCCTATATGTCTTGGATGTTTCGTTGTAACCAATGAAATACCCCTTCTCTAGAGTTGAATCCAACTTGGTGTGCTTCTCAAGTGGAACGTGACAATAAGCGATACTGCCAAAAAACCTGCAATGACACTTTTGGCTTCTCCCTATAAATTCCTCCTTGAGTGTCATCTTTCCCAACACCTTATGGGGGACCCTATTCTAAATGTAAATTGTTGTGCTACACGCCTCTGCCCAAAGATATCCAACCATGTCCTGATCATATACCATGGCCCTCGCTAGTCCAACTATGGTTTTGTTCGTTCATTCTGCAACCCCATTATGTTGCAGGTTGTATGGAACTGTCCACTCTTTCTTGATTCCCTCCTTGGCACATAACTCCTTGAAGAATTTCTCTATATACTCACCCCCATTATCTTATTTCTTGTTGAGTTCTCCACAAGAGCCTTAAACTCTTGGAAGCAACTAAAGACTTCGTCTCTTATCTTCAAGAAGCAAATCCAGGCCTTCCTAGAGAAATCATCAATGACAGTCACAAAATATTTGTAACCCTTGAAAGACTTTGTATACAATGGACCACAAATATCAGTGTATCAGCTGTAAAACACCCATGGTTATACTCACTCCTTGGAAATGTTGCTTTTGAAAACTTAAGCACGCACCCTCTGCATACGTCATCATGTTCTCTACTCACTTTTGGAATACCTGTCATCATCTCTCTGAGCAACTTAAGCGCTCCATGATGTATATGGCCCATCCTCCTATGCCATATCTCTTTTATTGTCGCTGCTAACCAATGCCCTTGGAGCGTCTAATTGTAACTTGTACAACTCGTTGCTTTCTCACCCCAATCTCCTTTGCTGACATCCAATCCTAGTGTTTCAAATACCTAAAACAAAACCTCAGATGATTTTTATAATGCGTTGACTTGTGACCTTAGCCTAACAATGGTGGTGATAAACGCTACAAAAAAAATTATGTACCCTTTTTGACATGCAGGGTGACAATTCCAACGTCATTGGACTTCATATGAAGAAAGTCAAATTTTAGATCCCACTCAAAATCCAATAGACTTTACAATTTTTAGGATTTCAGCATTGGGAAGATTGCAATGTTTCCATTGGATTTTGTCTTGTAGGAGAGTACAAATTATCGTTTAATCAAGATCACTAACCCCTCTCTGTACATTGATGTTAGTGGCATTGATAGTTGAACTCCTCTATCATGACCCTTGTAAAAATGTACCCATCACTCAAACAAAATCTCGATTTGACATGTTAAGCTTTTTCTATCTTATTTTAATGCTTAGAGGGTGAAATTGATGATGAGGATCCCAATATAGGCAATGACTTTTTATTATATGTAAGTATTTGTTGTAGCATGATTTTCTTTTCTTGACAATAGAGGCTATCTATAGCTTCTCCGTCAATGTATTTTTGGTTCAAATATGTATTGCACTAAGTGCTATTTTCGTTACATGCACTCTTACATGCTATATAAATGAGAACTTTTGCATACTTGTGTATAAATGGTTTGGATTCATATATATATATATTGAATATTTTATGTATTTTTTCGTCAACCAATTTCTTTTCGGGTTCCTAGCTCAACAGGGTCAATTGGTTCAATGACCCGTTCGGCTCTGATAACATTGTTTTATACAGCTCATGAGTATCACATCATTTATATTAGCAACTCAATCATTGGCATTTATATCAAGCATTCATTTAATTGCAATCATAAACAACCTGTGAGACACCATTTATAACATTTTTCACATCAATACAGAAGCAGAGCCAACATAAGAGGCAAATACACCCAGGATAAGAATATAAGCATCAGCATGGTTTTGCACACTATCAACAATATTTTGGTACATTCACCTTAGACAAGTAATAAGGAGTGCATAAATAAACTGCAGTACTCTATCATTATTACTCTACATCAAAGCAAATTGGTAGGCCTTTGCAAGTAGGGTATTCTTATAAATAACCATAGTCACATACCCCAGCATATTGTAGTTTATTTATTCATAAACACTAAAATATATTACAAGATTATAACAACAGTCACAATCTACTTTCCAAGTGTAGTACCAGATTCCAGAATCAGGGTTTAGCCTAAAATTGGAGACATGCAAACCTAAAGCAGTTGGTGAAAAATGAATCACACAAGAGACCTAGTGTACATGGTCAACAAAATTCAACACACTAAACAAGCTAGCAAATTAAGTTACTAGCTTGTACAGGCATTCTAGTATATCTTATGAAGGCAGGGAGGTACAATTTAAAGAGAAAGAGTCTAAGGCAGAAAGGAATTTAAAGGTTGCAGAACATACTCAAAACACTTATTGCTTTAGAGATGGGAAGCAAAATTATGCTATTGCTTAGTTCAAGATGGATCAGCAAATTCTGTACAAATGGTCAATGTGGCAAGTCTTAACTTACTAATTTTACAATGTATAACATATCCTAACAGATTATATGGCTTCTGACAAGATAATATGTATTAATTTTTAAAAAGATACACAAACAAGTTACAGAAACCTGCATCCCATAAACAATTAGTCACAAATGGAGACTCTACCTGCAAATGCAATTCTGTTGTCTGAGCTCTGAGCAAATCCCATAGCTTGTTCTTCAGAGAGTAATGGCAATTGCTGCCCTGTCATTGATTCCAACCAAGGTACAACCATCTTTCCAGCAACATTTGGTACTAAGATTTGTATCATTCTTTCAACAGTGGGATTCTTACACTTATCATTGATCTGCCCATTTGAACACAAGGATAAAACAAGTAAAATAGCATCAAGAACAATCTTGTGTAGTGTAATACAGCGCAAACTCTGTGCATCTTGATTATCATTTTGAGGCACCACAAGAGTTACAAGAGATGATTCAATGCCAGCAACATCTTCATCATTTAATGGACTAGAGGTCCCAACTATCAAAGCTTCACACAGAGAGTCAAGAATAAGCTTTATCATAAAGGTGTGCCACCCAACAGCTGAAGATGATGGGCGAATCATGTATGAATCATTATCCCTTAAAAGCAAGAAAGCTGCAAAGTCCTTCCGCTGCACAAGCAGCCTTGCAATGACACAAGCTGCTGAAAGATGGGAAGGAAGGGGAGGAGAATGCTTCTCAAGGAACTTCAAATATGAACTTACCTGCACAATATAATATAAGTTAAAGAAAATACAGCAAGAAACTTCACTTACTAACATGAATGTAAACCACACATAAAATTTAAATAATATACAAACAGTAATGACACTGGAACATGCAACAAGAAGGAAAGTATCTGATTGTTTTATTGTATTGACAAATAAATGAAACCATTAAAACTACCCCCAGAACACAATATCTCTAAGTATGCAAATATATGTAAATATTGAGATTCTGAAATTATCTCATTCACATTGTACAGTAAAACATTAGTCTTACCACTTCAAATGATGTTTCAACTTGAACAGCAGTTCGAATAGCAGGTAGAAGACTACTGAGGATCGAATTTGGAAGGGCCTCTGTTCCATCTAACCATCCAAGTTCATAATCATCTGTAACTGAAAAGGTTCTTTTGATACTAATGTGTTTCTCCTTTCTTGCTGAGTTACAACTGTTGAAGAAAGTATTTGATTCAACAAAGAGATTTTGACCACCTTCTCCATGCAGTGATACCTCTTCCGAGGAGGAAAACAAGGTATCGAAGATACGCGCTAAGCAATAACGAGCCTGGGAACGAATAAGGCTGCAATTGTCTCCAAGCTTACATGAAAAGTATTGTATAACAACCTCTGCTTCTTTTTCACAACCCTTCCCACTAACCACATTGCAAAGTATGAAATAAAGTTGTCTTGTGTCTACAAAATGTTCCCCTGCACAAGCTGTTAACCCCTCCTGCAGCCATAAAAGCTCACACTGCAACATCCAAGTACAGTGCAGCACATAATGAATCAGTTGGATTAGTGACAATTAGTACTGTCACAAGAGAAGCACTAATGGATCAAATGAATAGTAACAATTTGCAGGCAGTGACATATGAAAATAAAGAATAGATTGCATACCTGCCACAACAGAGGTAAGACACACACAAGTTCAGGCTCTTGAGGCAGAATCCTCCGGAGCCATGGCCAGGCCCTCTGTAATGTCTGTAACAAATTATGAAGACAAATTAAAATAATGTGAAAGATAGAAAATTCAAACGGTTCACCTTTAAGCTCAGAAGAAACAAGGTAAAAGAAGTTATTGTAACTCTGGATAACAGATCAGAACTACGATATATTCCACCAGTATAACAGCACAGGCCCCAGGACAACAACTTGATACACAATAATAACTATGATGTGTACAAGGATATATAATGTAACCTGCAAACCAGTAATCTCAGCAAAAAAATCTGGAGACCTGCATTTGCGTAACCCATGACCAAGTTCATATATTTCATCAGCTTGTTTTAACTCTTCAATTATTGATTGTGGCAGCCTCCAAAGTGTTCCTGACTCATTGATAAGTGTTACATTCCCTTTCCACATAGTAGTGTTCAGTAAAATATCCACAGAAGCAGTCATACTAGAATTCCTGCTATGTAATAGAGTTGATGATATCAATTCTTCTTCCTTAGCATCACAAATCATTGCCTCTGATTCTGGTTCAACTGCATTCATCTTTCCTGCAGTTTCATCACTGTGATTGTCAATCTACACTATTTGTACTTCGAGTATGTTCATCATAAACTTAATTTCACTAAAACAAATCTCACAATATATAGAATTTAATTCATATCTCCATTTGAACACTGAAACTTTGTAAAGATTTTACTAAATATGTACTTTGCATCCTTCATCAATACAACTGATGAATCTTGGTTATCTTTCCAGAATGTTGCAGTTTTCACAAAGAGTAATAAAAAAGTAGTTCGTTTTCTTCCATATTCAAATATTAAACATATTATTACATGAAGTACAACTGCATTTCAAAATTCAATATCACTAGATAAGAAAATAAGGTGCAACAATTTTGGCAGGATTATATTACAAAGTCCTTTGAGGTATTGTCCTCTTTATCTTACATAAGAGGCATGATTTGAGCACTTCTCTCATCCATTCCACTAAAAACTGCTAGCATACCATTTTTTCCTACCAATTCGACCTCCCACCTGACCTAGACCCCCATTCCATATTCTCCTATGCAGCCATTCTCTACAATATGTTTAGACAACCCTTGATCCAAGTCACCTCCAAGACAAGCTGCAGGTGGGCAGATTGGATAGCGTTGACCAGTGTGGAGGCTTTTTTGACTGCGGATTAGGTTGGGCAGCCTCTCCTAGGCAGGCCACATTTCTGTTCAGCCTTTTTGACCAGGTTTGACCACTCTTTGACCAGCGTTGACTGTGAAAGAGCTGCCGCAGGTTTGACCAGACTTTGACTGCAGTTTGACTGGGTATTTTGGACTGATTTGGGCTGCCTGTAATTGCTGTAGGAGGCCGAGTTGACTGAGGTTGACTTAAGGTCAATTCCAACCTGTTTGACCAGCCTTGACTTTGCTGGTTAGGGTTTTGTTGTTGCTGTCATAAAATTACAGATTTGTGTAATTGTACTCTCTCTCTTCTGAATTATTGAAGAATATAAGAAGAATTGATCAAGGATTTCCCCGCATTGGGGTTTGTCCCTGGCTGCTGCCACATCTTGTGTCTTCTTGTCTTGGTTTGTCTTCTACTGTCTACATTTATGTTCTATCTGCATTTTACTATCATGTTGATGTGATTGCTATTCTAGATATTGATATTGGGCTAATAAGAAAATTTGAAGTAAATTGCTCTTAAGCATAGAACATACCATAATTTAACATGGTATCGGAGCTGAGGTGAAGACAAAGCCCAAGCAAGAGTGAAAGAGCAATCACCAAAAGACAAAAGGAAAGGACAAAAGGCTCAAAGGGTTCCTCATCCCACTTCCCGGCCGAAGACAAGCTCCGTAAGAAGTTTGACTATCGCAGATGGAAGATGTCTCTTGATCTGACATTGGAAGAGGAAGAAGTGTTGGACTATGTGAGGGGTAAAATTCTGAAGCCTCCATCAAATGCACCGGCTACAACAAAGAACAAGTACACTAAGGGTGAAGTCAAAGTGAAGAAGATTATCCGAGATTCAATTGACAAGCGTCTAGTGGCCTACATTTCCTAGTTGAACACCTCCAAGGAGATCTACGACAGATTGGTAAGCTTGTTTAAAGTTAGTGATGCAAATCAAGTTTTGTTCCTCAAAAATAAGTTGAAGGATATTAAGAAGGGCAAGGACGAGGATATTCAATCCTACTTCTTAAGGATCACTAAGATCAAAAATGATCTTCTATCGATTGGAGAAGTCATTCCTAACAGGGAACTAAATATCACTACCTTTGGAGGGCTCCCATCCGAATGATAAATATTTAGAACTCTTCTCAATAATGATCAAATTTCAGGGTTTGAAGAATTGATGTCGAAATGCATTCAAGAAGAGACAAGGATGGTGGAGCAAGAAATGCCTTCAAACAAAGGCAACCCCACTTCTTTCTCCTCTCATGCCAAAAGGAGAAATAATTTTGGGTCTAAAGGTCATTTCAAAGGAAAGCCCGGATCGAAGGGTGGAAGGAAAGGAAGATGCTTTGTTTGCAATAAATTTGGCCACTATGCGAGGGAGTGTCCAAATAGAAAGGACACGTCACATGATGATGATCAAAATCACTCCAAGGGCAACTTCAACAACAATCAAAGGAATGGCAGGTTCAATGGCAAAGGAAAGAGGAATGCGGGAAATCAAGGAAATGGTCAACCCTCCAAGAAAGCAAGGAACTCCAGGTATGAATCAAATGTTGTTAATAATAAGCAAGATGAGTATTATCTGATATCGGCCCTCTCCACTACCTCTCCTCCGGACTCGTTGGGCAATTGGCTTATTGATAGTGGTGCCTCAAGGCACTTCACTAGTTACAAGGAAGCTCTCTCTAATCTGATAGAGAAGGAGACAAACTTGGAGATTATCCTTGGAGAAAATTCCACCTATCCCATAAAGGGTGTAGGGAATGATACCTTTCAATTGAATCAAGGTAACACAGTCCACTGGCAAGAAGTCTTATATGTACCTGATCTCAAGAAGAACCTAGTGTCCATTTTGGCAATGGAAGACAAAGGCTACAAGGTGGCATTCATTGATGGAAAGGTAAGTGTTTGGAAAAAGAATTTTAAAGATACTTTCACTCTTAGGTTCCGGGTTGACTCTTTATATCAAGTTGGAGGAAGTCCGTTGAGGGTCATGTCTTGTGACACATCTCTACAGTCTGAACTATGGCACCGGAGGTTTGCCCAACTTCATTATAAGGCTCTACCCAATGTGAGACAGATGGTGACAGGGATGCCCGAGTTCAAAGTAGAGCATGAAGGTGTATGTCCAGGATGTGTCGAAGGAAAGCTCAAAAGGAGACCATTCCCCTTAAACCATAGCAAGACCTCAGACATTTTGCAGTTGGTTCACTCCGACATATCTGGTATGATGCCCATGAACTCTTAGGGAGGATATTTATACTATCTCACTTTTACAGATGATTATTCTCGCAAGAATTGGATCTACTTCTTGAAAAATAAGGATGAAGTGTTCACCTGGTTCTGACACTTCAAAGCTTTGATCGAAAATCAAACCAAGAAGAGAATCAAGATTTTAAGGACTGATAATGGGACCAAGTATGGATCCAATGAGCTCCATGACTTTTGCAAAGAAGCTGTCATTAAGAGGGAGACCACAACACCATGCATTCCTAAGCATAATGGTGTGGCTGAAAGAAATAATCGTACCATTGTGGAAGTTGTTCGTGCCATGCTCAATGATCAAAGGCTTCTAAAGTTTCTATGGACCGAAGCTGCGAATACCGCCGTATATGTTCAAAACTGATGCCCACATCAAGTATTGGATTCCAAGACTCCCGAAGAAATGTTCACTGGTAAGAAACCCGATGTCTCTCATTTTAGAATTTTTGGAAGTCCCATATACTTTCATGTGCCGAAAGAGAAAAGAAGCAAATTGGGTGCATCTGAAAAGAAAGGAATCTTTGTGGGTTATAGCGAAAATTCTAAAGGCTATAGAATTTATGTGGCTGGTCAAAGGGAAGTCGAAATAAGTCATGATGTCACCTTTGACGAAGATATGGCTCTTAGCAAGGTTGAAGAAACAATGTTGGATGTTGAAGAACCTATGGATCCTATTGATCCTCCTCCTCAAGAGCCCTCCTCCTCTAGGAAGAGGCCCTCATGGCTTAGGGGGACTCTTGAAGATGTCGAAAGACATATTGCACCCAGAGGGACTTTCCATGAAAGCAAGAAGCCAACCAAGTATCAAGGATACTTGACCACTATGAGAAACCATCATTCAAAATGAGCCTACATAGTTCAAAGAAGCTGTGAAGCATCAAGTATGGAAGGATGCTATGAATGAAGAACACGAATCCATCATGAAGAATGATGTTTGGGATGTGATTCCTAGACCCCAAGACAAATCAATCGTCACCTCGAAATGGCTTTACAAAATCTGGCATGGAGCTAATGGGAGTGCTAAAAAGTACAAGGCTCGCTTTGTTGCTCGAGGATTCTCTCAAAAGGAAGGTGTGGATTATGATGAGATATTTGCACCTGTTGCCCAATACACCACCATCCGCTCAATCATAGCCCTTGCTGCTTCGCAAGGATGGAACCTACATCAAATGGATGTCAAGACCGCGTTCTTGCATGGTTCAATTAAAGTGGAAGTCTATGTGGAACAAACCGAGGGGTTTGAGAAGTGAAAACTTCTTTGATACGCAGAGAGAGAGAGAGAGAGAGAGAGAGATTTATCTATTTATTAATAATTAATTGATCGATGACGATTGTTTACAATGGGGGTTCCTGGCTTATATACTGCCATGGGCACCCTTTGGGGAAAGGGCATGATCTTATGATCATGCCCTTTCGTCTAATTAACCTAAAATTAAATAATAAACCTAAAATTTAAATAATAAATAATCTTTACATAACATTGCCTTCCTCTCGAAAGAATGCTTTGTCCATAAAGCATACGTAACGACGAATGTTGTTGACAAAATGATTCATTCTCCCAGGAAGCGTCTTCTTCGGGTAAGTCCTTCCACTTGATCAGATATTCCTTGATTGTACGATGTTGAAGCTTTCTTTCTCTAGTAGATAAAATACCTTCTGGTTCTAGAATGACCCTTCCCTCATCATCCAAAGATGGAAGCGTTGTTTGCGCTGATTAATTGTTGCCTAGTGCCCTTTTAAGGCAGGATACATGGAAGACGTTGTGAACACGACTTGTCTCTAGAAGGCTTAAACCATACGCAACTTGTCTCTAGAAGGCTTAAAGGTCCATAGAACTTTGGTGCCAATTTGTTTTCTCCTTTTTGTTTTAAGGATAATTGTTTGTATGGTTGGAACTTGACAAACACCCATTCTCCAACTTCAAACTCTCTTTCGGTTCTATTTCGGTCTACTTGTTGCTTCATACGATTCCTTGCATTATTCAAGTTTTCTTTTAATATTTGGACGATTTTTTGGGTTTCTTCTAGTTGATCTTTAACAACAGGTAGATTTTTCTAGACAACAGCTAGATCCTTCCATTTTGGGGGTTCATACCCATATAAAGCTTGAAATGGCATACATTTTGCTGACGTATGATAAGTAGAATTATACCACCACTCAGCGAGATGTAACCATTGAGCCCACTTATTTTGTTTTTCTGTAGCGTAGCAACGTAGGTAGGCCTCCAAACATTTATTGACAACCTCTGTTTGGCCCTCTGTTTGAGGGTGATAAGCGGAACTCATATTTAGATAGGTTCCTATGTGGTTGAACAACTCCTTCCAGAAATTACCCTTGAATTTGGCATCTCTATCACTCACAATGACTTTTGGAAAACCGTGTAACTTATATATATTTTTGCAAAATATTTCAGCGATTTCTTTTGCTGAGTATGATTTCTTTATTGCCATAAAGTGAGCATATTTGGTGAGTCTGTCGACTACTATGAAAATCTTGTCCTTGCCTTCAGATACTGGTAATCCTTCGATAAAGTCCATCGAAATTTCTTCCCATTTCTGATTTGGAATGTTTAAAGGGTGAAGTAATCCCGGTGTCGTAATATTTTCACTTTTATTCCTTTGACATGTGTCACATTCTGCTACATACTTCTAAATATCGTGACTCATTCCCTTCCAAAAGAAAGATTGACGTGCATTGTAGTATGTCTTAAAGAATCCTACATGTCCAGCTGACGGTGAGTCACGTGACTCCTTGAGTATCTTAAATTTAAACTTGGAATTTGTATTTAGATAGATTCTTCCCTTGTACCATAGGATATCATTCTTCCGCTCAAATTTTGAGTTGTTGGGAAGGTTATGGATTATTGCCGTTATTTCTAGATCCTTGGCATACTCACTTCGAATTTCGTTAAGCCATTTAGGAACAACAACCGAAATTGCAAGTAGTGTTGGTTCTTCATCTTTCCTGGATAGGGCATCTGCTACTACATTGTCTTTTCCTCTTTTATGTAGTATTTCCAAGTCAAAGGCAGCAATTTTTTCAATCCATTTTTGTTGTTCTTCGGAAAGTGTTTTTTGTTGGAGGAGGTGCTGGAGACTATTGTGGTATGTTCGAATGGAAAACTTCCCAAAAGATATTGCCTCCACTTAGCTAGTGCGCGCATAATAGCAAGCATCTCTCTGTTGTATGTGGATTTGAGGCGTTCTCTTTTGTTGAGTTTCCTACTTTCAAAAGCTATTGGGCCCTTGTTGTATTAATACTACACCTATACCGAATCCGGAAGCATCACACTCAATGATAAATGGTTTAGAAAAATCTGGTGTTGCTAATACGGGCACATTAGACATAATTTCCTTTATTTTTTCAAAACACCTTCCTGCTTCCTCATCCAATAGAAACGAATTCTTCTTTAAAAGATTTGTCAGAGGTGCAATTATATGTGCATAATTTTTAACAAACCTTCGATAATATCGAATCAAACCTAAGAACCCTCTTAGCTTGGATATATTGACAGGTTTGGTCCATTCTTTTATAGCTTTGATTTTATTAGGGTCCACCTTTACGCCTTCATGGGATATAATGTGTCCAAGGTATTCTACTTCTTCCTTTCCGAAGGTGCATTTGGATTTTTTTGCATAAAATTGATGTTCTTTTAGTAGTGTAAGAACTTTGTCCAGATGTTGCAAGTGCTCTTTCCAAGTTTTACTGTAAATTAGAATATCGTCAAAGAATACTAATACAAACTTCCTAAGATGTGGACAAAATAATTCGTTCATAGTTGCTTGAAACGTTGCTGGTGCATTGGTTAATCCAAACGGCATTACTTTAAATTCATAGTGACCTTCGTGTGTTTGGAATGTCGTTTTTGGTATGTCTTCCAATCTGATTCTAATTTGATAGTAGCCTGATCTTAAGTCCAATTTTGAGAAGTACCTTGCGCCATGTAGCTCATCCAACATTTCATCGATAAAGGGAATTGGGAACTTGTTTTTTATTGTTATTTTGTTTAATCCTCTATAATCAATGCATAGCCTGAATGAACCATCCTTCTTCCTTACCAATACCACTGGAGCAACGTAAGGACTTTTACTTTTCGAGACGATCCCACACTTTAAAAGGTCTTGGATTAATCTCTCAATTTCCGTTTTTTGGTGATGTGGATATCGGTATGGCTTGATGTTGATGGGGTCTAACCCTGCCTTGACTTCTATTGTATGCTCAATTTCCCTATTAAGTGGCATCTTCATAGGTAGGTCTTGAAATAGTTTTTCATGTTTTTGAATTAGATCTTGTATCTCTGGTGACTCTTCATTGATCATATTTGCAGATAACATTTCTAATTGGTGACATTGTACTACATAAGCAGGTGCTCCTTTTCGAATCATCTTCATCATCTGAAATGATGATACAAGTTGATTTTCTGGTGCTTGCAAACCGTGTAATTTGCACCTCTGACACCCCCCCATTTGAATTTTATGAATTGTACTTGATGGTTGGCGGCATAAGTACCTAAAGTTCGTAGCCATTGGATACCTAAGACCACATCTACTCCTCCTAATGGTACAGTGAAGAATGAAGATTCTAAATTAAAGTCTTGAATCTGCAATTTGACCTTATGGCATTTTCCCACTTTTTCAATCTTCTTACCGTCAGCTACCATCACCTTCATGTTTGGTAAGGGAAATGAAAAAATATTGAGTCTCTTTGCCACGGTTGCATCTAAAAAATTGTGGGTGCTGCCAAAGTCAATGAGAACCACTATGTTGTTCTTCTTTATATGTCCTTTCAACTTTAACGTCTGAGGTTGTGATATACCTGTCATAGCTGATAGCGACACTTGCGGAATACTTTCGTCATCTAATTCTGGTGAGAATTCTGGGGCATCTTCTGTTTCTTCTATGTCAAAATCTTCACTGTTTGAATCATTAGTTGCTTCACAATTATATAGGTTCTTTGGTTCTTTTCCTTTAGCACATCTATGTTTGGGGTCCCACTTCTCACCACAGCGTTTGCATTTACCTTCTTTTATCCTTTGCATTTCCACATTAGATTTTTCATCTTCACGACGATGTGGTGGAACATATCTTGTACTATTTGAGTCCACATACTAGGGTATTCTTCGTCTTGAATATGTTTTTTCCGATTTTGACCAAAATATTTGTTCGAATTTCTTTTCGGACGTTTTTGCTTTTTGTCTTGCTACTTTTATTGATGTAATGTCATGCATCTCAAATTCTACTTGTAAATGGGTTTTAAGTCCCGAGACGTATGATTGAATTAGACGAGACTCTGATAACCCAGGTACTCGTGTTACTAAGGTCTCCCATTCTTGAGTGTATTCATCCACACTTCCTTTTTGTCGTAATTTGATGAGTTTTGAAAAGAACTCTTCTTCCTTTACACCTTGGAATCTTATATCTTAAATTTTCTCCAACTAATGATGTGTGTTGTCTTCTTCCACCACATATACCAATTATATGCTTCCCCTTCCATTTTCATGAATGCTTGCCTGAGCTTTTCGTCATCATCATTGATGTCATATATCTCAAAGTATTCTTCTGCTTTATTTATCCATGCAACATTGTTTTTTCGTTTCCATCGAATTTAGGCATCTCGACTTTTGCCCTTCACTGGTATGTCGCTAATGGTTGAGCGAAAAAGGGGTGTTGATTGGTAAAGGTATCCCAGAGTTGCTTATTTGTAAGAGTCGCGTTACTCATTTCTTGGTGGGGTGTCGCTGATTTTTTTGGGGATTCAGCTTTTCCTTGAGAGTCTGTTGATTTCGTTGAATCTGATGAGTTGTGCTCTTGATTTTATTCAACTTCTCGTAGTAGTTGTGCGGGTGTAAGATTCATCTTTTTACACACAAGGTTCAGCAATGTTAAGGTCTCTTTTTGACTCATGTCTGATTGGACATGGTGATGCTCCATCCGTATTTCTATTCAATTTGTCGTATCCTGAAGCCTCTTGATATCGTCAGCCTACCCCTTAAACTTGTTCTGGAAATCAGCTAATTTTTTATTGACCTCATCGATGTTGATATTCATCTTATTCTCCGCGTCAACCAATATTTTATTGAAATCAGCCAATGTCATTGTCGACATTGAGCGAGTTTGTGGAGGCATGTATTTATCTGCCAGCTTAAATTTTTTTTTAAATAATTAAATTAAATTAATTAATTTAATTATATGACATATAAAATATATATATATATATATATTAATGTATAGTTTACAAACTATAATATATGCATATATAAATAAATTATATATAATATATATAATTATTTAATATAATTTAGATATATATATATATATATATATAATGAAATGAATGGACGAATTTAAATGAAATGCACAACCCAAAAGTCAATGGCTACATTGGTTGGGGCAGACGTGGGCAGATAACACGGCGAAAAGTGTGCGAACAGCGTGGGCACAGCGTCGCAGGGAGATGCGGGTGGCCTGGATGGTCAACGGACGGAATGGCTAGACAGAGCCGTAGTCAGAGAGAATCAACGTGGTTCGACGGACAGCAGAACGACGTTGGGAATGGATGCGGTGAGCAGTGCACGGACGAGGTGGATGGAAAGATGTGGGGAATTGGTGGTGATAAACAGCTTCAAGCGACCAAGGACAACGAAGCAGAATGGTAACGAGTGGAATGGTGACAGGAACGTGAGTGACGCAGCGATAGATGTGACCAAGGATTGTTGGGCTCCGATACCAGATGAAGTGAAAACTTCTATGATACACAGGGATATATATATATATATATATATATATATATATATAGTTTATAGTGGGGGTTCCTGGCTTATATACCGCCATGGGCACCCTTTGGAGAAAGGGCATGATCTTATGATCGTGCCCTTTCGTCTAATTAACCTAAAATTAAATGATAAATCTAAAATTTAAATAATAAATCATTTTTACATAACAGTTTGAGATTCATAATCGGGAATCTCATGTATGCAGGTTGAAGAAAGCCCTTTGTGGGTTGAAGCAAACACCCGGAGCTTGGTATGAGAGGATCGATAGCTATTCGATGAAGTTGGGATTCACTAGGAGTGAAGCTGATCTGAACCTTTACTTTAAGGTTCAAGATGATAAGCCTCTCATATTGGTGTTGTATGTTGACGGCGTCTTTTTGACAGGTGCAGACCCTCTCATTCACAAATGCAAGAGGGAGTTGTCTTCTGAATTTGAGATGAAGGACCTAGGACTGATGCATTACTTCCTAGGGTTGGAGGTCTCGCAAAAGACAGGAAAAATTTTCCTATCTCAAGTAAAATACGTGGTGAAGATATTGGAAATATTTGGTATGGTGGACTGCAAGCCCGTGAGTATCCCAATGGAGCTTAACTTCAAGAAGTTATGCGATAGTATTGCAAGACCTGTATGGGGAAATGCTTATGAGTATTGTCAACTCATAGGAGCAATGATGTTGTTGGTGAAATCCCGTCCGGATATATGTTTTGCAGTCAACACGTTGAGCCAATATATGGTTTAGGCTCATCACTCACATTGGATTGGTGCCAAGAATCTTCAGAGATATCTTTGAGGCACAATCACTCATTGACTGAGTTACATTGTCGAAGATGTGAGGTTGTATGGTTATTCCAATGTTGATTGGGTGGGCAGTGTGGTGGACCGAAAGAGCACTTCCAGATGTTGTTTCTCTTTGGATTCTGCTTCGATATCCTAGATGAGCAGGAAGCAAAAGTCGGTGGCGTTGAGCACCATTGAGGTCGAATACATTACTGCAACTATGGCCTCCTATGAAGTTGTTGGTTGCGAAAGTTCTTTAGTGAGTTGTTTGGACATACGTTGGATACTAACATGATCCTCTGTGACAACCAGAGTGGGATTTGTTTACCAGAGAATCTCGTATTTAATGATCGCTCCAAGCACATCGATATCAGGTACCACTTTATCCAGGATATGGTACAACGAGGAGCAATAAGACTCCATATTGGGACTGATGAGCAGGTCGTCAACATTCTGACAAACCTTGGGAAAGATCAAATTCTTGACTTTCCGAGAATGACTAGGAGTCGTGGAGAGGCCCTCTTATGAGGGTCATGTATGACATATACAATGCGCTCTGGGAGCTCCAAGGGACTTGGGGTACTTCTTGGAGTGATGAGCAACCATAGGGTGAGTGGTTCAACCTTCCCTAGTGGTTTGTTGTGTACAAGGTGAGTGGTTCAACGTTCCCCTGTGATACCCCATGGCGACACGTAGGCAACATGAGTGGTTCATCATTCTCCTGCTGAGACATCTTACCGATGCAATCTGGGACTCATGGGAAGTACTCTCATCTGGCCAATGAGTAGGGAAATAAGGATAGGGACCATAGTACTACCGATGGACGCATCGTGTAACTACCATACTCCCTATGCTATGATGATATTGATCTGGGATAAATTAGAACTGACTCCGGGTCAATAAGAGTGGCATCAAACACTCTCTTTATTTGGAACTGATTTCGAATCAATAAGAGTGGTATGACACACTCTCTTCATTGGGACTGACTTCGGGTCGGTAAGAGTGTTATTAGACACTCTCTCTTACATGGGACTGACTTTGGGTCAGTAGAGGGTGGTAAGATACATTCTCGATCACTTCTTCTTCTTCATAGTTCAGTAGAGCAGTGCATTGATGGCAAAGATAGTACCGATAGACAAATGGATTAGTAGATGGAGTTCTCCCTAGTTGAGAGGGAGTGTTAAAATTGAAAACTAGTGGCCAAACTCCATGTGGGTCACCTTATTTATGGCAGTTGATATTTTTCTTGGATTCCTCTCACCGAGACGTTTGGGATTGATCTAATGATCATCTGATTCCAACACGTATTCATGAGATATGAATCTATTTGTATTCTTGAAAATTTGTCAAGGTCGGCCAGCAAGCAAAACAGTGATTTTTGCCCCCAACTTATCCTCAACATTTCATATAAAAGGAAGAGACCTTGTGGCATTATTCCATTCATCTCATCATACATTCTTCTCTCTCTCCTACGCATTACAGGAGCATCTCTCTCTCACACGTGGCTGAAAGGAGGACAGAATTCTGGTTAGGGCAGCGTTGACTTGGGTTGACCTAGCTACAAGTGGGCAAATTGGATAGCGTTGACCAGCATGGAGGCTTTCTTGACTACGGATTAGGTTGGGCAACCTCTCCTAGGCAGGCCGCATTTCTATTCATCCTTTTTGACAAAGTTTGACCACTCTTTGACCAACGTTGACTGTCAAAGAGTTGTCGCAGGTTTGACCAGACTTTGACTGCAGTTTGACTAGGTATTTTGGACTATTTTGGGCTGCCTATACTTGTTGTTGGAGGCCGAGTTGACCGAGGTTGACTTAAGGTCAATTCTGACATGTTTGACAAACTTTGACTTTGGTGTTTAGGGTTTTGTTGCTACTGTCATAAAATTACAAATTTGTGTAATTGTATTATCTCTCTCTGTTGAAATATTGAAGAATATAAGAAGAATTGATCAACGGCTTCCCTGCATTGGGCGTTATCCCTGGTTGGTGCCACATCTTATGTCCTCTTGTTTTGGCATGTCTTCTATTGTTTACATTTATGCTCTATCTGCATTTTACTATCATGTTGATGTGATTGCTATTTTGGAAATTGATATTTGGCTAAAAAGAAAAATTGAAGTAAATTGCTCTTAAGCATAGAACATACCATAATTTAACATTCTGGGCATACCCCTTAGCAACAAACCTGGCTTTGTATTTTTCCACATTGCCATCTACAGCATATTTGACTTTGTAGATCCATCTCGAACCTACCACTGACCTGTCCTGGGGCCTAGATACCACTTCCCAGACATCTTTGACCATTATAGAACTGTATTCCTCCACCATAGCATCTACCCATACTTGATGTTGTACGGCCTATTGGAAACTAGAGGGTTCCCCAACGTGAGCTACCAAGGCCTGGTATCTATCTGGTTGTCTTCGCTCCCTTTTCTCATTCTTGGGTGCACCAACGAAGTCCTCTGCATCCCGTAGAATTTGACGAAGTTCTCGGCTCGTTCTTCCACTGGTAGTGGGTAAATCCATCTGCTCTTCCTCTTCCTGACATTCCACCTGTTCTGAAGCGGATCCTTTAAGAAACTTACAGGTACTAGTTTTTGTTGGTCGAAGTGGTTGTACCAACGGATCGTCTTTTGACTACTCCTTGGAAGGCATTTCTCGGGATTTCCTGAAAGCTTTGTCCTCCATGAACTTTACATCCCGCCGAACTACTACCTTCCTATTCCCCGTAAGATAGACTCTATATGCCTTAACATTCTTTCTATATCCCACAAGATATCCTTTTTCTGCAGTTTGATCCAATTTCTTTCTCTTTTCTTCGAGTATATGCCAGTATGCCAAACTCCCAAATATCCTAAAATGACCAACTTCAGGTGTCTTCCCGGTGAAGACACTTTCCATAGTAATCTTACCCAATGCCCTGGCTACTTCCACAATAGTCCTGTTCTTCCTTTTTGCTACTCCATTCTACTTCGAATTGTAAGGAGTTGTCCACTCTCTTATGATGCCTTCCCTAGCGAAAAATCAATGAAGTTCTTCTCAACGTACTCTCCACCATTGTCTGAACACAACACTTTTATCTTCTTTCCTGTCAGATTCTCTACTCGAGCCTTGAACTATTTGAAATGACCAAAAACCTCATTGTTGGTTTTACAAAATAGATTCAAGTCTTCCTGGAATGGTCATCAATGAAGGTGACAAAATACTCGGCGCCACTAAGAGCTTTTGTGGAGATGGAACGGCAGATATTTGAGTGTATCAATTCCAGAACACTCTAAGCCCTATTGTTACCTCTAGAAAACACTACTTTGGCATACTTGCCTAGAGCGCACCCTCTGCATACATCATCTCATCCGGTACTTAATTCTGGAACTCCTGATACTATTTTCCTGAGAATTCTCAAAGCCCCATGGTGTAAGTGTCCCATCCTCCTGTGCCATAGCTCATTCAAATCTTTATCTCCATTGTTGCCTATCAATGCCAATGGAGATTCTAGTTGTAATCTATACAACCTATTACTTCTGATTCCTATCTGAGTCTTCCTCTTCCAACTCGGGTGTTTGACATATACTTTCTCCTTAATGAAGAAAATGGCATATCCCTTGTTTTGATGTTGAGATACAGAGAGTAAGTTCATCCCCAATCCTGGCACATGTAGCACATTGGTTACTCAAAGTCGATCCCCTACTTTGGTTTGAAAGACTACAGTACCTCTTCATACGCGGGTACACTTTGCCTTATTTCCCATGGTAATCTGAAAATTCATAGTTTCTTCCTAATAATTTGAAAAGCATTCTTGTATTCCTCTCATATGCCAGGAAGCTCCACTATCTATATACCAAACCTCAGAGGAGGCATAACTTGCTAGGCAAGAGACTTCTTCTTCCAATTTGGAAGCTAACATAGAATAATCACGATCCATTTTCTTTTTGCTTTCTTCTTTTTCTGGAAATCTGCGTGAGTCCCTCTGAGTTGATGCCTCTGCATCATGCTCCTTACCCATAGCAGATTCTTCTCTCATGTTGCCAAATCTCTGCTCTGATACCATGTGAAAATTTATAATCTGAAATTCTACTGCAGTAACTGATTTATTTCACCTACTTGTTTCTCACAATAAGTTATTTACGAAATCCCTTTAGCAAACATTAAAATAAATTCTACTGCAGTTATCACATAATTACATAAACAAAATAATAGTGATATACAAGCACAAGAATCAATCAGATCAACACAGTTGTTTTTGGACAATCGTCCCTGAAAAACCCAATGTGGCAAAACTGGTGCAGCAGATGAGGGTTTATTAATCTTCAGCAACAATTGCTTTACAAAGAATGATTTTACAGAGAAAATGAGACACTTCTATGAGAAAACACCTGAGACAAAGTTCCATGGAAAACGTATGACACCCTGGAGACCCTTCACCCACCTCTGCGTGACTTCTACATCACCCTGTGTTGATTTGGGGTAGCATCGGATGTGCTCTAGCCACGATATTTGGTGGAGAAGTTGGGGCACATGAGATCTCCAATACCCAGAAAGAGTTTGAGCAGATTCTAAACAATTCAAGAGATATTAAAATAATTAATATTTTTAATGGTGTCCCTAAATCTAAACTGAGGGAAAATAAAATATTAATGTGTATTAATATGAAACTGTGTTAGAATGGTCCAAAAGACATGGATCAAGCCGGATCTAATCTTAGTCACTGATTAGGGACTTAATCTCGACTGTTGATATGTCAACAGGAAAAGTATAAGAGGAGGCTTGAGGGTCACTTGGAGAGGACACCAGAGTGATCAATCATTCTATTCTCTAGAGTGGGTTTGCTAAGAGAGATAGAATCAGTGATCGGAGAGCAGTTGAGGGGCATTGAGTACAGAGAGACAGAGAGTCAGAGATAATGTTGGGATAACAACAGAGCAGCCAGAGAGAAAGACGCAGGAGCAGCCAATGCTCATGCAGGACCACGCAGAGGCAACTAAGTGTTGTGCAGAGCACCAGAGGGGCTAGCGTAGGTGACGCAGGGCCTCTTGGGGTTGACGCGGGGCCAACGCTGGGCTAGGAGAGGCTGCGCAGTCCAAATTGGGCAGACGTTGGGGTTTCTGGCGCAGATTGGTGCTAAGTAGCTGCCGGAAGGATTATCCGAGGTTTCAACCAGTAGATTTGCCAGAAACCGAGAGGTATTACTGCCACGGAAATTCTTTTTTGGGTAGGCCAGTTTCGGCACCCATATTGTACTCTAATATTGCTTAATAAGAGAACCCTCAGATAGCTGCACCAGTTTTCCCACATTGGGTTTTTTCAGGGACATTAGTCGAAAAATAATGGTGTCATATGGTGTGTTTGTTCTTATTTCTTTTAGTTGTTGATCTGTAATATGTTGAGCATGCCCTGGTGTTTATTTTCAGTGTTTACATTGTAAATAACTTGTTAAGGAAAAAATAACAAGTAGGTAGGAATAAATCAAATAAAGTGCATGGAGGGTTTCTAACTAAGTAAACTTAGAAACTTCAACACTTTGTGTCAGCGTGCGTGAGGACTACGTCTCCAGTGGTGTTGTCTGCCTGCTCTTCCCTCTGCGTTGTCTCTCGATAGCCCTGCGTGACCTCCTCACCAGTCACTGACTGCTATTGATGCGCTCCTCTTAATCCACCCTACAACTCTCCCTATGAAATCGATATCCTTTTCTTTGAGAATCAATTTCCCTCGGGATATTGGGTATCTGCCCGGTGTGTCTCCAAATGACTCTCAAGTCTTCTCTTATACTTTTCCTCTTGATGAATCAACGGCCAAGATTAAGTCTCTAATCAATGGCTAAGATTAAAACAGACTTGATCCTCCTCTCTTAGAAGCTTCTCACCCATATCTTTATTAATACCCATTAAGCTTTTTATTTTCCTAAGTTTAGACTTAGGAACCCATTAAAAATACTAATTATTTTAATGACTCCTTATCCGGGTGGAATTTCTCCAAACGATTTATGGGTCATGGAGATCTCATATGTTCTAGCCCCTCCACAAAGTTTTGGAGCTAGAGCACATTCGATGCTATCCAAAATCAACATCAACTAGGGAGACACTCAAAGTTCTACGAAGAAGGGGTGGAATTTCGTTGTAAATTCTTGTGCTCAATAGCACTCCAAACCCTTGAGCTAAACAACTCTAAGAGATGTTAATTTCCGAAATGTAATAGACAAAAATAATGAGGAGAAATGCCTCCTTGCTGCCTTATATAGCCATGGACCTCTTTGCTTCCCCTTGGTGGCCCCCACAATCCACTAACTTTCCCCCCTTCCTTAAGGTTCGATTTGCCTCCTTTGGTGGCACCCACATTCCAATAGGAGTTCGATTTCCCCCTCGTGGTGTGTATTTCCTCCTTGTTGGCCCCTACTTGCCTCCCAAAGTCGCACTTCTCTCTCCATTGGTGCACATAGCCTCCTCATGGCCCCCCTCAGAGAATCAATCAAAATTGGGGACATTACAAACAAAGTCCAAAAATAGACCCAATGCATGCAAAACACAAGGTTGTTGTAGTGTTGACCACTACGTGTCAACTACCCATAGCAGTACACACCCTTTTTTATCGCAAAAGAGACAGCACCTGATCAACATGTCCATGTCATTCGACTGTCATCATCAGCCCGATCATGTTATGTTGTAAACCTAGTTTGCATGTGTAAATTGTAAATAATCTTAGCAGATCTAAGTCATGTATGTATTTTCCTAGGTAAACCTAATCTTCTAATGATGATCTACGTTCCGGAAGGTTTTTTGTCTCACCGACCCATGGTCGGCGGAGTTTTCCTTCAGCCTAACCCCAAAGCCAGAATGGATTTTGTCATTAGAATCTTAGGGGAATCCTAGTGTGCTTCGAGTCCATGTAAAAGTAATTTGGAAATAATCCTAACTGTTTGGTTAGGTTATTACAAATTGCTTGATCTACTAGATTATATCTGTGTCGCAGAACTGGGTGGTCTATGAGGGTCTATGTCAAATGGGTTTTCCCCCTTGAGATGTAAAAATGTAAAAATCATGATGTAAAGTGTCTTGAGAGTTGGAAAATAATTAATCCCCTCATAAGTCCTAGGTCTTAGGTTTTTTTTTTCAAAGGCTAAGTCCGAGGGTTCAGTAAAAATAATAAAAAATATAAATAATAAACAAATAATTAAAAGATAAAAATAAATAATAAAAAATAAAATAAAATAAATAAAAAATAAAATAAAAAATAATAATAAGTCAAAGTTTTGAAGAAATAAATGCAAAATTTTAAATTTTAATATTTAAAATTTCAATGGATGAGATTAAAAGAGATTTTGATCCTCATCGACGGTCGAGATCTCTTTGACATGGATCACTCGAATTAGCCGTTGGGATTTTTTTCTTTAAATAGGTTGTCACTGTCAGGGTCATTTGAGATCATTCGATCTGAGAGTCGTGTGCTAAAGAAAGCTCTCTTGTAGTCATTTTTCATGTGCAATAAAGAAAGACTTTGGGATTGAAATCTTGCTGGTGTTACTCTTCTGGAAATGTTCTAAGATGTTTTATTTCTGTGCATGATTTTAATTTCAGCCATTGATGATAGCTTTATGGAGAGTGATTTTAAACACAGGTATCTTGTTTAGTTGCTAGGGTTTGAATGGTAGTTAAATTTCTGAATATGATAGCAGGTATCTCCATTACATTTGGATTTTAGTATCGTTTTCTCCTTCTTCGTTAATGGTTGAAATAAGCTATGCAAGAAAATCTAGATTTCGAAGATCAATGGGCGTTTGGGGAAGTTCTCGGCTAAACCAGCCAACTCCCGAGAAAGCATTTTCTAAAGAGCCCAGCCAGTTTTGATCCCGCGCTTATCATTTGAATTTTTCTTGTGAATGCATGAAGGGTTTTCTGAAGCATCTCATGTTAAATTTAAAATTCTGAAAATATTTCCGTGGCATACTGAAAAATTTGGCTATTTAGAGCCTTTGAATTGTGAATACTGTAATTATTTCGCTGGTGTTTCAGTTTTTAGTTTCATCCCTGCATATATTATTTCTGGGTGTTTTGTTTTTGTTTTTGCAGGTTGCAGATCTGAAGGTGTAGTCTTGTTCTGAAGCCAGATCTAGGCCCTGGAGGGTACAATCCGGCCTCAGCGTCATTTTTGGAGGGATACTCTTCAACGGATTTTCAAAATTTCTGAAGAAATACGAGGGTTTGTCCAAGCTATCTGTCTGCTGGGGTTTCATTTTGCAGAAAAAAAAAAAAAAAAAAAAAAAAAAAAAAAAAAAAAAAAAAAAAATTGAAATTTTTTTCTTAAGGTGAGAGTTGTCCAGACCCTCACCTGTGCGCAGACAGGTTCATTTTCAACCTGCATTTAAAATCCTCCATTTATACACCTCCCCTCTTAGCGTGTCAGCATTTCCTGCTACTCCATATGCTGTCTTCTTCCCATAAATCCGCAGCCCATCTTTTCCCTGCCCGCATCCGAGTTTCTGATCCAGCAAACGCTCTTTCTCGTTGTTGTTCAGTGCCATCGCACCCCTTTCCTGTCGACTGCCTTTCCATTCCTCTACACGATGTCCCACCAAACTTGCAACAAATCTTCTTGCTATCCGTTGTCTGCACCTGCTTTTTGTTTTCCATTACTACAGCTCCCCTCAACGTTTCCTCTCACGCTTCTCCCTATGCTACTCCTCTCACTGTGTCAGCTACACGCTACCTCCGCCCATTCACACTCCCTGCAAAAAACGCATGATCTCCCTCAGTTTCCTCGCATTTTCCTTGCTATCGACCAAACCTGCAAAGAAGACGACTTACACCTATGGAATTTTTTTAGTGTATGTGTTTTAATCTTATGAGTACGTTAGAATAGGTTATATATATATATATATATATATATATATATATATATGTTTTTTTTATGGGTAAACCGTTTACAGCATATAAAAAATAAAAACAAAAAGTTAAAAAATACAAAATTTCGATTTTTGATTTAGTTTAAGTTTTATTTTTATTTTCTTTTGTTTTATAAAAAAAAAAAAATCATAAAAATTTTGGTGATTATAGATTTTTAAAACTAAACAAAAGGGATTTGCGCTTTAATGTCAAAAAAAATTTAATGTGGCTTATGGCCCATTAAAATTTTTATTTTTTAGCCTTTCTAATTCATTTTTCAATCGCCTTAAAAGATTTAAACTTTTTTGTTACCATTAAACATTATTGCCTAAGGAATAATTTAAATTTAAATTTAAAGTTCCTTTGGTCATTAAATGCATGATTTTCCTATGGTCAAATTATGACAAATGTTTTAAGCTATATTGACTGTTGGAAAAAATTTATCAATTCCAGATCTTGGTCATTAACGATAATTGTTTTAAATCTGGAATCTTTCGTATGTAAGAGTGTTGCACATTTATGTGGATTATCATCACTTTTTCATCACATATTGAAAATCGATCTGGATAGTTTGATGGTTGATTTAAATATCGAAGCCACTGGTCTGAAATTATTTCTATCTTGTGGTCATGTCTTGTTTTGGCATTTACTCTATCTGATTTAATCATTTAAATCCATCAAGTTATCCATCTTTAAAATCTCCCGGTGCTTGTTTGTCTCGCTGTGTCGTAGAAATTTCTGCTTTCCCACCCCGGTTTTCAGTTTCTCCTTATTTCTCCCATATAGTTAAATGTCCTTTCCCATAACCATACATTTAAAAAGCTGAAAAAAAAAAAAATTTGCTGAAAACAGAAATTCTGGAAATTTTACAGAATGTTGGAAATTGCAGAAATAAAAATCAGCAGTAATAAACAGCCATTAGAACACATTTAAACAATGAGATTTTTGGTCAATGTGACCCTGGAAAAACCCCCTACAACTCTTCGGGAAAACAAGTTTGAGAGCTCTTCTTCATTTCTGAAAATGCCTTTTTACAGTAAGAGAAATATTCAGCAAAAATCAGCAAGCAAACTTTTACAACATATCTCAGCCTTGCTGAAACTCCGCCCTGCTGAAACTCCACTGTACAGATTTGTTGAAACTCCGCCCTGCTGAAACTCCGCTATACAGACTTGCTGAAACTCCGCCTTGCTGAAACTCCGCTCTGCTGAAACTCCGCTGCTGAAACTCCGCAGCTCACTGTCCAGAAATCTCCCTTGCTCTCTTGCTCTCCTTCTCTCAATCTGCTCATGAAAGAATGAATGACCTTTTCCTCATTTTCCTCCTTTAATCTAACCCCAAGTGACTTTTGGGTGATCCCTAAATCCAATGGCTGAAATAGATTGAGATCTAAGGCTGAGATTAAATGCTCATTTAAATCTCACTTTTTATTTTTTAATTCACCCCACTTTAATAAAGACCCACTTAGTCATTTATTTCCAAAGTCACTTTTCCTTTCTAATTTTTCATTGACTTTATAAAAGTCACTTTAAAATTAGACTTAGTAACTTTATCACTTAAAGTCACTTTTAAATTAGATTTAACTTTATAAAATTATAAAGTCACTTTAGAAGAAAAATTAAATTCTTTTGGACACTTTTCCCTGGGCCAAAGATCAAAGCCTAAGGGAACCACCTGTCCTCCGATACCAAATTTCAACACTCCCTCTTACCGAGGAAGGTGTTCCTCACCACACCCATCTTGTCTCTGAAGTAAACATGCTTGCCCCGTGGTAAGGCTTTTGTAAGAATATCTGCAACCTACTCATCAGTGGAAATATACTCAAGCTTCACAGCTCCCTTCTGAACATAGTCTCTGATGAAATGATATATGATCCCGATATGCTTTGACTTGTAATGAAATACAGGATTCTCCGTGAGTTTAATGCAACTCTGATTATCACAGTAAATCACTGAAGGTCTCAACGGCTGACCAAATAAGTCAAACAACATCTTGCAAAGCCAGATAGCCTCACAACTAGCTAGACTGGCTGCCATATACTCTGCTTCCGCTGAACTCAGTGCTACTGACTTCTGCTTCTGGCTGAACCATGACACTACTGCTGAACCCAACCCAAAACAGCACCCTGAAGTGCTCTTCCTATCAGAAGCACAACCTGCCCAATCAGAATCATTGTATCCTGCCAATCTCACTCCATCTCCCTGCCTGTAGTCCAGACCATAATCCACTATCCCCTGCAAGTACCACAAAATGTGTTTTGCAGCCACCCAGTGAACCTTCCTAGGCTCACACATAAACTGACTCATCATGTTGACTGCAAAACAGATATCTGGTCTAGTGTTGACCAAATACATTAAGGAACCAATCAGCTACCTGTACAATGTGGGATCCACCAACTCGGAATCCGAAGCATGAAGCTTCTTCCAGTGGGTGATCATCGGTGTCGACATGGGTCTACAATCCTCCATGTGGAATCTGCTAAGGATGTCCACAATATACTTCCCCTGCCCCAGGAAGAAATGCCCCTCCTCCTGCCACACCTCCAAGCCCAAAAAGTAATGTATCAAGCCGATGTCCTTCATCTCAAACTCCGTCACAAGATTTCTCTTGCAGTGTTCTATGAGTCTCTCTGCACCTGTAATGACCAAGTCATCCACATACAGCACCAGAATGAGAGGCTCCTCACCAATCACAATAAAGTAAAGGTTTGGATCTGCCTCACTCTTTGTGAAACCCATCCCTTGCAAATATGTATCTATCCTGGAGTACTAAGCTCTGGGAGCTTGCTTCAAGCCATAAAGGGCCTTCTTCAGTCTGCACACATGGTACTCCTTCCCATGCACCTCAAAGCCCTGTGGCTGCTCAATGTACACTTCCTCCTGTATGAAGCCATTGAGAAATGCAGTCTTCACATCCATCTGGTGGATCTTCCAACCCATCTCTGCTGCTATCAATATAATGGAGCAGATCGAAGTATATCGAGCCACGGGAGCGAAGGTCTCCTCATAATCAACTCCCTCTACCTGGGAGAACCCTCTAGCCACAAACCTTGCTTTGAATTTCTCAATGCTACCCTCTGCAGCATGCTTTACCTTGTAAAGCCATCTGGAAGTAACCATGGATTTGCCCTTAGGCCTCGGCACCACCTCCCAAACATCATTCTTCATGATAGAAGAATACTCCTCCTGCATGGCCTCTCTCTAGACCTGCTGGCTAGCTGCCTCCTCATAGCTAGAAGGCTCAGAGTCAAGGATGCTGGTAACCATCGCCATATAGCTACAAAACCTCTCAGGTGGTCTACTCTCTCTGACCGACCTCTTCGGCTCAGCAACAAATGAGGCATCTCTCAAGGTATCCTGAAGCCACTTGGGCTTCCTCTTCCCTGAGCGCACTTCTCCCACCGGAGAATGAAACTCCTCCTCATCATCATCATAAGCCTGAACTCCTGACTGTCTATCTGTTGTCCTCCTGCCTGCACCTGAACCTGTAGAAGCTGAGGTACCGTGAGAACTGTCCATCAGTGGACTCTCTAGTGAACTGCTCTATGAACTGCTCTGCATGTTGCCCGGAGCACCACCCCTCTGGCTCGGTGAGCCACTGCTCACTGACGGACCTGACATCCTCATAGATGTACCTCCTGATCCTCCTGATCCCTGCCCACTGGATCCCTGCGACTAACTCAACTGCTGCTGAGGGTCTGGCTGATCCAGATACTCTAACTCCTGTGACCTCCTAAAGGCCCTGTCCTCCTTGAACTTCACATCCCGTCTGACAACAACTCTCCTCTGTGCAGGAATGTAAATCCGAAAGGCCTTTGAAGTCTCACTGTAGCCCACAAAGATACCCTTCTCTGCGGTGGGCTCTAGTTTGGTCCTCTTATCCTTGGGTATATAGGAGTATGTAATGCATCCAAAGATATGAAGATGACCAAAATCAGGCTTCTTCCCAGAGAAAGCCTCCTCCGGAGTCATGTGCCCCAAGGCACGATGCAGACTCCTGTTCTGCAAGTAAACAGCTGTGTTGCAGGCCTCTGCCCACAAGAACAATGGCAACCCCTGATCATGTAACATGGCTTTGGCAGCCCCTATGATGGATCTGTTCTTCCTCTCTGCAACCCCGTTCTGCTAGGGGTTTTAAGGAACAGTGAACTCCCTCCTAATGCCTGCCTCCGCTCAATAATCAACAAACTCTCCAAGGGTGTACTCTCCTCCATTGTCCGACCTCAGGGACTTGATCTTCCGACCTGTCTGTGTCTCCACAAGAGCTCTGAACTCTTGAAACCGCTTGAAAGCCTCTCTCTTGGTCTTCAAGAAATAAATCCAGGTCCTCCTGGAGTAATCATCAATGAATAAAACATAGTACTCATATCCACTCAAGGAAACATGAGACATCCGACCGCTCACATTGGAATGAATCAAATCAAGTATCGCAGTCGCTCTGTTGTCACTGCTGGGAAAAGGGGATTTGGCAAACTTGCACATCGCACAACCTCTGCAAGTATCAAAGTGATCAGTACTGAAATCTGGCACACCTGTAGTGATCTCCCGCAATGTCCTCAAGGCTCCATGATACATATGTCCCATCCTGCGGTGCCAAATCTCACACAGCTCAGAACTGTTAGCTCTGCTGTCGGTACTATTGCTCAATGCCAAAAGGGGTTGGAATGCAAACTTGTACACCTTTGCATGGCGTACACCTATCACTCTAGCTGAATCAGCTGGAGTGCCCCTGGGATACATCAACACCTGTCCTCCCCTGAACAATACCTCATATCCTCTGTCCTCCAAAGCTGAGACGGATATGAGGTTCTTCCTCATCCTGGCACATAAAGAACATCTGACACTTTCAAGGGAGGTTTGGACTCCCTCTGAAATGTCAGTGTCCCCACCCTGACTGCTCTAACAACTCTGTCATCACCGAGTACTACCTCTATATCAGTGCCACTCTCTGAAAGCTCTGAGAAGTACTCACGGACTCCTGTCATGTGACGTGAAGCCCCACTGTCCACATACCAGATACCTAAAGATGCTCCGCTAATCGAGGGAAAAGCATGCTCCCTCTGAACCTGCGTGGCAGGTGATCCTGCACTAGAGGACTCACACATAGTGAACGCAAACTCTCGGTCAAAACGACCTGCAAAGTCCTCAATCTCTGCTGAAGCTGCCATGTCCTGGTTCTTCCCCTTCTTCTTCTTCTTCGGACACACAACTGCATAGTGTCCCATCTTTTGACAATTCCAACACTTCACCTTGGAATAGTCCTTCTGTGTGTTCCCCTGTTTACCGTTGCCTTTGCCTTTGCCCCCACCACTGCTTGTGGAAGCCTGCTTCTTCCCTTTGCCTTTCTTGCCTCCTGCCACCAGTGCTACATCCTCATCCTGCTCAACTAGCTTGGCTGCCCCAAGCTGACCTTTCTCTATCTCTGTCTGAATGCAATCATCCCAAAACCTCTCCCATGTGGGAAGGGTCTCACGTGCACAAACCCCATCAGCAAAGTTCAACCATGAACGGGGGAGGCCATTCACTGCAATCCGCACCAACTCAATGGGTGGAATGGCCTCTCCAATCCTGCCAACTCATCTCTCACATTAGTAATCTTTGTGAGATATCCAGTTGCACTATCATTACCCATCTTATTCTCCTTCAGGACCATCTTCCAGTTCTCATTGGTACTCTGGTAGAGATTGGACAACGCTGTCAACATCTCATGGGCATTGCTCTTTCCTCTCACATGAGAAATGCAATGGTCTTTGATTCTGTCTAGAATCAGCCTCTTACCCTTGTTGTTCCTTTTATTATAAGCTATCAACTGAGTAGCATCAGTAGGCACAACAACAGGGTTCTGTGTGGTATGCACCATGATATCCCAGACTTCTGTCTCCTCAAAGATACTCTGCATTCTCTCCTTCCAAACGCTGCAATTTGTATGCCCATCCAGCCTATCCTCCACCCTCAATCCCAATAGCATCCTGCTGTCCTAAAACTGAAAAATAGCACTGTTGTAGTAAAGATAAAACTGGTGTTTATGAAAAAATCAGCTTGCTGGAATTTTCTGAGTGAAAAATCAGCAGCTGTAATTTTTCCTTTTGCTGCCCCAAACTGCCCTTCAGCACTCAAGCTCCGATACCATGTAGAAATTTCTGTTTTCCCACCCCGGTTTTCAGTTTCTCCTTATTTCTCCCATATAGTTAAATGCTTTTTCCCATAACCATACATTTAACAAGCTGAAAAAAAAAAAAATAAATAAATAAATAAAATAAAAAATAAAAAAATATTGCTGAAAACACAAATTCTAGAAATTTTACAGAATGCTGGAAATTGCAGAAATAAAAATCAGCAGTAATAAACAGCCATTAAAACACATTTAAATACTGAGATTTTTGGTCAATGTGACCCTGGAAAAACCCCCTAGAACTCTTGGGGAAAACCAGTTTGATAGCTCTTCTTTATTTCTGAAAATGCCTTTTTACAGTAAGAAATATTCAGCAAAAATCAGCAAGCAAACTTTTACAACTTATCTTAGCCTTGCTGAAACTCAGCCTCGCTGAAACTCCGCCCTGCTGAAACTCCGTTGTACAAACTTGCTGAAACTCCGCCCTGCTGAAACTCCGCTGCTGAATCTCCGCCCTGCTGAAACTCCGCTCTGCTGAAACTCCGCTGCTGAAACTCCGCAACTCACTGTCCAGAAATCTCCCTTGCTCTCTTGCTCTTCTTCTCTCAATCTGCTCATGAAAGAATGAATGACCTTTTCCTCCTTTTCCTCCTTTAATCTAACCCCAAGTGACTTTTGGATGATCCCTAAATCCAATGGTTGAAATAGATTGAGATCTAAGGTTGAGATTAAATGCTCATTTAAATCTCATTTTTTTATTTTTTAATTCACCCCACTTTAATAAAGACCCATTAGTCATTTATTTCCAAAGTCACTTTTCCTTTCTAATTTTTCATTGACTTTATAAAAGTCACTTTAAAATTAGACTTAGTAACTTTATCACTTAAAGTCACTTTTAAATTAGATTTAACTTTATAAAATTATAAAGTCACTTTAGGAGAAAAATTAAATTCTTTTGGACACTTTTCCCTAGGCCAAAGATCAAAGCCTAAGGGAACCACCTGTCCTCCGGTACCAAATTTCAACATGTGTCTCCCAACCCAGCTGCTTCCAGTTGGTCTTCCTTTATCCCATAGGGTCTACCCCCCTTAGCCTAGGGCGATGGCTTAAACGGAGAGATCGGGGATCAAGGTGACAGCCCCCGGTTTGAGCATTGTCGCGATGCTTAGACACTTTGCGCGACAACATCTTTTGGCGCTGTTGCCGGGGATACTTTATTCTCAGCGTTTCAACGACATTTCGACATTCATCTTTTCAATCATCTCATCTTTTCCGCCATTCATTAGGCTGTCAAACGGCCAACATTTTTTGGCGTCACTTGATCTTTTCATCGCCTTATCTTTTGTCATATCATCGTACCTTCAGCACCTACTCTTCAGTTCCTTTCTTGTTTGGGTGGCGACTCCATTTCTTTTCATTTATTTTTCCCAGACAAGAAGCCTCCCTCATATCTGCTTGTTTGTTGTTTTTTGGATCCTAGAGTTAGATTCATGTTCAAGTGGCGACTCCACTTCTTTCATCTCTTGATTTTCTTGAGCAGTGATCTCTTTTTATCATCCATTTGGTCCCTCATTATTCATCATGGATTATTCATTTACCCCATGTCATTTTACTAATTTTCTCCATGATATTCCGAAAGTGGCCATTTCTAAATTACCTTTGTTCTCGAGTGGTGATTCAGTCGCTATTAGAAAGCATTTATACAAGTTTACTCGTATAATGATCATATATTGTAGATCTCCTCAATATGATCATGAAGATGTCAAAATGCGTCTATTTGTCCTTTCTTTAGAGGGTGATTCTTTGAATTGGTTTAATAATTGTCCTGAAGACTCTTTCACTTCTTTACAAGACATTGTCAATGCTTTTAAAGATAGATATGGTTATCAAGATAGCTCCACCTTGTGCCCCTAAAATTGTGCAACAGAATGAAAATAATCTTATGAAGGGTCCAGTTGTCGATGAAAGATTTCAAGACAATTCTTCATATCAGAATGTGCCATCCACCTGTACCATTGCAATCAAATCCATGATAGTGGAAAAGCAGGGACAAATTGTAAAATCAGTGTCGACAATGAAAGGGAAAATCAGAAGCAAATTATAGAAGAACTAATGCGGCTGGTAAAAAATATGGAGATCAATCAAGAAAAATTTGTAACTGATTACACCAATGACATGAGAACTTTATGCACCCACTTGGAAAAAAGTGATAAGGGGATGGAAATCATGAAAATTAAACACTTTGATAACGTAACTGACATGAAAAGTCAGCATGCTAAGGAAATTGAGACCATGAAAGCTAATCACGATAGGGAAATTAATTTTATGCAAAGCAAGTTATCAAGCTTATAGGAAAATATAACGATCATGGAACTCAATCATTCAAATCAAGTGACTGCCATGGAAGCAAGTTTTCAGGAAGAAATAAGTGTTATTCAAAACAAGTTATTACCTATGGATGAAAAAATTACTATCATGACATTTGATTATAATAATCAGTTGGCTACCATGCAAGCAAGTCATAAGAAAGAGTAAACTCTATGCAGCATTCCTTGATGACCATAAAGGAAAAGAACAATAAAGTAATAAAAGATATGGAAGAAGACCATGCCAAGGAAATCAGTGCTATGAAGCAATGTTTTAAGACTCCGACTCGACCGAGGATCGACTCCGACTCCAACTCCGAAACAGTAATGACTCGGCCGGCTCGATTTCAATGACTCGGTCGTTGTAAAAAATGCATTAAATATTTATTTTTTTTATAAAAAAACATAATTTTAAAGATTTTCATTCATGTTTCCAAACACACAGCATTATAATACAGATGGAAGACAACATATGATCAAAGTAGGCTCATGAACCAATCCATTATATCAAAATGGTACCCAATGGCAATACATAGTCAACTATCATACATGATCGAAGACTCAAAACAAAAAACACATAACCAAGGAGGCTAGAAATGGCCTCTACAACAAAAGTAAACTGTGACAGTGACCAGACTCCAGTACTAGTACTACAGTACTACTGGCTAGTAGCTACTATCAGAGGAGCCAAGATCATGTCGATCAATCTCTGGATCATCATCATCAGAGTCAGACAAGGGGCCCCATGGCTCCTCCTCATCATCATCATCCCCAACTGCAACTGTAGAAGTGGTACCACTAGCAGGCTGTGCAACTGCAGCAGATGCAAGCTGAGATAGAGTAGATATGCGGCTGCGCTTCTGTCGTGGCTGAGCAGAGGAAGCACCTACAACTGGAGTCCTTGCTGGCTGTGAGACTGAGGCTGGTGGATTGGGATCTGCATTCAACTAAACAGGCTGAAGTTGAACAACATGTTCAAGTTCAACTGATGTCTCCAGATCTAAATCTATATCAAGATCCTCATCAGGATCAAACTCTGCTGGACAACTCTCCACTACCCAATCTGATGTTGGATCAATGTCTTCCAACACAATGGGATCTGAATCAGGTCTTTTGTTTAGCAAATGGTTTCCTCTGAGCCGAAGGTTGTATTGGACATAAACTAGATCATTTAATCGTTTTTGATCCAAACGGTTTCTCTTCTTTGTGTGAATCCTCTCAAAGACAGCCCAATTGCTCTCACACCCAGATGCACTGCAAGTTTGACTCAAAATACGAATTACAAACCTTTGCAATTCAAGACGATGGCCACCAAAGGCCTCCCACCATTGTGCTGCAAAAAACATAGGAGTGTAATGAGTTAGCTCAACAAAATTACAAATTATATCTAACTTTCAAATTATAAACGATTTAAAAAACTTTAAAAAAAAAGTAAAACTATTAAGAATTTGAAAATTGAAATTTTTGTTTACCTGGCTCATCTGCTTCTCTTGCAATCTTTGCTAGGTTCTTCCCAAAGGTACCTGCTGCATTGCTGAAGATATTGGCCTGTCGGTGTATCTCCAGCTGATCAGACTCCAATGGGATCATGCGTTCAATGCAATCAACCAGTCCATCTCTGACCTCCCCCCTCAAAGCTCCTGACTCCTTAGCTTTATAATGATACCGTGGGTTCAAAAAATACCCAGCGGCATGTATAGGGCAATGGAGTTGATTGTTCCATCTTTCATCAATGATTGCCCAAATGGGCCCATACTTTGCCACTCTATCCTTGTATACTGTCTTTATTTGCTCCTTTGCTTGATCCATAGCCTCATAAAAGAAGCCCATAGCCAACCTTTCCCCATCCACCAACCGCAACACCTTAACTAGTGGCTCAGCAAGCTTCACAACCTCTGCTGCCTTTCTCCAAAAAGTTTCTTCATGGACTTTCCTTTTCAATTCTTTGCCTTCTGGTTTGTTAGACCAATTGCTTTGAATCCATTCATCACTGGAAAACATCTTTTGCAAGTTTCTATGTTGGGAAAGCATAGATTGCAATGTCAAAAAATGTGTATCAAATCTAGTGATGGCAGGCCTAATAATATCCTTGCCCCCAGTGTGTTTCCTCATGAGGCTCAAAACCAATGTATGGTTGTAGATAAATTTTGTTATGCTTTTGGCATGATCTATAGTGTTTTTGACCCAATCTAATTTTCCAATATCCTCAAACATGAGGTCTATGCAATGTGCAGCCCATGGGGTCCAAAAGATGGTCTTGTGTTTTTCCTCTAACAGTTTACCAGCAAGAACATAGTTAGAGGCATTATCTGTGATGATTTGAACAACATTAGCCACCCCCACCTCCTCAACAACCTGATCCAATAGCTGAAACAACAAGTGGTCATCTTTTATCTTATTAGATGCATCAACTGATTTTAAAAACATGGTTCCCTGTGGGCAGAAGACAAGAAAGTTTATGATGGTACGGTTTCTTTGATCAGTCCATCCATCTGACATGATGGTACACCCTGTTCTTGCCCATGAGTCCTTGAACTCTTGCAAATACTCATTAATGGATTGAATTTCTTTCTGCAAACGAACCCCCCTTAGCTCATACATAGTAGGGCCTTTGAAGCCTTTTCCAGCAGCATGTATGGCATCAAACATAGGCTCATAATATGGTGAACGAGCAGCATTAAAGGGGATATTAGCATCATACCACCATCTAGCTATGTAATCACAAGCAGTTTCCCTCAATTCTTTCTTCCAATGGTCATCTAAAGTGGGTTGCATTTGAGTTTTACTAACTTCAGGACCATGTGCATCTGATGGAGAGGAGGGAGTGAAATAACTTTTGATAGTCACATCACCCTTTTTCATTGACATTCTACCCTTTCCCTTATCTTGAACAGAACCAAAAGAGGGAGGAACATATCGGAAAGGGTTGGATGCCTCAGTTTGAGGGATAGAGGAAGAACCCTCAAAATCATAGTGGGGGTTGGTAGCCATCATTTTTTGCATCTCCCTCTTCCTCCCAATTTCAGCCTGTATGTCTTTTTGCCTAGCCTTATCTTCTTTAAATTTCTCAAAGCTGGCCAACAAATTCTTTCTAATCTCCCCAATTTCTGGTGAGGTACATGGGGTAATTTGGCCTCTAATCCCTGCCAAGTGTTGTTTCAGCCTATGAATGCCCCCAGGAGCTTCCTCAATTTTCCTATGCCAAAATTTGCATTGCATTTGACTATCAACCATTTCAACATATGCCCAAGCAGGATCTCTTGCTCTAGGTGCCATTTTTTTACTAGGAAATGAAAGCAAACAATCTGAAAATGAAAAAAAAAAAAAAAAAACATTGATTCAATGTTCATTTATTTGACAAAAAACACTCTCTAAGCTTTCTAGATATGCACCTAAAATTTACTAAGCAAAAACAGATATATAGAGGTGGAAAAAAATGCCTCCAGGCACAAACTACCTCCTCAAGCTTGCTCCAAGAATCAGCTCCTCAATGCTGCTCCAAATGGCTGCCCAAGAAGCTCCTCACTCCAGCTACAATGCTCCTCCAAGACTCCTCATTGCTGCTCCAAAACAAGCTCAAGAACTGCTCACTAACTCTCAAAGAAGACTCTCACTCAAATGCATAAGATTGTTGTGAGTGAGTGAGAGCGCTTAGGTGTGTTAAATAGGGTTTGGGAGGGGGAAATGGACCCCAAAAATCATTTAGCATATTCATATAACTGTTTGGGGTCAAAACCAAACAAAAAACAATTAAAAAATCCATTTAAAAATTATATTTTTTGTTGTTTACGTGTGCCTGGGTCGTTCCTTTGTGACTTGGCCGAGTCATAACGGAAACGGCCGAGTTGGCCGAGTCACCCATGACTCGGCCGAGTCATTCATGACTCGACCGGACCGTTTCCATGGCCGGGTCACTAATTTTGCTATTGAAACGGATCAACCAGGTCGTTTCGGTTTTGAAACGGCCGTTTCTTAAAACAGTGCTATGAAGGTTGAACACTCTAGCCAAATGGATGCCATTACAATACATGTACAGAAATTTCAACAGCGGTCAAAGGATGAAAGAAACCAAGAAACATCAATAGATCAGAAGCCTCCTTATCTGCTGCAATAAGCTCCATCTTTTTATGAGGATGTCATTGGTTCAATTGAAAGGTGGTTAATTGAAGGTCACCCAGAAAAATTGAAAACAATAAAGAGTAGATGCAAAATGAAAAAAGACATGTCACGCATACTTCATTTGATAATTTTGAAGCAGAAAGTTCCATAAAGAAAAAACGCAAGAGAAAGAGAACGAGAAGAAGATTCGATGCATCAGATGGCCACGAGCAACTTGATTTTCTGATAGGAAAAAGTCCTACCGTATGCAAAATTGGACATGGCACATCTGAGAAGCAACCTACAGATTTGCCTGAAAGCAGGCAAATGCTCAATATACACTATACTGAAAGCATCTAATGCCACGGGGCATCCTTTGTATTTCTAACCCTACTCCTTGTTTTTTCAGCATTTTCATTTGTTTTAAGATTATATTTACTTTCCATGTTACTAGATAGTTAATAAATGAAGAGCTTATATCTTTCACATGCTTAATGTTATATGATGATTTTTCGATGGACGCTACTTATTTTTTATTGTGTGTTGCGTGGATGCAGATTTTGGATTCTCACATTCCTACAGTGCAACAACGTGTCCCCAAGTAGAGCCAGATGTTGACCAGTACGTGTCAACTACCCATAGCAGTACACCCCCTTTTTTATCGCAAAAGGGATAGCACCTGATCAACATGTCCGTGTTGTTCAACTGTCATCATCAGTGCGATCATGTTATGTTGTAAACCCAGTCTGCATGTGTAATTGTAAATTATCTTAGCAAATCTAAGTCATGTATGTATTTGCCTAGGTAAACCTAATCTTCTAATGATGATCTACGTTCCGGAAGGTTGTTTGTCTCACCGACCCATGGTCGGCAGAATTTTCCTTCAGCCTAACCCCAAAGCCAGAATGGATTTTCTCATTAGAATCTTAGGGGAATCCTAGTGTGCTTCGAGTCTATATAAAAGTAATTTGGAAATAATCCTAACTATTTGGTTAGGTTATTACAAATTACTTGATCTGCTAAATTATATTTGTGTCGCAAAACTGGGTGGTCTATGAGGGTCTATGTCAAATGGGTTTTCTCCCTTGACATGTAAAAATCATGATGTAAAGTGTCTTGAGGGTTGAAAAATAATTAATCCCCTCATAAGTCATAGGTCCTAGGTATTTATTTTTTCCAAAGGCTAAGTTCGAGGGTCCAATAAAAATAATAAAAAATATAAATAATAAAATTAAAAAATAATTAAAAGATAAAAATAAAAAATAAAAAAATAATAATAAGTCGAAGTTTTGAGGAAATAAATGCAAAATTTTAATTTTTAATATTTAAAATTTCGACAGATGAAATTAAAAGAGATTTTGATCCTCATCGACGGTCGAGATCTCTTTGACATGGATCACTCAAACTAGCCGTTGGGATTTTTTTCTTTAAATAGGGTGTCAAGGGTCATTTGAGATCATTCAATCTGAGAGTCGTATGCTAAAGAAAGCTCTCTTGTAGTCATTTTTCATGTGCAATAAAGAAAGACTCCGGGTTCCTCAGACAGAACACCAAAAGGACACCGCTCACAACCAGATCGCAGATCAATACACCAGTATTTTGACGTGGTTAAAACCCTCAAAGAGGGAAACAATCCACGGCCTGAGCTAACGCGGCCACTTTAGGCAATTTATTAATAAAAGAATGAAAATTTACATATGTTTCTTTCATGCACGGATTACCCTACAAATGACCCTCCATGCGCTTTAAATAGAATTCATGGACCAATCGAGTGTCAAGCCACGGATCAAGTGTCGGTAATACCGAGGAGAGAATGAATCGTCGGATCACTACATATCGTGACCGTCGGATTGTAAGTTACAAAATGTAGACCGTCGGATTGTAAGTTACAAACGGTAAAGAAACACACTTTACCTAACTCTATACCTAACTCTACACTAGACCAAGTTGTACTTAACTATTTCCTATGTGTCGGAATATCCTAACATCCCCCCTTAAGAACAACTTGGGATAGGATTGAAGGATTTACAAATATGACACAATAGGAGAAGGAAGGAGGCACTAGAGCTTATCCCCCCTTAGTGACAACTTCCTGAACTCCAACCATAAATCGAAGTTTAGTGAACTTCGCCTCTGTGAGAGCCTTTGTGAAGATGTCTGCAACTTGATTATCTGTTGAACAATATTGCACTTCAAGAACATGGTCATGAATGAGCTTTCTGATGAAGTGCATGTGCAGTTCAATGTGTTTGCTGCGCTGATGTTGGACTGGATCTTTGCATAGCTGAATGGCACTTTGATTATCACACCAAAGTCTAGTCGGATGCTGCTGCTAAAAGCCAAACTCTGACAGGATCTAACGAAGCCACAAGGCTTCCTTACTAGCTTCTACGGCACCACGATACTCTGCTTCTGCTAATGAAAGAGAAATGGCACCTTGTTTCTTACAAGCCCATGTAATAGGTCCTGAACCAAGAGTGAACACATAACCGACAGTAGACTTCTGATCATCAGGGTCACCAGCCCAATCGGAATCAGTGAAACCAACCAATAGAGGAGATGCTTCGGCACTGTAATGAATCCCAAACTGAACTGTACCTCGAACATAACGAAGTATTCTTTTAGTTGCTTTCCAATGACTTTCACGGGGGTTTTGCATGAACCGAGCAACAAGGCCAACAGCAAAGGAAAGGTCAGGACGAGTATGGGTTAGATACAAAAGTTTTCCTACAAGTTGACGGTATAAGGTAGCATCAACTTCAGGAGAAGTACAAGTGACTGAAAGTTTGACTCCAGACTGAAAGGGAGAAGGGGCTGGCTTACAGTCTTCCATGTGAAAATGGCGTAGAATATCACAAGCATACTTGGACTGGAAAAGGGAAATACCCTCCTTGGATTGCAAGACTTGAAGACCGAGAAAATAGTGTAAGTGTCCTAAGTCTGTCATTTCAAATTTCCTTTTAAGGCTAGACTTCACATGGTTTATAAGGTTGGGATCACTACCAGTAAGGATAAGATCATCAACATAAAGAACAAGGATGATAAGAGAGTTGCCCACTTTCTTGGTGTAGACAGTATTGTCAGAATGACACCTAGAAAAGCCAGATTCTAAAAGAAAGCTATCCATTTTGGCATACCAAGCCCGAGGAGCTTGCTTGAGACCATAAAGGGATTTCTTAAGTCGACATACAAGGCTGGAGTCTGTTTGTATGAAGCCAATGGGTTGTTCCATATAGATTTCTTCATGCAAGTCCCCATGCAAGAAGGCAGATTTAACATCCATCTGATGGACTTCCCATTTGAAAGAGGCAGCAAGAGAAAGAACAAGGTGGATAGAGTTCATTTTGGCAACAGGGGAGAAGGTTTCAGTGTAGTCAATGCCTTCAACCTGTGAAAAACCTTTAGCAACAAGACGGGCTTTATGTTTATCAACTTTCCCATCTGGTCCATACTTGGTTCTGTAAACCCATTTGCATCTAACAAGTTTTCGTCCCTTTGGTAGAGGAACAAGATCCCATGTATCATTTGCCAATAATGAATGATATTCTTCATTCATAGCTGCTTCCCAATCTGGATGGCCTGAAGCTTCTGCAAAGGTGTCAGGATCATAATTTACTGGAGCTTGAGCCAGTAAAGAAGAGGCTCTCTCGAACTGAGAACGTGTGCATCGTTGATCTGTAGGATCACCGGCAAGATCACCTGCTGCATATCGAGTAACACGAACCCATTTTGGAAGCTCAGGAGTTGGAGGATCCTGAGATGGTGGGGGAGGATTGTCATCCTCACTTTCATCATCTGAAGAAGAAATGTTTTCAAAAGTTGAAGAGATAGGGAGAGGTGGCACAACCGCCGGACTAGGCTCGCAAGCCGATATATTTTCATCAAATTTTACATCTCTTCTAATGATAACATTTTTGGACTTAAATGGAATAAGCCTATAGCCTTTGACATCTTCAGAATATCCAACAAAAGTACATTTTTCACTCTTAGGTTCTAAAGCTTTATGCTTTTCATCTGGAATATGGGCCCACGCTTCACTTCCAAAAACACGAAAGTGACTTACATCTAGTTTGATTGAGCTCCATGCTTCTTCTGGAGTGATATTCTTTAAAGCCTTAGTAGGAGTGCGATTTATTATGTAATTTGCACAGTTAATTGCTTCTGCCCAAAAACTAAGACCAAGTCCTTTAGATTGTAGCATACAATTAGCCATTTCCTTTAAGGTGCGATTCTTCCTTTCAGCTACACCATTTTGTTGTGGAGTATATGGAACAGTATGCTGCATTTGAATTCCATTCTCGATGCAATAGTTGATGAATGTGTTTTTAACATATTCTCCGCCATTATCAGATCTTAACTTAAGAATTTGATGTCCAGATTGTTTTTCAACAAAGGCTTTGAAGGCCAAGAATGTGTTAAATACTTCACTCTTGAGTTTTAAGAAGTATACCCAAGTGCGTCTGGAGAAATCATCAATGAAAGTTAAGAAATACTTGCAGCCAGAGAATGAAACAACAGGAAGTGGACCACATAAATCACTATGCACAAGCTGTAAAGGGTATGAGGCGTGCCAAGAGGCACATTTTTCAAAATTGTTCCGATGATGTTTTCCGAGTACACATCCGGAACAAACACCATCTCTTCAAGATACCATAGGAAGACCTGTCACAATATTTTCTTTACATAGATGTTGAAGGGAGCGATAGTTTAAGTGACCAAATCGCTCATGCCAAAGTTTGCTCACTTCATCGTTATGAGCAACAAATACTAAGGGAAGATTTGATGACCCAAAGTTGTGAAACTTATACAACCTTGTAGAATCATCAGCAATGCCAGTAGCCAAAATCTGTTTAGGATCTCTTAAGTCCTTGATTACAACATCATGAGGTGAAAATTCAACAATTTTACCTTCACCTAAATGAGTTATCTGATATACAGATAGAAGGTTGCAGGTTAAGGTTGGAACACATAATACATCATTAAACTGACCATTGTCTAGATGAACAGTTCCAGTCCCTACAACATTAAGAGATCTATCATCACCAACATATATATTTTTGGCGTTACAATCATTTAAAGAAGAAAACATGGCTTTGTTTTTGGCCATGTGATAAGAAGCTCCAGAATCAATGAGCCACTCATGAGAATGAGAAGAAGAAGATACATTTAATGCATAGCCAGACCGAGATGCTTGACAACCACATGTAGAAAGTGCCATTCCTGAAAATGAAGTTGAAGTTGAAGATTGCCCCAAATGGATGTTATGCTTCTTCATTGTTGCTTCCAAGGCTTCCATCTTCTTAAAGCATTTTGATTCTAAGTGGCCATCTCGATTACAAAAATTGCAATGTCTATCAGTCTTTTTCCTTTGATTTTATTTGTCTTATCATTTTGTTGAAATGATTTTCATTTTGGGGCTGAAATTGCTTAGGACCCTTGTTTGGTTTAGGACCATTCTTTTTAGGATATGACTTCTTAGGATTCTTTGAATTTGGTTGCTGCTGGGCGGCTAACGCTTTCTTGGAAGAGTTTCCAAGATTAAGAAGACCAAGGTGTAAGAGTTTTTCTTGTTCTCTTATTAAAGAATCACAAAAAGAGTCAAAGGAAGGGGGCTTGTAGTCTGTTCCTTGAGAAATGAAGGCTTCTCTTGTAGAATGGAAGGTGGAAACAAACACAGAGTAGGTTGGTCCCAACTTTGTAAGAATGGAATAGATAAGGTTACTATCTTCTTTCTTAACTATAACACCTTCCAAAAGATATCTAAGGGTCTTGAACTTGGACAAGAAATCTTCAATGCAAGAAAAATTATTAGGGTCCAATGTAAGCAACTCATTTTCAAGTTGATGGGCTCTAATTTCATTTTTAATCCCAAAAACTTTATTGATTTGTTTCATTGCTTCATCAGGAGTATCAATTTCTGCAATATGGAATCTAAGATCCGGAGAAATAGACATCCCTATCAATCCACGTGCTTGATCTTGCCTATTTTCCCATTTAGCAACCTTATCTTCATCCTTAGGTTTCTTTTCTTGGCTTGAGGCTATTCTGTAGAGACCTTTACTTCTAAGTAAATCCTCAATGTGAGCCAACCATTGGAAGTAGTTGGTGCTGTCAAGGGTAACTTGGTATTGACTTTCCATTTCAATAGAAACTGAAGCTAAAGATGCTAAAAATAAGTGTTCCAATGGATAGATCTCGAAAAATTAGGCTGGTTTAAAAAAAACGCTCTGACAACGGCTTCCAGATGAAGAAGTTATGGCTTTTTGAAAAAAAGTTGTTGAAGTTGCCGACGAAGTGCGGGAATGTGCGGAAATGAAAAAGTCCGCCCCCACAAAATGGAGACTTGAACCCAAGACCTCTACTCTCTTAAAATAGCTTTGAACCAATTGATCTATACAAAAAATTTGAGAGAGAGAGAGAGGGGGGGGCTTTGGGTTGCGTGCTTGCCTTGAGAAAGCTCTTTTTCCCTACAAAACAAAAAACACAAAACCCAACACGGACATGCAAAGAAAATGAACCTTATGGCTCGAAGTTAGCTTTGGCCGGAAACTAAATATTTTCCTCAATGTTTCTGATTTTCCGAGATCACCCTAAGGCGCAGGGAAAAGAGCATACGCATGAGAAAAATCCTTCCTTTTTGTTTCTGATTTGCCCAAATCGCACAGAGTCGCAGGGCAAAGAGCATACGCAGAAATGAAAGGTATAGATCCGGTAATAAAAAAGGCTAAATAAACCGAAACCGAAATAAACAGAGAGAAAATAACAGTAAACTGCAAATAAACATTGTATACCTCCAGATCTTAAAAATGACGCAGCTAGAGCTACCGGAAACCTTTTCGCATGAAACGAAAGGGGTTCCTCACTGGAACAGATGCTCCCAACACAACAGAACAGTCCTCTCGGCCTGAAAGCAGTCAGAAACAGCAGTCGGATGCAGTTCTACCGGCTTCAGATTTGGATCACCAACGGACGCGGCCCTCAAATAGCTCTGATACCATGTAGGAATTTACAGGGTAAGTTCCTCAGACAGAACACCAAAAGGACACCGCTCACAACCAGATCGCAGATCAATACACCAGTATTTTGACGTGGTTAAAACCCTCAAAGAGGGAAACAGTCCACGACCTGAGCCAGCGCGGCCACTTCAGGCAATTTATTAATAAAAGAATGAAAATTTACATATGTTTCTCTCATGCACGGATTACCCTACAAATGACCCTCCATGCGCTTTAAATAGAATTCATGGACCAATCGGGTGTCAAGCCACGGATAAAGTGTCGGTAATACCGAGGAGAGAATGAACCGTCGGATCACTACATATTGTGACCGTCGGATTGTAAGTTACAAAATGTACAATGGTAAAGAAACACACTTTACCTAACTTTATACCTAACCCTACACTAGACCAAGTTGTACTTAACTATTTCCTATGTGTCGGAATATCCTAACAGGGTTGAAGTTTTGGAAAAATAAAATCATAAAAATTTTGGTGATTAAAGATTTTAAAAACTAGACAAAAGGGATTTGCGCTTTAATGTTAAAAAAAAATTAATGTGGCCTACGGCCCACTAAAATTTTTATTTTTTAGCCTTTCTAATTCATTTTTCAATCGCCTTAAAAGATTTAAAATTTTTCAATTACCATTAAACATTATTGCCTAAGGAATAATTTAAATTTAAATTTAAAGTTCCCTTTGGTCATTAAATGTATGATTTTCCTATGGTCAAATTACGACAAATGTTTTAAGCTATATTGACTGTTGGAAAAAATTTATCAATTCCAAATCTTGGTCATTAACGATAATTGTTTTAAATCTGGAATCTTCCGTATGTAAGAGTGTTGGACATTTATGTGGATTATTGTCACTTTTTCATCACATATTGAAAATCGATCTGGATAGTTTGATGGTTGATTTAAATATCGAGGGCACTGGTCTGAAATTATTTCTATCTTGTGGTCGTGTCTTGTTTTGGCATTTACTCTATCTAATTTAATCATTTAAATCCATCAAGTTATCCATCTTTAAAGTCTCCAGGTGCTTGTTTGCCTCACTCTGTCTCCCAACCCAGTTGGTTCCAGTTGGTCTTCCTTTATCCCATAGGGTCTAGCCCCCTTAACCTAGGGATACAGCTTAAACGGAGAGATCAGGAATCAGGGTGACAGCCCCCGATCTGAGCATTGTCACGGTGCTTAGACACTCTACATGACAACATTGCAGTTAGGGCAAAAATCTGCAGTTTGGGACAGCGAAGGATGCTTTATTACAGCAACAAAACTAACCATTCAAACTACATGAAAATCGCACTCCATGAAAGGCTAGAAAATTAGCAACATAGCAAATAAAAGTAAGCACTTTTCCACAATTATATTAGCCAATAATTGCAATTAAAACAATGACATTGTAATTTCCTCTTTGAGCTAGTTTCAATGGATTTTGGAACATTATAGTGTCCCTTAATAAAATTTCTTTTGAAGCATTTTAGCAAACAATTTGTATGGAAACACTTCGTTGAACAGAAACAAGAGGATTGTTATTTCGTTAACATTTATAACACAAAACACTCTCAATTACAAAACAGCATAAGAAATTCCAAATGGTTTGGCCAATGTTTATTATTCATGAAAAGCAATTTACATATTAAGCCTTAGCTGCAAGACACTAGAGTTTAGCACCTGGAAGCTACTCGACAACTTGATGCAATTTCAACTCAAGATTATCATCCCAGAACTAGCTACAACACAATGTTGATATCCTTGGCACCTCGATCCCCTCCAACTGGGCCAATAAACTCGCATTCTACCTCCAACTACTACAAGAATTAAACCTTGGTCTTTATCTTAATCCTCTTGGCCTTGCAACAAGTATTATGAACTCCTGGCCTTTGTTGCTTGGGAGTAGGAACAGGAGCGGGAGCGACAATTTTCAAAATCTTTTGGGTCGAGAGCATTTTTTATATAATATATAGTGTTATATATTTTAATGCATATATGTCAACAAAGCATAAAAGCATGGATTAAACCATATAACATCAATCATCTAGTAGTTATAATCTTCATCAACGACAAGTCCACAAGATCTAGATTCTCAACAACCTTAAAGTTTCAAAGATTAAAAATTCAATTTATAACATTTGTCATCACTAAAGCTCCACTAATAACTATTACCAAACTATAACAAAGAATATCAAACATGAAATGAAATGTTTCACGAAGCATCATATTCATACTTCATTACCAATGAGTTATAATTGCCAACTTCAAACTTCAAACTTAAATTATAATATATTGTTTACAAAAAATACCATATTAAGAATGAAAGGTTCGATAGTTAAAAAAAAGTACTAGAAACTAGAATAAACAAGTAAATCTACTATCTACTAAAATTTATTCTTGCCACAAGAAACTTCTAATTTCTTTTCTCGTGATCTATGAACAATGAGAGTCTCCTCCCACATACTCTGACTCCAGAATGGTTGTAAACCACGTCTAGAACCAAAAGGCACGTGACCTCCACACAATGATGCAGATGGAGGTGGTAGCAAAGCTGGTGCAACTTGAGCATTGCTAGTGCACGAGGGTGGTGTTACCCCCCACCAGTGGGTGACACCCATAGGAGAAACTTTCTACTAGATTGTCTTCAACCAGCAGCCAACAACCCCTTGCAGTCGCCAAATAGCTCAATGTGCCACCATCTCCACCACTTAAGCCAACCATTATGTGCCCTCGCCCATTCTGTCATGATTGTATGTTTGAAGGTGGGCCTACAACCCCGAAGGTATGGCTTTCATGAACACATTTGGACATCGATTAGCTAGGGCATTTGGTGGAGATGGGCTCGGTCTGTGTTACCCACCATTTTGTGGGTGATATCCGTAGGAAGAAAAAAAAAAATCTTCGAGATGGTCTTCAGCCAGCAGCCTCTTGCAGCAACCAGCTAGCTCATTATGCCATTTCTCCGCCACCTGATCCAACCATTGTTAGTTTTTGCAGCATCGAATGTGTTCTAGCCACGAGATTTGGTGGAGAGGCTAGAATACATGTATTCTCCAATACCCATAAATCGTTTCTGGAAATTCCACCTAGAGATGACTTGATTAGATTTACTAATCAGTTTTTAATATTTCCTAAGTCTAAACTTAGGAAATATGATTAATTAATCATAATTAATTAAGTCATGGTGTGAATGTTCTAGAAACTCACATGGATCGAGAGGGAAATAATCTGGGCCATCAATTATGTTTTAATCTTGGTCGTTCGTGCTCCAACAGAAAATTATAAGAAGAATTCGAAGGGTAGATGGAAAACACACTAGTGCAGTTACTCAGTTGCCCAGGCAGATAGATTTTCTCAGTGGTTGTGATTCAACGGGGGGATAGAGTCAGAGGGAAAGTAGCAGGTCATAGAGAGGGCAACAGCAGGAGTTCGGAAGGCAGAGTTCCGAATTCAGGAAGAGGCATCGTGAGGGAGAGCATATTACTACAATTTGATGACATGTCAAGGCAATTATGGAGATACTGTACCCCTAGGAACATTCATTCATTATACCAAATCATCTAACATATGCAATACCCTCACAAAATTTAGATTCAACAAATTTGCATTTTAATTAGGGCAGAAACTTAGATTCTATAAGAGAAAATTCCATACATTACACATGTGACATAAAATAAGAAATATACCAGGAAAAATAACTTACAAATATAGTGAATATATCCAATCATCAAAGAGAGACAAAAATCGAAATTCCAAGACCAAGAAAAGATTTCCAAATGTAGAAATGTATCAATGTTCATTTAATTTGTCCTCCAATAGCTATAGCGAAATTCTCAAGAAGAGATAGAATCCAAATCCAAGTGATGATGTGGAATGAAATGAACCTCTCATCAATATATATGATCCTTTAAGGGATTCAAATTGCCTAATCAGGCCTAATAATGCCCCTAATAATAAAATAATGAGCAAAATAACATAACTTTGGTGACAAGCCCACCAAATAGCGCTCTAAAACAAGAATAATTAGCCTCTCAAGAGGGTCGAAATGATAGACAAGTAGCTAGGAAGGTCGTTGGAAGGCCAAATGAAGTCCAACTTGTGCCTAAATGAATACAAAGGCTCCAAAAATAGTGATGAAGACCATGGCCCCTTGATCTCCAAGCAAATGACCTGTGGTTCTCCTAAGTGGTTGTGGGGGCACAAAAACATCCTCATCTGTCTCCAACTGAATCGAACAAGCGTGTATCCCATCTGCAAGGGCTAGAAAGATGATGCAAGCCCTCCCTATGCCTCCCATGGTAAAAACATAACCCCTTTGGGCCCTAGATCAACTGCCAAGTGTGTGGTGCGAATGTATAGCCAGTTGGGCAAGGTGGTCCAAGTGCATCATCATCATCAATGAGTGGTGCTGAAGGATCCCATGTCATGACAATCTGCTCTTTGCTATAATGGAGGCCCATGGCTCTCAATGCACACCCTACAAATGCCATTAAGACCCTTTGAAGGCCTTGGACCCCATGTACGGAGACCAAACCCCAAAATAAAGACCCACCTACAATCTTGTGTAAGATCCAATGTGTCTCCTCTCCTTCCAGTGCAACAAATCATTAGTGTAATTTAGCAAATGAACTTACAAATTATGGAACCAAGTGGGCACTTCATAGTGGCATGCCCTTACATAACAGGTTTTAGACTCTAGGTGCCTTCAAGTTCAAGAAGAAAGTTAACCAAGGACCCTATTTGGTGGTTTCAACCTCTAAGGGAGTGGCAACTTTGTGGTACATCCGTCAGGTATCAGGTGTCATGCGATATAATTATGAAATGGATTGAGGGCATCTAGGAAGGCTCCAAGCCACATGCCATGGTACAAGGGTAACAATGATGAGGGAAGCCAACACATGGGTGTATAGATGAAGAAGAGAGAAATAGTGGTATATGAGATGCCCCGGCATTTGTTTTTCCGCCCTTCTTCATATGCCTTTTTCATTTTATTGATTTCTCTTTTAAAATTGCTCGTGGCTCCAAGGGATGAGTGCATGATGTGTAAGATATAGCAATGATTACCCCTTTAAGGTTGAGCAGTTTATCGCCCACAGGGGTTGGAACAATCATGGGTTCCTTAATAATGCAAGGGGCTCATATCAGTGCCCTAGGAACCCAGGTGATGACCATAACGATAAGGGGTGGAACTCATGTCAGCTTTTTCCCACATGCTAAATTTGTATGTCTTAGCCATCATTTGCATTTTATGGTACATTTCCTGTTGTAAGTGGTCCAATTATGCTTTTAACTTCTTTTTAGCTACATCAACCTCTGGGGCATTGTTCGAAGCCTAACACAGAGTGTGGACAAGGGGAAGGGGGAGCTAACTCCTTGTGGACCCAATGGAAAAATGTTTACTTGGAAGGGAAATACATGGAAAGGGGTTATAATAAGCAGAGGGTAGTGATGTATGTGGTGTCGAGAAGTGGGACCACGCAACCAAAATCGGGATTTCCCAAGTAGTGGCACTCCTAAAGCTAATAGCTAGTAAAGGAGAGCCCACAGGACTAGGATACAAGGTTAACCACCAAATTGGACAAGGGGACAAGAATACAAACCAAGCCCATTCTTTCTGTTGAATCCCCCATTAATCCATGCCCAAAAGTGTCCATGATAAACAAACAAAAATATCCAACTACATAATGAAAGTCATACCTTCGGGCTTGGAAGGCCCACATTCAAATATATGATCATGACAGATGGGTAAGGGAGCATAATGGCTGGCTCAGGTGGCGGAGATGATGGCACATTGAGCTATCTGGTGGCTGCAAGGGACTGTTGGCGGCCAGCTGAAAACCATCTAGGAGAAAAAATTCTCCTATGGGTGTCACCCACAGGTGGTGGGTAACAATGCCCACTACAGATAGATGTGACACCCAACACGAGAAATATCATCTTGAAGAAACAGCCGAGAGCACATACACTAAAAATAGTTGTTACTCAAACACTATTACTTGCATAAACATATTCATAGATATTTGTACTGTAAGAAAGGGTAAACCATAAAACTCATAATTTTAAAAAGCAGGCATGAGTCTTTACCAAGACTAATCTCAAATTTCTATAAAGGATGCAATTCTTACTTCGAAGAGAAGAATTCCAAGTGCCTGTAATAACCACTTCCATCATGTAGCGAACAGTAGAGTTGTTCTCCCAAACATATTTCCCAATTGTTCCAGGATTGTAGACTGCAAGTAAAAGTAGTACAAAACATGCTCGCCAATATTTGTCCTTGTACTGTAGAAAGAAGAAAAGTTCATAATTAGCATGTATGTGATCTACTAACACAATAATACATGTCACAATCTATCTAGTAGTAAAAATGTTTGCTTGGAAACACGTGTCAAAGGATAATATAGCATACAACGGAGATACAATTCAAAACATCTCAAAGTACATGATATATGTGACAATATGAAATCAAGGCTAAACCAGAAAGGATGCATGAGGTCATACTACAAGATGTGAAAAATATTGTTTTGGAATGCCCGGCAAGCTGAACGAAGCCAACTTGATTAAAGCTTGAGGAATCTGCCACACAGCAGCAATATTTACTTCAGTAAAAATATGTGTGTTTGTGAGAATAGCACCCAAAGCTTTCTCCCAGCTCCATGAGTAGAATCTACTCCATAGAGGATAGATGATTAACATGCAAAAGAAAAAATGAATGATTTATCTCCTCTACATATTTAAAGAATACCTGTTTGCTTTCAGCATGCAAACTACCTCTGAACAGTTTGTGGAATGCACCAGCTCTCCAAACAAGACTTTCAATAATAGACAAAGCACCTGCCATGCTAATAGGATATACTTCCTGCAGTAAGCCGAACCAAAACATTACAGAGCATTAGAAGAGCCCTGTGTCGAGCACTTTGGACATATCAGCAATAATTTCAATACAACTGCTCCTGAATACTTACTGAAATACCAAGAAGTATCACCCGTGCCAATATTTCTTCAGAAGCACGAGTGCAAGAGCCTAGAAGTTGCAATGCATTGCATTCATTTTCTCCAACCTGGTCATCCTCTGGAAAGTATGCCTAAAAAGATAAAAGAAAAGACCAAAAGTAATCAAAATCAAACTAGACTTCCTTCAATTAGGAAAACATGAATAGAGTAGCAATTGATAAGAGACGACATAAATCTGGAGATGTGATATATTAAAGAGAGAATGAATAATCCTATGGGTCGTAGACTTGAACAATTTGGTGGAGTTATCATGCAAAATCTGCACAAGCAGATTAGTCTCATAACTGTAGACAAACCAACCACGGTCACAGATAGAAAGCCTTTCCATTTGGACTGGTGCTTCTCCATTCAGATGGTGGCGTCCCTAAAAAGGTGAATGATGTCATCTATTCAGTAAGTCTGCACAATTTCCAAGACAATCAGCACACAAATGACCCTCTCTTCAGCTGTTAAGAAACAGTCAAGAGCAAGGATCTATCAAGCGCCGAGAGGGATCCAATCTATACAGGTGCAAACCTCTTTTTTGAGTACAAAACTTGAGGAAAGGTTTGCACCTCGAGAGATTTGATCCCTCTTAGTGGTTGATAGATCTGGGGGTTAAGATGGATGTACGTTGGTTATATAAAACTATATAATATCTATATTTGTATCTATGTGTCTCTTTCTTATTTGCTCTCTCTATCTCACCCCAAAACATACACACTCTCTTTCCATATCTATCTCTCTCTCCCTCCCTCTTCCTCTTTGCCCCTCTCTCTCTCCCTTTTCTCCTCTCTCTCTCTTCCCTCCCATTGTCCTCTCTCCCTCACTCTCTCTCCATTGCTCCCTTGTCACTCCATCTCTCTCTCCGCCTTTCTCCCTCTATGTCTTTCTTCTTCCTTCCCTCTCTCCCCCTGCAAGTCCATCTCTATCTCCTTGTCTCTCTTGAGTCCTCTCTCTCCCTTTCTATCCAACCTACCTATGTCTCTCCCCCAATATCTCTCTCTTTCCAACTCTATCACTATCTCCCTCCCTCTCCCCTCTATCTCTATCACTATCTCCCTCCCTCTCCCCTCCATCTATGTGCGTCTCTCTTTCTCTCTTTTCCTTTGTTACACGGGTACCGCTCCCAAGAGTTGGGAAACCCGTTCCAATGGTTCCTGCACTCACGAGAGCTTTGGAACTATATGGGAACGTTCCCTTTTCAACGGGAGCTGCGATGGGAGCTTGGGAAAGTCCCCGGAGCTTTGAAGACTATTTTTTTTGGAGATCCGGCGTTCCTTGGGGTTGGGGAATACAAAGTCTGTAGAAAAATATGTTGAACTGCCCACAAAACATGAGCCTAAGTTGAAACCTTCGAAGGAAGAAAGGCCAAAGACATCCTTAACACCAATATCCTTAATTGAGAAACTAGAGCAATCTCTTGATGGGTTAAGGAAGTGTGTGGCACCTCGATGTAAGGGTGATATCTGGGATGTCATGCTGATGAGTATTTCTTTTGTTGTTTATGTATATATATTGCAGAAGATTGTGTGTGCATATTGTATGTGGCAGTCAATGCTTAAACATTAGAGTTGCTTTACTTTTTCTCTTAAGAATAACTAGAGAAACATATGTAAAACTGTTCTTTTGTATTTTTAAGCCAGATTGTTTCAAAGACTTGTCATGTGTCATAATGAACTTGACATTTTAATATTTTATATATATAAAAGGGAGAGACTCAGGGAGAGAGACACCCAAAGAATATATTTATATATAAGAGAGATTATATATTTATTATTTATATATTTAAAGTGATTTTAATATTTGAATATTTTGATTCGATATTAATTTTGATTATTATATAAATTATATAATTAAAAAAAATATATTTTTATTTTTATATTTTTTTTATTATATAATATTACCGCTCCCAATTAACCGTTTCCTATAAATTTTGGGGAAACCTCTAGCTGTTCCCGACACCAGTACCCAAGTTCCCAAGTTCCCACCTTCCAGAAACTCATGCAACATAGCTCTTTTCCCTCCTCTCCTCTCTCCCTCACTCTCTCCATCTCTCCTTTCCTCCCTCTCTCTCCCCCTCCAACTATTTCTCTCTCTCTCTCTCTCTTAACCTCGGATCTAGATCCACAAAGAAATTTATAATCAGCAGATCAACGATGAAAAGTTAATTGGATGTGCCCTTTGGGTGATGTTAAATTAAAATAAATACACACATTTAAGTACAATACTGCAATACCATCCAACCAATGAACTAAGAGATTTAAGGCACTATAACAAAGCATAATCAGATCAAATCACATGTTACTCGAAGGATTAATTGCATCATGGAGGGTGACAAGCGACATGCTGCCACTGGTCTCCTTGCACATGGTGATGGCAGTGGTTGAAGCCTGGAAGAAGGCACCATCAATGTGGATCTGCCGTTGAATCTTGAAAAACTTGAACAACAGAAGTCTAAAAAGTAACAAGATGCTGGAGGAAAGGAAATGAGTAAAGGGATTAGGTTTGGGATGAAGTAAAGAGGGTAGGTGTGAGACAATGTTGCGAACATCAGCATCGGGATAAAATTGGCGAGGGTCCGAAAAACAAAAAAATTGGGAAAATCGGGAAAATCTCAGTAAAAAATCAGCAGACATCGGCAAAATTAAGATACCATAAAAACATCTTTAAAAATCGGAAAACATCGGCTAGGCCAAAATATCATGATTTCGAAACAATATCGGGATGTTATCGAGATGTTCGCAACACTGGTGTGAGAGACCCACTTTGAGGAGTCAATATCTGACAGCCAGGGAGCTTTCCTTGAAAGAAGGGTACACCAAGAGATATTAAATGTCAACATATTCTAGCTCATAAATGTTACCAGTGGAGATTTCTTACTTGTTACAAGATTTTGAATAGAAAAAAAAAAAAGTAATCAAAGTACAGGACATTTCTAGTTTTATGACCATCATTTTAATCTACAAATAATTATTAATAACATTTCTTCTTCACAAGAAGCAGGAAGAGGTTCTAGAAATTGACTATAACTGACCTGATAATTCCCCAGAAATAGAACTTGCTTCAAAATATTTGTAAACTGATCTTCATTCATATTTGGAGCATACACGGACACAACATCTGTACACCACGCCATGGCCTCCAACTGCACTCAATATAGTCAATATGAAATATCCTTAAATACTTGAAGTCTTCATCAAATGCTAACGTTTACTACACACAATACTACCTGAAACGTTGCAAGGTCAAGGCTGAATTTTTCCAGTGCCTCAAGTTTTTCTTTTTCTGTATGGGACATTAAATTTCCATACTCAGAAACAGAAAATGTACCAGTCTCTGGAAATGAAAGAATCCTCATGATATTTTCCTCTGTGCAGAAGGCTCCAGTTGACTGCAGTAGTAATACTGTCACAAGTTCTGCCATCTAATCACAGGAAAAGAGCATGAACATTCTACCTTGGACTGATTCCTTTATTTGGTAAAACCAAGTAAGACAATTGAAATACAATAAATGCATTTCCAAGATAAATTACCGAAGACACAAACATAATGGCAGAAGGAGAGATATAAAGAATTCAGAAAAAAGACAGGGGCAGCCATAAAAAAGAAAATAATTTGCTCTACTATGTTCATACTTCAAGAAGCAATAGTACATTGAGTACCTCTGTGAGCCAAGCCACCTTCAAGGATGACTCCTGGCTAGCCATAGCCACCCATGGTTTTAGAAGTGCACAACACAAATACTTAATATTTATATCATCTCTAATATGCCTTACCACCCTGTCAAAAAAAATAAAAATGATTTACTGCTTTCAGTTTCAAAACATTTTTCCACCACATGGCTATTCATCCCAATTAGATCAGGCATTTACATCTTACAGTAACAGGCTAGACGACAAAACCTGCAAACAAAATCCTTAAGTTTGATCCTGGTATTATCATTTGCGGCCAGTTCCTGCAGCAAGACAAACCACATGTTACAAGACTCATTAATGTGGAATCTAATGCCATAAAAGAAATGACAAATTCCAAAGATTTATTATTTAAAACTGCTATGAATAAAATATTCATAAAAAAATATTAATAAAATAATTAAATCAATTAATGACTATTAATTATGAAGGGCAAGGGTCAAAAGTTGTGACCATTCACCTTCATGGCCAGTCAATGCCTATAAAGGTACACCGCCATGAAGGATTGTAATCACCATTCAGTTCCTATTCAATAATAAAATTACTTATTCAACTACACAGACTACATAATTAATACACTCTTGTGTATGGGTTCTTTGCTACAGTGGTATCAGAGCCACCTTCTTGTGTCACAATTTGTATTCGTGGCCGCCACTCCACTACTGTCCTCTCGCCGATTCACTACATCGTGCTCCTGCCAACGATTCTGCCCACCTCCACAGCCATCAGTCTCAATCGACCCTCGACTGCATCCCTCCATTCCTGTCGCTGTCATATTCAACTCCAAACAACATCGAGCCATCATACTGGAACGTTGCATGTTCCCCGTTTCCGTTGTTTTCTGCCACTGTATCCGCTAGTAGTTGTCAAGGCATGTTTGCTCCATTACCCAACCAATGTTGTCGCATTGTTCTTCGTCGTTATATGTTCTCTCGCAATGCGCTGCTAATCCTGACCGTGTGCTCCTCACACACCATCTGTCAACTCGAACCCTGTGTTTTTGTGTTGATCGACAAACTCTATCACCTCTATCGTTTTCTTCCGACCAATCATTCCCTTCGAATGGCTTGTTCCCTCACGACTGACACGTCGTCCAACCAACCCTGTCCATTAACCACTATAGTCAAACTTATAAAATATATATATATATATAGTTATAAATTTTTCAATTAACTTATATATATATATATATATATATATATATTTACAAATTAATTAATATTTATATAAATATTTAATTATAAGAATTAATTATTTATATAATAATTAAATTAAAAATACGTCAACAAAAAAAGGAACAAAATGGAGAATAATAATGATGAAGCTGACATTAATAAATATCGAGAAGAACTTGATAACGTGCGTTATCGTCTTAACAATGTCAATAAAAAGACAAACAAACTTAGGGAAAGGACAGAAGAAGATGATTTAAACTCAAGAGGAATTAGCAATTGATATAAAAAAGATAGACAACATTGAAAAAATGTTGCAAGGGATACGAAATCAAGAAAAAAGAGATTTTGATTATCGCAGGCAAGTCTTCTTAAAATTGAGGGATAAAAACAACCATGAAGCAGCTCGTAAGGTTAAAGAACAAGAAGAAAGAATGGATCAGTTAATAGGTAGGGTAAATTCATTTTTTGTTAATCCCTTAAACGCTCAAGAACCAACACAAAGCCCCAAAACTCCACATAGCGAAGATTCCCCAAACCATGAAATTCTGCAAATACACTTCTCAGGTAACTAGTACTATACAAAATTGCAAACACCCCAATCTGCTAGGGGTTGTAAGGAACCGTGAACTCTCTCCTAATGTCCTCCTATGCACAGAAGTCAGAAAACCCACCATCGGTGTACTCACGACCATTGTCTGACTTCAAGACCTGAATCTTCCTACCTGTCTGCTTTTCCACAAGAGCTTTGAACTCTTTAAAGCAACTGAAGACCTCACCCTTGGTCTCCAAGAAATATATCCAAGTCCTCCTAGAGTAGTCACCAATGAATATAACATAATACTCAACCACCCAAAGAGACATGAGACATACGTTCACTAACATCAGTATGAATCAAGTCTAGTATACTTGTAGATCTGTTGTCGCTCGCTGGGAATGGTAACTTGGTGTACTTGCCCAAACCACACCCTCTGCAAACCTCATAATGCTCAACATTGAAATCAAGAACTCCAGTAGTGGTCTCCCTCAATACTCTCAAAGCTCCATGGTGCATACGCACCATCCTTCGGTGCCATAACTCGCACAAGTCTCTACTGTTGGTGGTACTAGTGTGAGTGCTACCAGATGTGCTACTCACCAATGCTCCTGCCAACTGAAAACTGAACCTATATAGTTTCCCAGAGTGGACTCCAATCACTTTGGCCAAAGTGATGGAAGCTCGCTTGGGATGCATCAATACCTGCCCTTCTGAGAAAGTGACGTCAAACCCCTTCTCCTCCATAGCAGACACTGAAATCAAGTTCTTCTTCATCCCCTGAACATACAAAGCATCCATGACCTTCAAAGGAGGCAAAGGCTCCCTCTCGAAGGTCACAGTCCCCACACCAACAGCACTCACGATGTGGTCATCTCCTAGTACAATCTCAATATCAAGTGCCCTCTCTACAAGCTCTGAAAAGAACTCACGTGCACCTGTCATATGGCGAGAAGCCCCGCGGTCTATGTACCACACATCGGATGATGTACTCCTACTAGATGTAGAAGTATTAAATGCAAAGTCCTGGTCAAACTGTGAAGCAAACTGCTCCACCTTTGTTGAAGTTGCAGTATCCTTCTTCCCCTTGTTCTTCCTCTCAAGACACGTACCAGCATAGTGTCCCATCTTCTGACATGCCCAACATCTGCCTTTGGAGATATTCGTATATTTCTTCTTCTTCTTCTCCTTTCCCTTAGCCCCATCTGATGAGGCCCCTTTCTTGGCCTTCCCTTTGTTCTTCCCCCTGGCTGTCAAGGCTACATCCTCCTCATTTGCTATCTTCACCCCACCACTACCAGTGTTCTGTATCTCATGTTGCACACAATCATCCCAGAATCTATCCCAATTGGGAACATTTTCCATAGAGGTAACAGCATCTCCAAAGACCTCCCAAGACTTAGGAAGTCCCACTACAGCTATCCTGACTAACTTTGTGGGTGCAACTGCCTCACCAATAGTAGTCAAATCATCACGTACTTGTTTGACCCTGCTAAGATAATGAACTACACTTTCAGCCTTTGTCATCCTGATGTTCTTCAATTGTTCTTTGAGTACCATCTTCCTGCTCTCATTGGTACTCTCATAGAGAGTGGTTAGAGCTGTCCACATCTGATATGCATATGTCTTTCCTCTCACCTGAGGAATGAGATGATCCTTCAGACTGTTCATCAAAATCCTTTTTGCCTTTGCATTATTTTTTGTGAATTCAGCAAGTTCATTTGCAGCAGTAGGAGGTACAACCACTTGTCGCACTATGTCCCAATCTGCTGCCTCCTCAAACACTGTCTGAATTATGTCCTTCCAAACAGCACAGTTGGATATCCCATCCAGTTTGTCCTCTATCCTTAAGAACATGGCCATGACTGTTGTCTAGAATTTACAAAACCAAGAAAATGGAGAAATGAACTTTCCAGCACACCTTCTTGTCCCAAAAGTTCAGTCTGTCTGAAATTTCACCTTGTTGTCCCAAAATATCAATTTGTTGTCCAAACTGAGTTTGCTGTCCAAAAATTTAGTTTGTTGTCCAAACCACTGTTTGTTATCCCAAACTACTCTATGTTGTTCAAATTGCAATTTTCAACCTGTAACTCTGATACCATGTTGAAATTTGATGACTAAAAAGTTTCCTGCAATCCCAACCTGGTTTTAGTTACACATTATCACTCTCATTCAGAGAAATGCCCCTTCCCATAAACATACATTCAACATATAGAATTATGGAAATGAAATTTTCAGATTAAAACACATGGGATTGTCAACACGTGCTGAAAATAAATATGGACATAAACGGAGCAGCAACACACATAAAAATACACAGATTTTTTGTCAACTTAGACCCAGGCAAAACCCCTTCAATCTTCTTCGGGGAAAACCTGTTGGAGAGCTCTTCAAATTTATTTACCTTTCAAGTTCAGGAAAAATACATTTGCAGACAAAACAAAACAGCAAAATACAACTTATCTCTTCAGCCCAAAACTCATTGCAATCTGTGCCCACTTTGCCTCGATTTATGTGCCCACTTGAAGCTGAAAATATGTACTGTACACATACGAACCATATGGACCGTACTGTATGGATTCCGTACGGACTGTACAAATTTATTTATTTTTAAACTTCTCTCGAACGTCGTGCAACTCACAACATTAAATGTTGTTCGTACTGTACCTTCTGTTGTCTTCTATGCCTCGATTTTTGTGCCCAACCTCGCCCAAAAATCACCCCTTCAGTTTGCTGCAACAAATTTCTCCTTCAAAACATTTCTCCAATTCTCAGTCTCCTTTCTCCAATTTGCTCATCAAGAATGAATGCAATCTCTCTTTTCTTTTCCCCCTTTTGTTTACCTAAATGACTTTTGGGCAACCCTAAGATCTAATGGCTCAGATTCATTTATATCAAGGGATGAGAATAAATGTGCATTTAATTCTCACTTTCTATTTTTTAATTCACCCATTAAATAAAGTACCCACATTGTACTTTATGTCTAAAGTCACTTTTCACTTTATAATTTAACATTGACTTTACCACTTATAAAGTCACTTTCACTTTATAAAGTCACACTTAGGAAAAGAACTATTTTGGACACTTTTCCCTAGGTAGAGACTAACCCATGGGAAACCACTTGTCCAAGGTACATTAAAAATCAACAAAAGGACAGGTCAGCTTAAATATAGCACCAACCATTATATAAAGGAAGCTCGGGTGATTTCCACGATGTACAATTTCAGATCACTCTGAGATTTCGGATCATAACGCAGAAGACAGTTTCGGGTCATAGTGATACAGTTCAAAAGTCCTCCACAGTAGCTCGATGATGGAGCTCGGCCATTAACATAGAGACTTGAATCTCTCATCAGTAGTTCGGACCTCAACTCAGCAACTCGGAAGTCCTCCATAGTAGCTCGATGATGACAGTCATGCTCAGTTTACTCAGTGATGTTATTCGGTGCTTGCTCTACATGATGTCAAGGTTGGTGATACATGGTGTTACAGTGATGATAAAAGAACCAGTGAAGGATGACTATGTCTTGATCTAGGAGAGGCTCTATGGGTCAAATGTAATTGTCAAGGTCAATGTACTCATCTAATGAAGAATCTATAAGAAGAGAATTGTGGGTTTTCCCCTCAAGAGGAGGGGTTTTAGCCCTAGCTTGGAGCCTAACTATTGTGTCACTAATGTTATTGTTTTGATAATTGTTTTATGTACTGAACACTGTAATAATGATGAACAAAGATAATAAGTAAAGATGTTACACAAGAAGTTATCATGTAAGAGAATTTAAATTAATGTTTGCCCTACCCAATTCTCAACACTGCCAACACCAATTGCCTAGTACTTGGCATTGAATCCAAGTTCTATGTAGAAATCCATTTCCTTTTCCTCCAACTTGGTGAATTAGTTCTTGACTCTCGTCATATGGCAAAAAGCCCCGCTAAAATATACCACACACTAGTGGCGACTTATCTTGAGAGACAAGCAATGAGTGAAAACTCATTCTCAAATTATTGCGAGCTTGTTCACTTATGTAGTAGTAGCAACCTACTTCTTCTATTTTCCCCCCTTCTTGTTAGGACACTGACTAGCAAAGTGTCTTGGTTGATCGCATGCAAAACACTTAATCTTGCTTGGGTTCTTCTTCCCACATTTTGAAGATGACCCATCACTTGGCCCCTTCTTGGTCTTAGACTTACCCTTACTTGCTAGGCAGGACTCTCCTCTTTCAATCTCTTCTTTTGGTAACCATGTTGAACTCCCTCTAGGATTCCCTCATGGATAAAATCATCCCACATCCTTTCCCAAGAGGGCAAGTGCTCTCGGCCAACAATACACTTCACAAACACCTCCCATTGTTCCGTAAACCCATTCAAGGCTATACGCACTAGCTCAGTTTCTCGTATAGTGTCCCCAACAGTTGCCATTTCATCCATCAACTATGTTATATTGGTCAAGCAGGATGATCCTACGCTCCCACTCTTAAACATTTTGATGTTGTGTAGCTTGTCCCTCAACACCATCTTATGACTTTGATAGTCGCTCTAGTACAGCTTGGTGAGTGTATCCCACATCTCCTCAACAATATCTTTCTCTGACATGTTGACCACTACGTATCAACTACCCATAGCAGTACACCCCCTTTTTTCGCAAAAGAGATAGCGCTTGATCGACATGTCCGTGCCATTCATCATCAGCCCGATCATGTTATGTTGTAAACCCAGTCTGCATGTGTAAATTGTAAATAATCTTAGCAGATTTGAGTAATGTATGTAAACTGCCTAGGCAAACCTAATTTTCTAGTGATAATCTACGTTCCAGAAGGTTTTTTGTCTCACCGATCCATGGTCGGCAGAGTTTTCCTTCAGCCTAACCCCAAAGCCGGAATGGATTTTGTCATTAAAATCTTAGGGGAGTCCTAGTGTGCTAAATCAAGTCTATCTAAAAGTAATTTGGAAATAATCATAAGTATTTGGTTAGGTTATTACAAATTGCTTGATCTGCTAGATTATATTTGTGTCGCAGAATTGGGTGGTCTATGAAGGTCTATGTCAAATGGGTTTTCCCCCTTGAGATGTAAAATTGTAAAAGTCATGATGTAAATTGTCTTAAGGGTTAGGAAATGTTTTAATCCCCTCATAAGTCCTAAGCCCTAGGTCCCAGGTGATTTTTCCAAAGGCTAAGTTCGAGGATCCAAAAATAAAAAATAATAAAATTTAAAAATTTAAAAAATAACTAAAAAATAAAAAATAAATAAAAATTTGAAAAAATAAAATAAAATAATAATAACTTATAAGTCAAAGTTTTGAGGAAATAAATGCAAGATTTTAATTTTTTAATATATTAAAATGCATTTAAAATTTTGACGGATGAGATTAAAAGAGATAATATCCTCATCGACGGTCGAGATCATTCTGACATGGATCACTCGAACTAGCCGTTGGAAAATTTTCCTTTAAATAGGGTGTCAGGGGTCTTTTGAGATCATTCGATCTTAGAGTCATGTGCTAAAGAAAGCTCTCTTGTAGTCATTTTTTGTGCAATAAAGAAAGACTTTGGGGTTGAAATCTTGTTGGTGTTACTCTTCTGGAAGTGTTGTAAGATGTTTTATCTTTCTGCATAATTTTATTTTCAGCCATTGATGATAGCTTGATGAAGATTGATTTAGGCACAGGGATCTTGTCTGATCTCTGGGGTTTGAATGATAGTTTAATTTCTGAATATAATGGCAGGTATCTCCATTTGATCTGAATTTCGCTGTTGTTTTCTCCCTCTATGTTAATGGTTTATTTAAGTTGTGCAGGATATCTTTAATTTTAAGTTTACTGAGCATTAGGGGAAGTTCTCGGCTGAACCAGCCAACTCCTGGATTGCGTTTTCTGAAAGAGTCCAGCCAGCTTTAATCTCGGGCTTATCATTAGAATTTTTGTTGCAGATGCATGTAGGGTTTTCTGAAGCACCTCACATTAAGTTTAAAATTCTGAAAATATTTATGTGGCATAACGATAAATTTGGCTACTTAGAGCCTTCAGTTTGTAAATACTGTAATTATTTAGCTAGGGTTTCAAGGTTTCATTATTATTTTGTGTCTGGGCATTTTGCTTCTATCATTGCAGGTACAGATTTTGGAAATTTTTCAAGGTTTCCATCAGGCAATCTGGAGCAGGAAGGATTTAAAATTTTGATTAAGTTTCTGGATTACAGGTCCAATACCTTCGGTTTAAGTTTCTCTGCTGCCCAAGATCGATATTCTTTTGCCTGCTCCATCAAAACGCAGCTTCATTTCACTGTGCTATTCCATTACGCCCCTCGCTGTCGCTGCGGCTATCTGCGTCCCTCTCATTTTGCTCACACTGCTCTTTCTCTCACGTAGTACCCTCCACCTACGTGCTATCCCCCTTCTTCATGTGTCCTCTCTCCTTTTCGTCCGCAAATCTCCCTCCAAACTTGCAGCTCCTTCCTCACATCGCATTGCTGCCTTTCCCTTTCGCCATTTAGTCCTCACGCTCAACCCGCAGCCATTCACGCATCCTTAGTTGTATTGTTGCTCGCTGCTCAGCTTCGTCCAAACCTTCAACGTTTTTACCTGCTACATATATCATCCCTGCCAGAAATCCATTCATCTGTTGAAATTTTTCTGCGAACCCTTCATCTTCCATCCATGTCATCCCATCTCGTCCTCAATCTGCTGCTATTCGTTGCTCTTCACGCAGCCGTCGTCCACAAACCCTCAATTCCATAGCGTGTTTCTCATCTATTGCCCACCTTGGAACGCTCGAGCTCCTCTACCTGACGTCGAGCATTCCTCACGTATTTCTTCATCTGCATACCTGTATCAGCAACAAGCAAAACAAAATTCGATTTTTTTTTTGTGACGGATTAGGTGATACGTATGGTAAGTTTAGATGTTAGCAAGTTTAGATTTAGGTCTGATATATTTTATTTTGGTTATAGTTAGATTTTTATTTAGATTTTATTTAAACGTTGTATAGTTAGGAGTTAGATTAAATTTTGATTTTTCTTAGTTAGTCTTTAGTTTTAGTTTAGTCTAAGTTTCATTTTAATTTCCATTTTATTTTGGTAAGAGAAATTTTAATTTTGAATTTGGTTTAGATTTAGATTAGTTTAATATTTAGATTTTGAACTAAAGTTAAGTTTTAGTTTTAGATTTATTTGATTTTAGTTTTGTCTTAGTTAAATTTTAAATCTAGAATTTTATATCATTTAAAAAATATAAAATATAAAAATATAAATAAATTAAAAGAATAAAAAGGGTTTTGATTTGTTCTTTTTCATTTTCTTTCAGCTTAACTTTTTTTTTTAGGTTTTAGTTTAGTTTAGGACTTTAGTTTTTTTTTAGAATTAGATTTTTTTAATAATTTTTAGTTTTAAATTTCATTTTAATTATATATATTTATTTAGTTTAGTTTAGTAATTTTATGTTTCATTTGCTTTAGTTTTTTTTTAGTTTTGTTCTATTTTATTTAAAATATATAAAAATATTAAAAATTTTGAAAAGATTAACTAAAAAATTGAAAATTCATTTTTTGGTGTCTCCTGTGGTATCTATGTTCCACTTCTCTATAGTTAAATGCACTTAAATGTTTGTCTGGAGATTAACTATTCGAAACTAGTTGGCATTTAAATTTTATGGTCGATAAAAGCATTTGATTTTCTGAAGTTTAATTGCTGGAACATTGTTAAAGCATTGTGCATTTATTGAATATCTTGCATTGCTTGGGATATTTGATGATAAATGATTGTTTTACATGGTTCATATTTCTGCAACATTTAATAAACAATCATTTAATCATTAACTCCATAAGGCACTGGTACATTAATTTCTAAAATCAATCAAGTGCTAAGTTGCCTTGTTGTGTCTCCGAACCCAATTGGTCCACAGTTGGTCATCCTTTATCCCATAGGGTCTACCCCGCTTAGCCTCAGGAGACGGCTTAAACGGAGAGATTGGGGATCAGGGTGACAGCCCCCAGTCTGAGCGTTGTCATGCTGCCTAGACAATCTGTGCGACAAAATTTTTTGGCGCCACTGTCGGGGATAAAGTTTTTCTGTCCCTAGCGTTTCACCGACATTTCATCTTCATTCTTCTCTCTCATCTGGAATCTGGAATCTTTTCATTTGAGCCGAAAAAGTCAACATTTTTGGCATCATCTCATCTTTTACGCCATTCATTAGCCTGTCAAACGACCAACATTCTTTAGCGTCATTTGATCTTTTCATCACCTTATCTTTCGTCATATCAGCAGCTACTCTTCAGTTCATTTCTTGTTTGGGTGGCAACTCCATTTCTTTTCACTTATTTTTCCCAGACAAGAAGCCTCCCTCATATCTGCTTGTTTGTTGCCTTTTGGATCCTAGAATTAGATTCATTGTTCAAGTGGCGACTCCACTTCTTTCATCTCTTGATTTTCTTGAGCAAAAGTCGCTTTCTATCATCCATTTGGTACCTCGTTATTCATCATGGATTATTCGTTTACCCCGTGTCATTTTACTGATGTTCTCCCTGATATTCCGGAACTGGCCATTTCTAAATTACCTTTGTTCTCAGGCGGTGATTCAGTCGCTACTAGAAGGCATTTATGGAGTTTCTATCGTATAACGTTCATATATTGTAGACTTCCTCAATATAATCATGAAGATGTCAAAATGTGTCTATTTGTCCTTTCTTTAGAGGGTAATGCTTTGAATTGGTTTAACAATTGTCCTAAAGACTCTTTCACTTCTTTACAAGATAGATATGGTTATCAAGATAGCTCGCCTTGTGCCCCTAAAATTGTGCAACAGAATGAAAGTAATCTTATGAAAGGTTCAGCTGTCGATGAAAGATTTCAAGACAATTCTTCATGTCAAAATGTGCCATCCACTTGTACCATTGCAGATCAAATCCAGGATAGTGGAAAAACAGGGACAAATTGTAAAATCAGTGTCGACAATGACAAGGAAAATTAGAAGCAAATTATACAAGAACTAATGCGGCTAGTAAAAAATATGGAGATCAATCAAACTAATTATGCCAATGATGTGAGACTTTATGCACCCACCTGGAAAAACGTAATAAGGAGATGGATCATGAAAATTCAACACTCTGATCACATAACCGACATGCAAAATCAGCATGCTAAGGAAATTGAGGCCATGAAAACTAATCATGACACAGAAATTAGTTTTATGCAAAGCATGTTATCAGGCTTAGAGGAAAAAATGACGACCATGAAAGCTAATCATGATAGGGAAATTAATTCTATGCAAAACAAGTTATTAACTATGGATGAAGAAATGACTATCATGACATTCAATCATAATAATCAGTTGGCTACCATGCAAGCAAATCATAAGAAAGAGATAAACTTTATGCAACATTGTTGGATGACCATACAGGCAAAGGACAATAAGTAATAAGAAATATGGAAGCTAATCAGATATGTCTTCAGAATAAGTTATTGACCATGGAAGAAGACTATACCAAGGAAATCAGTGCTATGAAGGTTGAACACTCTAGTCAGATAGATTCCATTAAAATACAAGTTTAGAAAATTCAACAGTGGCCAGAAGATGAAAGAAACCAGGGAACGTCAATAGATCAAAGGCCTCCTTATCTGCTGCAACAAGCTCCATCTTATTACGAGGTCCTTTGTTCCATTGAAAAGTGGATAAATGAAGGTGACCTGGATAAAAGGGAAATTAATAATCAGGTTGATGCTCACACGTGACACGGTTAATCCACCAGTGATTGAAGATCAAGTTATAACTCATGGCACCTGTGAGATTGATCCATCATCCTTGACAGGGCAGATGCAGAATGAAGAAAGACATGTCACGCATATCTTACATACTTCATCTGAGAGCTTTGAAGCAGAAAGTTCCACGTCATCAGTGATACAGCCTGCCACAAAGAAAAAATGCAAAAGAAAGAGAACGAGAAGAAGATTTGATACATCAGATCGTCGCGAGCAACTTGATTTTTGGATGGGAAAAAGTCCTACCATATGCAGAATTGGACATGGCACATCTGAGAAGCAGTCGACAGATTTGCCTGAAAGCAAGCAAATGCTCAGTATACACTTTATTGAACACATCTGATGCCATGGGGCATCCTCTGTATTTCTAACCCTACTTGTTTTTTAGCATTTTTCAATTCTGTTTTAGGATTAGATTTAATTTTCATGTTACTAGATAGTTAATAAATGAAGAGCTTATATCTTTCATGTGCTTAATGTTATATGATGATTTTTGGATGGACGCTACTTATGTTTTATTTTGTGTTGCGTGGATGCAGATTCTGGATTCTCACATTCCTACAGTGCAGCAACGTGTCCCCAAGTAGAGCTAGATGTTGACCACTACGTGTCAACTACCCATAGCAGTACACCCCCTTTTTTTGCAAAAGAGATAGTGCTTGATCGACGTGTCCGTGCCATTCGACTATCATCATCAACCCGATAATGTTATGTTGTAAACCCAGTATGCATGTGTAAATTATAAATAATCTTAGTAGATCTGAGTCATGTATGTAAACTACCTAGGCAAACCTAATTTTCTAGTGATAATCTACATTCCGGAAAGTTCTTTGTCTCACGGATCCATGATCGGCAAAGTTTTTCTTCAGCCTAACCCCAAAACCGGAATGGATTTTGTCATTAGAATCTTAGGGGAGTCCCAGTGTGCTAAATCAAGTCTATGTAAAAGTACTTTCGAAATAATCCTAAGTATTTGGTTAGTTTATTACAAATTGCTTAATTTGTTAGATTATATTTGTGTCGCAGAACTAGGTCGTCTATGAGGGTCTATGTCAAATGGGTTTTCCCCCTTGAGATGTAAAAGGGTAAAAGTCATCATGTAAAGTGTCTTGAAGGTTAGGAAATGTTTTAATCCCCTCATAAGTCCCAAGTCTTAGGTCCCAGGTGATTTTTCCAAAGGCTAAATTCGAGTATCCCAAAATAAAAAATAATAAAATTAAAAAAATAACTAAAAATAAATAAAATAAAATTTAAAAATAAATAAAAATTTGAAAAAATAAAATAAAATAATAATAAGGCAAAGTTTTGAGGAAATAACTGCAACACTTTAATTTTTTAATATATTAAAATGCATTTAAAATTTCGATGGATGAGATTAAAAGAGATTTTGATCCTCATCGACGGTCGAGATCATTTTGACATAGATCACTTGAACTAGCCGTTGGGAATTTTTCTTTAAATAGGGTGTCAGGGGTCATTTGAGATCATTCGATCTTAGAGTCGTGTGCTAAAGAAAGCTCTTTTGTAGTCATTTTTTGTGCAATAAAGAAAGACTTTAGGGTTGAAATCTTGTTGGTGTTACTCTTCTAGAAGTGTTGTAAGATGTTTTATTTTTCTGCATAATTTTATTTTCAGCCATTGATGATAGCTTGATGAAGATTGATTTAGGCACAGGTATCTTGTCTGATCTCTAGGGTTTGAATGATAGTTTAATTTCTGAATATAATGGCAGGGATATCCATTTGATCTGAATTCCATTGTTGTTTTCTCCCCCTATGTTAATGGTTGATTTAAGCTGTGCAGGATATCTTTAATTTTTTAAGTTTACCGGGTGTTAGAGGAAGTTCTCAACTGAACCAGCCAACTCCCGGATTGCGTTTTCTGAAAGAGCCCAGCCAGTTTTAATCCCAGGCTTATCATTAGAATTTTTGTTGCAGAAAGGGTTTTTTGAAGCACCTCACATTAAGTTTAAAATTCTGAAAATATTTATGTGGCATAATGATAAATCTGGCTACCTAGAGCCTTCAGTTTGTAAATACTGTAATTATTTAGCTAGGGTTTTAAGGCTTCATTATTATTTTGTGTCTGGGCATTTTTCTTCTATCATTGCAGGTACAGATTTTGGAAATTTTTCAGGGTTTCCATCAAGCAATCTAGAGCAGGAAGGATTTAAAATTTTGATTAAGTTTCTGGATTACGGGTCTGTTACCTCCGGTTTAAGTTTCTCTGCTGCCCAAGATCGATTTTTTTTTGCTTGCTCCGTCAAAACGCAGCTTCATTTCACTGCACAATTCCATTACACCCCTCGCTGTTGCTGCGGCTATCTGCGTTCCTCTCATTCTGCTCACGCTGCTCTTTCTCTCACGCAATACCCTCCACCTGTGTGCTAACCCCCTTCTTCCCGTGTCCTCTCTCCTTTTTGTCCGTAGATCTCCCTCCAAACTTGCAGCTCCTTCCTCACATCGCATTGTTGCCTTTCCCTTTCACCGTTTAGTCCTCACGCTCAACCCGCAGCCATTCACGCATCCTTAGCTATATTGTTGCTTACTGCTCAGATTCGTCCAAACCTTATATTTGTATATACCTGCTACGTATATCATCCCTGCCAAAAATCCATTCATCTATTGAAATTTTTCTGCGAACCCATCGTCTTCCATCCACGTCGTCCCATCTCGTCCTCATGCGTGATGCTCTAACCCTCAATCTGCTGCTATCAATTGCTCTTCACACAGCTGCCATCCAGCAAACCCTCAATTCCATAGTGTGTTGCTCATCTGTTGCCCACCTTCGAATGCTTGAGTTCCTCTGCCTGACGTCGAGCATTCCTCACATATTTCTTCATCTGCATACTTGTATCAGCAGCAAGCAAAACAAAATTTGATTTTTTTTGTGACGGATTAGGTGATACGTATGGTAAGTTTAGATATTAGCAAGTTTAGATTTAAGTTTGATATATTTTATTTTGGTTATAGTTAGATTTTTATTTAGATTTTATTTAAACGTTGTATAGTTAGGAGTTAGATTAAATTTTGATTTTTCTTAGTTAGTCTTTAGTTTTAGTCTAGTTTAAGTTTCATTTTAATTTCCATTTTATTTTGGTAAGAGAAATTTTAATTTTGAATTTGGTTTAGATTTAGATTAGTTTAATATTTAGATTTTGAATTAAAGTTTAGTTTTAGTTTTAGATTTATTTGATTTTAGTTTTTTCTTAGTTAAATTTTAAATCTAGAATTTTATATCATTTAAAATATATAAAAATATAAATAAATCAAAAGAATAAAAAGGGTTTTGATTTGTTCTTTTTCATTTTCTTCAACGTAACTTTTTTCTTTTTTTTTTATTTAGGTTTTAGTTTAGTTTAGGACTTTAGGTTTTTTTAGAATTAGATTTTTTTAATAATTTTTTGTTTTAAATTTCATTTTAATTGTATATATTTATTTAGTTTAGTTTAGTAATTTTAAGTTTCATTGCTTTGTTTTATTTAAAAAATATAAAAATATATAAAAAACATTAAAAATTTCGAAAAAATTATCCAAAAAATTGAAAATTCATTTTTTGGTGTCTCTTGTGGTATCTATGTTTCACTTCTCTATAGTTAAACGCACTTAAATGTTTGTTTGGAAATTAACTATTCGAAACTGGTCGGCATTTAAATTTTATGGTCGTTAAAAGCATTTGATTTTCTGAAGTTTAATTGCTGGAACATTGTTAAAGTATAGTGCATTTATTGAATATCTTGCATTGCTTGGGATATTTGATGATAAATGATTATTTTACATGGTTCATATTTCTGCAACATATAATAAACAATCATTTAATCATTAACTCCATAAGGCACTGGTACATTAATTTCTAAAATCAATCAGGTGCTAGGTTGCCTCGCTGTGTCTCCCAACCCAACTGGTCCACAGTTGGTCATCCTTTATCCCATAGGGTCTACCCCCCTTAGCCTCCGGAGACGGCTTAAACGGAGAGATCGGGGATCAAGGTGACAGCCCCTGGTCTGAGCGTTGTAGTGTTGCCCAAACAATCTGTGCAACAACACGACAGATGGGGTATAAAATGGTCTTTCACCCTATCAAGAATGATCCTCTGCGCCTTGGCCTCTTTAACCTCATGAAGGTCCAAAGCAAGGGGATTGGAACTTGGAGGAACAACTATTATATTGATGAAGTTCCACAACTTGTTCTCCTTGAGAACTATTGTGATTCGAACCCTCCACTAAAGGTATGTTGATTTGGGTAGCATCGGATGTGCTCTAGCCATGAAAATTGGTGGAGAGGCTAAGGGACATGAGATCTCCAATACCCAAAAAGGGTTTGGGCAAATTCTAAACAGTTTAAGAGATATTAAAGTATTAATATTTTTAATGAAGTCCCTAAGTCTAAACTTAGGGAAAATAAAATATTAATGTGAATTAATATAAAAATGTGTTAGAATGGTCCAAAAGTCATGGATCAAGCCAGAACTAATCTTAGCCATTGATTAGGAACTTAATCTCGACTATTGATTTGTCAATGAGAAAAGTATAAGAGGAGGCTTGAGGGTCACTTGGAGAACACACCGAGAGATCAAGATTTTGACTTTCTAGGGTTGGGTTCGCTGAGAAAGTTGAGAGAGTGATCAGAGTTGCAGCTGAGGGGCAGTGAATACAGAAACAAAGAGGCAGAGATAGCATCGAGAGGAACAGCACAGTAGCCGAAGGGAGGAATGCAGAAGCAGCCAAGGGTTCACGCAGAGCGAGCCAGGGCTCACATAGAGGCAGCCAGGAGCTGTGCAGTAACCCAAAGGGGCCAACGTGGGTGACACAGAGGGCCAGAGGACTGACGCAGTGCCTCCAGACACTGACGCAGTGCAAGCCAGAGTGACGTTGGGCTAACACTGGGCTAGAGAGAGGCTGACGTTGGGGTTTCGTGGGGCAGATTGGAGCTATGGAGCTGCCGGAGTGTTTATCCGGGGTTTCAACCAGAATATCTGCTTCTGAGTAGAGAGGTACTACTGCCGAGATTTTTCTCTGTTGGGTGAGCCAGATTTGGCAACCAGATTGTGTTATGAAACTGCTTAATAAATCAAACCCTCAAATAGTTGTACCGGTTTTCCCGCATTGGGTTTTTCGAGGACATTAGTCCAAAAACAACGGTGTCACTTGTGTGCTTGTTTCTATTTCCTTCAACTGATGATCTGTAATGTGTTGAGCATGTACTTGTATTTATTTCCAGTATTTACATGGTAAATAACTTGTTAATTAACAGAACAAGTAGGTAGGAATAAATCAGAAAGTACATGAAGGGTTTCTAACCTGTCAGACTTAGAAATTCCAACAAGGTAGTTCAAAGAGCCTTCTAGTCTGTCTTCGTACCAAATGCTGATGGCGATAGCAAAAAACCCTATAAGCTTGTTCATTGAACTTTGATTGCTTGAACTAGTACCTATGTCAAATTGCTTGGCTTCGTATTTAGAGGCTAAAACTTTGATACCATGTTAGTTCTTGAAAACCCAGCTGCAAAATTTGAATGATCAACAAATATTCACAAAACAGAAATGAAAGGTGCTTTCTAAACAGATTTGTAACAGCAAATACTCTAGGTTTTTAATTAGCATAAACAGTAGAAGCAAAACTCACAAACCCAAACACACATAAAAAGAATAATATAGATATACCCTCGAAACCCCAGTGTCGGGAAAGCCAGCAAACGGCAAGCTTCAATTAAGCTTCAGAAATTTAGTTTACAGTAGATCTTTACAACAGCAAAATTGCTACAATAGTTGGTCCCAGCAAATCTAAGTCAAATCATCCCCTACGCAGTACTGTACAGCCCAACAGTACAGCCCATCAAATCAGCCTCTGTGCCTAGCAAATTTCAGCCTGTACGGCCCAGAAAACTTGTGGCTGTACAGCCCCCTTTGCTTGACCTGCTCAATGATCTGATCTTGGCCTGTAGCTACCCTAGTGTCTTGACCTACTCTTTGCTGCTCTGGCTGTCAAAACATTCTATCTAGCGTAAGTCCAAGCATGCCAATCGAATGATCTCCTCAACAACTCGAACTCCCTTCATAAAGTGCTTAACCCTAATCTCCAAAGAGATGGATGGCTAAGATTTCATCTCATCTCTTGAGATCAAGGGCTATGACTTAATCTGTCATTGACCCTTTTACCTTTTCCAAAAAGGTGGCCAAGCAAGTCAAATAATTAAATTAAACTGGTTTCTGAAGTCCTGCCTTGGGGAATTCATTAAATAATCGTTGTAGGAGTTATTTGAGGCAATGTTGCATTAATCGTAATCGGGATGATATCGACGCGAGGAAAAAACCGGAAAAATCGTAATTATCAGGAAATAATCGGAAATAATCAGGAAAAAAATCGTTTGGTACAAAAATATTCTTTTTTTTTTCATTTTTTTTCAATTTTTTTAATATCTAAACCATCTACAACATAAAATAAATACATTGACACATAAATATAATAAAAGAACTAATATATAAGATGTTTAATATCATTTCTAGTGCTAAAATCACACATAACATTGAATCATGTCCTGAATAGTAAGTCCTAACTCCTGAGTCCCAACTCAGCCTCAAAATATCAACAAAAAATATAATAATGTATCTCATCATGTCATAATGTCATATACAATAAAATGAAGAAAATAACTAAAGTCTAATCCTATTGATTTCCTTTGCCCCTCTTGCGAGAAAATGCCACAGCTTTCCCTTTCCCTCTAGATGTAGATGCTAGTGCTGGTGGAGTTGGCAGTGGAGTCTGCTATGCTCTAGAAGTTGAAGAACTAGAAGTAGGGAGCTATAGGAGGTAGACCACATCCTCTACTAGTGGCAGGGGTAGCCCGGGAAAGTGGTGTCACCTAGAAACATTACAATCTCCTAATCCTGAAATCCTGAAAAACTAATAAGTTTGCTGCATTTTGAATGAAATCTAAAATTCTACTTTCTCCATATGAAATCCAATCAGGCCGGAACCACTCTCAAACATCCTGAGTCATTTCATGGTAATGTTAAAAATTTAAGTAAACGGATATTTTCATCCTTTTACTTTAAGAATTTAACATTACCATGAATAGCATATCAATACTAGAGCCTAGACTTGATCATTAAGCTGCCCCACTCAAAAATTATTTGTTTCTTTCAAAAAAATTGCATTTCGAACATTTAGCATCCCTTGTAAAACCTCACTGCCCCGACTGTGCAAATGATTTCATAAAAAAACAAAAAAAAAACATTATAAAACCTCGCTGCCGGAGACCCCCACAATAATTTCGATTGTTATCGTGATAAATTCGAATTTATCGCGATAATTTCAAATTATCGCAATAATTTCATAAAAATCGTGCAAAAAAAATTACCCGCGATAAATTCGTACAAAAATCGCGATAAAATCGTTTTATCGAAAAAATCACGATAAAAAGATAAAATCGCGATTTTCACAACACTGATTTGAGGTGGCTAGCTACATGTCATGGCACATGACCTATGCAGAACCACCTTCCAAGTTACAAATTCAATAGTTTCTTGTAATATTTTTTGTGCTATATTAATACAAAGACTTCTAGCATACAAACATAAAAATAAAAACCCAGAAAGGAATACTAATGTATTGAATATGTTATGAGTTTATTATAACAACGGAGGACCCCATGTATAAATATACTTTAAAGGATGTTACCCCATGAAGAGTCATGCTTTCTAGATAGGTAGGCACATTTAGATTATATTACCTTATTATTTGATCAAGGCCTTGACAATTTTACTTATGCTTAGAATTTAATTTTTATGACTTTACATTTTTTAATGTTCATTACATTATACCTACTGTGTTCTCAAGGAGAAAATACAAAAATATTTATAAAAAAAAAATCAAAACATTTAGAAATCTATAATTACCTTACCTGTAAAATCAAAGCAAGTTCTTCTTCTGATGACATGGTAACTGAAATCAACCTAAGAATGGTGGACATCTTCTTCAGATTTGACATATCTTTCGCACTCATCTCCACCAGAACAAGTGTCTGTAAAACTCGCATTTTAGCATAGCATTCCTAACCCACACTAAGCACATCAGTCAAATATTTTTCACTGTGAGCAATTGCTTATGTTGCATCAACAAGCTAGTTACCTTCAAAGCAACAATGGCATATTCTCTTCTTCTGTGAACTAGTTCAGTGACCATTTCACCATAAACGTTGTTATCTTCATTCTTAATCTACCATCAACAAACATGAATAGTAAGAATAAAAAAGCCAAAAAGATGACAATTCCTAATACCAGAAAACAAAAAGTCGTAAAACTAAGGACATATGTAACTTTATCGAAATTCAAAACCCGTGCAAATATACAACAAATCTCATAACTAGCATATTCTTAATTCCCCACAAACCAAAGTTGGATTACAACCATCCAATTCCAAACTAAACCACTGCAATGATCTAACCAAAAAAACACCTACTAGCATTCTAAGATTTGAGCAGTACCTTCAGAAGAAATAAATTCCCCACCGTACTGATGTCACTTTTCCTCATGCTGCATGTTTTCTGCACAACACCATCTAACAAGGCTTTTGCTGTATCCATATAGACTGGATTGTTGATCCAACCCTCGAGCATACTAGAAGCAATCAGTCTAGCTTCATCGTATTCAATTCCTATCAATAGGAGCCTGTTACAAATAATTAAATAAATCTCTGACATGAAATTCAATCACCTAAACTACAATATTTGCTTACCTTAAAATGATGCCATCTCAAAAGTTATATAGGTTCAAAAGTTAAAACAGACAAATAATTCCTATCACAAAATTCTGCATATTCTTTGATTCTATGAAAAATTGGAGAAGTTAACACCAGCCAGCATACATTCGAATTTATTCTGAAATATCCAAAGATGATGAAAAGGATATGTGTATACATATAAATGGCACAAATGAAGACTGCAACCTTATTCTCTATGATTTTTTTTAACATAGATAAAATCAAGTTTATAAGAAGCAATGGCTACAAAGGTAGCGTGTTACATAGTTTAAAAAAACTATATCAACTCAAGACAATAAATTACAACTCAGAAATTAGAACTGTGCAGCGTCCTCACTCAACCATTTCTTCTAGTTAACATATATCAGCCAATAGGACTGACCTCTAAGAAATCATTCCAATGTATAATTGTTATATATATATATATATATATATATATATATATATATATTATTGTAAAGTAATTATGATTCATTTAGGTAGAGGGGGCACAATCAAAAGATCATAGCCCCTTATGTAAAGGCACCCGAGGCTATATTTAAGCCAAGGGCCTTCACTGTAACAATCATTCATTCAGTTTTCTTTTAATAAAATACATACATACGTACATACATACATACATATATATATATTTCTGACTAAATATCAAAGTTGTTTGCTTCATTTGGTATCAGAGTTAGTCATTGCCACAGTCCCTATTTGCTAAAACCACCGCCGTTCATCCACCTGTCTCCGCCACAGTCCGTTCACTTCACACCTATGCCCTATCCTCGCTATTCTTTGTTGCTCCCGAAGGTTCATTCCATTGCATCCGGTTCAAATCTATCTGTAGTTTCCCCACTGAAATTTCCGACTTGATTCGCACCTTAATTTCCATCGTTGTGCCAATCCACTACAACAGGTGCTCGTTCCCCCAACTGTGTCAGCATCATGCCTCCACCATATGCCAGCAACTCTGTCAATTGTTCCCTTGTCCAATGTCACCCATACCCAACAACTCTGTCAACTGTCCCCCTGTCCCGAATCTCTGCCATCCATTTCATTTGACAGGCCTAAACCATCAGAATTTCCCATGCAGTCACCTCTTGTCCCTCGTCTTTGACCGTCACACTATCCAAACATTACCATTAACCCTCTCCCCTAACCTCTGTATTTAGTTTAAATTAATAGTTAATTATTATATATAAGTTATAATTGATATATAGCATTTAATTAATAATTATATTTATTTATGTATTAATTATTATATAATTAATTAATAAATTAGCTATTAGTTATAATTATTATATAGTTATTAATTAAATACTAATTTTATATACATAAATTTAATAAATACTTACAATATATAAATAATAAAAAATTATAAAAAAAAAAGAGAAGCAAGTCAAGTTGGAACATCATACACCACCATACACTCGAACAATGGCGATGAGCAAATTTAGTAAAAGACTGGATGACTTCGATAAAGGGCTTACTGAGAGCGACAAGAACGTTAAGAAACTCCAAGATAAAACAAAGAGTATAGAGAAGCAACTCCAGCAAAATTATGATGGCCTTCAGAAGGACTACGAAGACTTGTGAAACCAGATTGATCACAATCACAATCAAGTGATGGGTATGCTAAACCTGACCATTCAAGAAAATAGTAATGCTACCAACCCACATCAGGATGCAAACACTCAATAAAAAGATTTTCGAATACATCAAACCCATCAAGCCCACATCATGCTCCCGAATCTCCACATTTGTTTACCATACAAGAGCCACAAAACAATATATCGACTTTCCACAAAATGTTCATTCCCAACCAAATCTCTGTATTCAATCCACCAGTAGTCACATACCAGTGAAGAGCAAAACTCGACTTGTCGAAATTTGATGGTAATGATAAAACACGATGTAGCATGGTTCAATAAGGCATAGGAGTATTTCGAGGTTTACAATATTGACAGTGACGATGAAAAAATCAAGCATGCATCCATGCAACTTGAAGGCGAAGCACATAATTGGTATATGTGGTGGAAAAAATCAACACATTTGCCTAGTTGGATTAAATTCAAAGATTTTTTCTTTAAATGGTTCCAAGGTGTCAAGGAAGAAGAGTATTTTGAAAAACTCACCATACTACAACAGAAAGGAAATGTGGATGAGTTTACTAGAGAATGGGAAACACTAGCCAATCGAGCACCCGGATTATCAAGGAAAACACCTTATTCAATCATACCTCACCGGACTTGAACCATATCTCCAAAATGAAATTAAGCTTCATGACATTAGATCTATAGAAGAAGCAACACAGAAAGCCAAAGCTGCAAAGAAGAAATTTGAAAGAATATTGCTAACGAAGGTTGAAAAGTGATGCAGGAACATCTTACCTCCAGGTCAAAATGTATTTTGACTAGGATAGGGGTATTTTCATTTACCAAGGGAGTTGGTTCCCTAAGTGTGTGTGTGAAATTAATTTAATGTATTTCATAAATTTTTAGAATAATTACTAAAGTGAGAATTCTCGTAATCAAATCTTCTCTAAATGAGAGATCTCGAGAGTATTTTGGAGAGTTAGAGAGATTTAGGAGTTGATTGGATTATGAGAAGATTTTGTGGATCTAGGAATCCAGAGATACGGATTTGTTGAGGAATTTATGCATCTGAACTAATTCTAGTTCGAAGATCGTTCTTGTATATGTATTTTGTCAGCCAAATAACATAGAGAAGATCATTGAAAGAGGAATAGGAAGAGATCCAAGAGATCTAGAGAGGCTTGAGGGCTGAGAGAGGCCATAAGGCCAAAGAGGGCCAAAACAATGTATTTGCAAGCCAAAGGCCTTTTTGTAATTGTTTGTTTATAATGCCGGAGAATTGTTTCTGAGCATACAAGACTGTTTATTGAGATTTTATTGTTATTGCCTGTCTCATATACTCTGCAATCATTTTATTGTTACAGGTTTGAGTAGATCAAAGCTCAGGAGGGAGATTGTTTGAGGGTGCACATCAGAAGACACAGAGGAGTTGCAAAGGATCATGTTGGAAGGATGTCGGATCAGACTAATCTGCAGATCAACAAAGCTCGAGAGAGATAAACTACACGTGTACAGATAGCAAAGGGGAGTGCAAAGCCATGAACAATCCCAGCAAGATATCATCGTCAGATCGATGACCCACGCAAAATAACTCAATCAAAGTGTCGCTGTGAAAATTCCTACACTCAAGGAACCCCAACTGCAGCAAAACTGAATTTACTTCACCTAATTGATTTTAATATACATTATCAAGTTATTTTCTGAATACTGAAGTAAATTACTTATGCAGCCTACACTACTTTAAATTTGATTGCATGAAACAGAAATTCAGCAAAGAACAAGATACATAGGACACAGTTATTTTTGGACAAAATAGTCCCCGGAAAAACCCAATGTGGGAAAACCGGTGCAACAACTCTGAGGGTTTTATATTATTAAGCAGTAGTGCTAAATACAATGTTCGTTGCCCTCACAAAAATCTAGCAACAGAGAAAAATATAATGGCAGAAAACTGAGTGAGATTACCTCACTTCACTCGACATATTCCGGTTCATCCAACAGCAAACTCGCTAACCCCGACTATCTCTGTGTTGGCCCTGCATCAACCCTACGTTGTCTTTTCTGCCTCCTCGAACTTCTGTGTCAGCCTCTCCCGGTTGTTTCGACAATTTCCAGCTTTCTGCGTGAGGGCAGCCTCTGCTCTGCGGTGGCCCTTCTGGCTCTGTGTCAGGCCTGCGTGGGTCCAGAATGGCCCAACGTCAGTCCTTTTAGCTGTTGCACTGCCTCCACTAGTGGCTCTCTGCCTCTCTATCCGGTATTCCCGAACTATCCCTGCCCCTCTGCTGTCAAACGATCACCTAGTTTGAATTTCTCAGCTTCCTAGCCCCAGAAATTGAACTCCAGATCAATGTGTTCTCTCCATGTGTGTTTTTAAATGAACCCTGAGCCTCCTTCTTATACTTTTCTCCTTGAGACTTCAACGGCCAAGATTAAGTCTCTAATCAACGGCTAAGATTAAAACTTGACATGATCCGCTTTCTAGAACATTCTCACCATATTTTCATTAATACCCATTAATACTTTAATTTTCCTAAGTTGAGACTTAGGAACCCCATTAAAAATATTAATTATTTTAATAAAATACAATTCTGGTGGAATTTCACCAAACGGTTTATGGGTTCTTTAGAACTCATGTGCCTTAGCCTCTCCACCAATTTTCATGGCTAGAGCACATCCGATGCTACCAAAAACTAACACTCCCTCTTAGCGAGGAATGTGCTCTAGCAACAATGTCCAACTGCACGCTGCTCTGTCTTTGAAGCATCTCATTTCCACACTGTTGTTTCCACCAACACTGTGTTGTTGCTGCTACTGTACTGTTGCCCATGACACTGCCACTGCCATTGTTTCATCTCTACTATAGATCCCTTTGCATCTACTACTAACACTGCCATTGCTAGCCCTACAGTGCGTCATTTTCCAATTGCTATTGCTCAACAACAACAAAAAGCATCCAAAATTTCTGAACTAGCTGTGTTCAACATAATACCACGTGAATGTTGGAATCTAACTGCTACTAGTATCTGACCCTCTGAATCTTCTACGTTGTTGCTGACTTCTGCACTGTGCCATCTGCATTGTTGTCAACCTTGCTCTGCGCTAATCAGTCTCTGGTTGCAGGCTACTGCGTTTGTCTCTCCAAACAACCCACCGCATCATCTGACACTAAGTCCATCTTGCTACTGCTAAATCTTGGGCTCCCTTAGCAACGAATTGATCCAAGAGGTGGATTGCTCAAGGATCCTACCCACATGTAGTCCTCCTGACTACAGCTCAATATTGCCCCATTTCCCTTCTGGAGATGCGTGGGCACTCATGGCAAACTCATCTTTGTCAATTTTTGTTGGAGCGGCCTTAGGATCATGTTTCTCATCCTTACCCTTTTGCTTCAAAGGGCACTGGGATGCAAAGTGGCCCATCTCGCCACATCTGAAACATTTCACCTTTGAAATGTCATTCTTCCGCTTCTGCTTCTGCTGTCCCTTTGATAGTAGAGTTGCGTTCTCCTCCTCCTCCTTGGTCTTTGTGCCACTCCCACTATTGCCTTTGAGATTGACCTTAACCATGTCCCTCCTTAATTCTTCCTGTTGAAGAGTTGTCCACATCTCTTCCCATGAAGGTAGTCTTTCCCTGCCCAATATACATGGTTGTATGCCCCTTACTACAACTCTAGATGTTGAAAAACTACACCAAGACAAGGAGTTGGTTTATTTGATACTATGCCCAAATGGAACTAAGACGCCCCACAACTGGCCTTGACCCTATTTGATGGATGTTTGTCTTATTCCAAAGCCAAGATGTGGATGGTTATCACTGAGGTGACTTGGGAGGGCTAGCACATTATGCCTATACAACAACACTTGCCTCAAAGCATGCCATGTCATTCCTACATGCCATAAAAGGGTGACGTGAACCTTCTTGAGATGACATCATGGTGGAGTTATTTGGAGATGTACCCATGCACTTTGTTGATTTTCTTGGAGTGAGGAGCACTCATGAGACACTTTATCACTTGATTGATGGAGATTGTCTTCTATGAGAGGATGATGTCAATCATGGAAAGCATTTATTCCCACACATGTACAATATTTTGATGCATTTGTTCTGTTTTAAAGCTACCTTGAGGTCGGCTTGTGACCTTGAAGCCTAGTTGAATGCTGAAACAAACTTTTAGGGGTTTCACTTGTAAAATTATGAAAAGTGACTTGGATACTGTCATTAAATAGAGGGGAGTCGCTTTAATTTGGATCATCACGCATTCACAAAAATTCTCTCTCTCTCTCTCTCTCTCAAGAAGTGTGCACTAGCTCTCTTGTCCTTTTCTCTGTCTCCATGGATGAATGATGGGGCAAATTGTCTTTGGGGATATTTTTGCATGAGGAGACTATCTTGGATAGATGAAGTGGTTCTTCATTGAATGGTGTCAGTTTGTTGCTGATTTTCTTCCATTTTGAATGCAATTTTCTAAATTAAGATTTCTATTGTGCCATATTAAAAAACGCAACATCTTTCAAGAAATCTTGTTTCTATATCTTATGCAAAATTTGTCACAAATTTGGAGTTTGACAAGTCTTGAAAGTGCAAAAAAGCACAAATTGACCGTACCCCTTCGGAGTCTTCAACCTCCCATTCTTGCTCCGAACTCTGCACTGAATCTACAAACCTGTCCAACTACTATACGTGATGTGTCCTCTAGATGTAACCTGTATATAAGCCACCTGCTCAACTATCAACCCCCAAATAACAAAAGCCCATGACCATGTGCCAAGTATAAAAGGCACTCCAGGACCATCAATTTGGAATGGACTTACCAACTAGTAAACCCTGTAATATAGCCAGAAACCAACTTTGATAAGTACCCCAAATGGATCTTTTGAGAAATCCAATCTGGGTGCTAAGTTGCTAACAAACCCAAAATAGAATAAAATACAGTATTATTTTATTTATGTACATAGAAGACCCCATACAACCTATGGGAGGAAATATGAAGAAATAAAATTTACACTCACAACTTTGTTATCATTTATCTTAAGAACATATCAATTTGCAATATACTCATTTTTTGGTGGTGTTGTATAACATCCTTAAAAAATTGAAGGTCCTGATATATAAAGTTATGGGTGAAGAAAACCACAAAGATAACCACCTGAACTTTTTTACACCTTTTAATTGGGAAAAAAAAACTCAAGATGCCCTGCATCTGCCTTACGACAGCCAATGAGACAAAATAGCATACATGATATATTTTCAAAGAAAATGAAATTTACATTGTTGTTCTTATAAGGCATCTACTCATAGCAACATCACGCAGATATACACTGACAAGGAAAAGAGAAAGAACTCATATATATTACTTCATAAGAACCCGGGGATCTTCTTTTGTTGTATCCACTTTCAACACTTCATCAAGAGATATGAAATACTCTCGCCGCACCATTTTACGCATCTCGTCACTTGAATACCTGCATCCTGGTATCTATCATAGCGAAGAAAAAAAAAGCATCACAATATCAAATGTTATATTGCTTGATAAATCCCTTCAATGCATAAAATCTTTATCAAATAATATATGTAATCCATGTGCGCAGTATTGGCTGTGCAAATCTCTTATAGATAGTATGCACTACTATATCTTCTTACCAAATCTTGACTATAAACAAAGATCATCCCATGCAAATTCCTGGACAGCCGCAGCAACTCATAATAATAAAATAATTGAAAAACTTAAATATGAATGAGAGATACCTTGTTTGAATCTTGAAAAGCAGTTGTTAAAACTCCAACAAAATCCTTACAACTATCATGCTCTATCCACGCACAAGGGCCAACAATATCCCTCAAATAGGCCTGCAGGAAGTTCTGATAATTCATCAGCAAAGGATGAGCAGAAGAAGCATTGTCACCGTCATTAAGACATCAATGTGAATACTCATACTAAAAATAAGAAATAACAAGAGACTCATTTTTGTCCAATGCAAGACTGATCAGCTCTCCAGATCTAAAAAAGTAAATAAATTCAATATTGTCCTGTTGTCTGAGTAGCAACTTGTAAAAGCAATTTGAATGAACATACCAAAACCAAATGCATTTATATAGAATCTATGAATCCTAGCCTCAAAAGCATGCATAAACAAAACAAAGGCAGCTTATCTGTTAACAAATTAAATTACCTTTTTATCAAGTATGCTTGTTTGAAATAACTATTCCATCAGATACCAAAGTTTATTGGGCTCTTCAAAATATTGTTTGCATCTATTGCATGATGCCTACAGAACTCTGGTCATGAATCAACAAGTGACTCTCGTCCCATGTTTTTAACAGAAAACAGCCCCAGGAAGTTTTCAGAATTAGCCAATCCAGTTTCATCTCCTGAGGCATACTAGATTTGGCATATAGATTCAACTTGTATATTGTAATTGGAGTTGACTTTTAATTGACAGTTTTCTTTCTTCCTGAATATGATTTAAGCAATTGTTAATAGAATTTGGCTTCATGGATTTTCTGATTGATTTCTCTCCATACGGATCTCTCTTTTTACTATTATCCACCTTTCTATGACTTCAAAAACAGGATTTCCAACTTGTTGACCACTACTGGTCAACTACCCATGCAGTACACCGCCCTTTTCTTGCAAAGAGAGGGGCAGCACCTGATCAGCGTGTCCGTGCCATCCTGCAGTCATCAGTAGCTTAATCATTTTGATTGTAAACCCAGTCTGCATATATGAATTGTAAATAATCTTAGCAGACATGAGTCATGTATGTAAATTGCCTAGGTGGACCTAACTTTCTAGTGGTAATCTACGTCCCGGAAGGTTTTTCGTCTCACCGATCCATGGATCGGCAGAGTTTTCCTTCAAACCTGACCCCAAAGCCGGGATGGATTTTGTCATTGGAATTTTAGGAGAATCCTAGTGTGTTGATCTGCTAGATTATAGTTGTGTCGCAGAACTGGGTGATTTGTGAGGGTCTATATTAAGGCGTTTTCCCCCTTAAGATGTAAATTTGTAAAAGTCATCATGAAATGTGTCTTGAGGGTCGAAAAATGTTTTGAATCCCCTCATGAGTCCTAAGTCCTAGGTCCTAGGTGATGTTTCCGAAGGCTTAGTTCGATGATCCATTTTAAAATGAATTAAAAAATTAAAAAAATGAATAAAAATAATAAAATAAATAAAAATTAAAAAATGAAATAAATAAAAAATAATAAAAAATTAAAAAAAAAAATAAAACAAAAACCCTAACTAATAAAATAATAATATTTTAAGTGAATAAATCGACGGATGAGATCAAGAGATGTCTTGATCCTCATCAACAGTCGGGATCATTTCTACATGGATCACTCGAACTAGCCGTTGGGATCATTTCCTTTAAATAGGGTGCTAGGGGTCATTTCAGAATATTGGATCTGTGAGTCTGAGACTGAAGAAGCTCTATTGTAAATCTGTTTCCGGTTAATAAAAGAAGACTTTGGGGTCCATATCTTGCTGGTGTTACTCTCTTGAAATGTTGTGAGATTGTTTAATTTTCTGCATATGTTATTTTCAGCTGTTAATAATAGCTTTTTGTAGAGTATTGTAAGCACAGGTATCTTGTTCACTTGCTAGGGTTTGAGTGTTGTTAGGGTTTCTGAAGTAATGGCAGGTATCTCCATTACTTCCTGAGATCTAGCAGCATTTTTGCCCTCTTTATTGACGGTTGTTTTGAGTTGTGCAAAAAAAAATTTCTGAAGGGATTTTGTGGGCGTTCGGGGAAGTTCTCGGCTGAACCAGCCAACTCCCGCAAGCATTTTTTGCTGAGCCCAGTTGGATTTGATCCTGGGTCTATCATTCGGTTTATTTTTCTAAGTTTGCATGAGAGATTTTCTGAAGTTCTTCACAGTGACAATCTGAAATTTCTGTTCTTTAAAATGTTTCCCGTACTTATTACTGAATCTGGTTGTTAAGGGGCCAAATCTGTAAATTATTAAGCTGATCTAGGGCTTCAGTTTCAAATTTTTGCTTTATGCAGTTTTGATTAGGGTTTTCAGTTTTGGTTTGAGGTATATATATCTTTTTTTTTTGGGTGATTTCATCATTTCAGGGCCAGGGTACCTCCAGGGTAATGTCTCTCAGTGTCCATTTCTACTAAAGGCGTGATTGCATAGCAAATCTTCTGGCGTGAAATTACTCTGCTCCAGTATTTCAATAGACAGAAATTCTTCAGATCACCGCCGTGGCATGAGGTAGCAAATATGTTCCAGATCAAAATTGTCCACCGCAGAAATTTTCTCAGCCAGTTATCTCCAGAAACGGCTGAACGCATCTAAAGAGATCACTTTCACCCTGCGGATTGCGCGTAAATGGCACTCTACATTGACTAAAGCTCATTCCCGTCAGCGTGAGCAGGAGGGTTCTGTTTTCTCAGCTCATGGTCTTGAATGCTGTAATGATATATCAGTTACCGGCTGGAAGAATCGAATAAATTTTACGCTGCCGACAGACAGATCTGCGCAATCGATTCATTATCAAATGAGCGTTGATCTCTTCTCCATTTTGCGTAGCAGACAGTTCACGTCCAGTGCAGCATCGTGCTTTCAATCTCTCGTGGGAATGACTGTATGAAAAGGTTACTCCAGCATCGTGTTCAAGCTGCCGACAGCGCCAGATTTGCGTGGAAACAAGGTATTAACCCTCAGGCAAGCTTTAAACAAATCCGCATTCAGCTATCCGTCGAAGATTTCAGGCCATCACGCAGGTAACAACGCAAATCGTTTTTCGAATTCTGCTGAGAGATATAGCGTAACCCTCAGATTGATTTCGGGTTTCTATCCTTCTGCCGTCGACTGTAAAATTTCTTCGCTGAGCTTCGATGCTGGGTTTTCCTTCCTCCGGTGGCCAAGAGACAGTCGTTTTGCGGTTTGCAGGTAAGTCGATTTTGGTTCTGGTCATTCTGCGCAGTCACGTCTATTCGGCTAGGGTTTCTCTGTAGCTTTGGTTCTCATTTCCGATTTGATGAGCTTTCATGTTAGCAGCTTAGATTAGTGTAGTTTTTTCATGTTTCGATTAGGTTTAAAATTTGTATAGTTTTTATATTTAAAATAGATTTCTATTTAGTCTTTTTAACGTAGATTTTTTTTTATGTTTATTTAGATTTTAATTTGATTTTTTTTGGTTAGTTTAGATTTAAAAAATTCGTATAGTTTTGTTTTTATTTAAAATAGTTTTTAGGTCTTAGATTTAGATATTAGTTAGATTTTATTTCTAGAGTTTTAAGGTTATGTTAGATTTTGATTTTATGTTTAACTTTAATTAGATTTTAATTAGATCTTAATTTTTTGTTTTATTTTTTGGTTTTGAAATAAATAAATTAAAAAAAAATAAAAAATAAAAAATAAAAATAAAAAATTATTTATAAATTTTTTAAGCCTTAGTTTTATTTTTTATTTAGATTTTAGATATTAGTTAGATTTCTAATTTTCATTTTTTAGATTTAAAAAAAAAAAAAAAGTATAAAAAATTTTGTGGAAAATTCTCTTCGTCAGATCCAGTCATTTTCGGGATTTATCATCTTTCATGCTGAGATCTAAATTTTCAAGCCGAGATGCGAAATTGATATCTGGTTAATGGTTTATGATTCGTGGTGGTTTAAAGCATTCATCTTTTAAAATTTTCAGTTGCTGGATATCGTTTTGGTCGTTTTAAGAGCATTATGATTTAGCTGATGATAGATGATTGCTGTTCACGGTTTATTTTTCTATATCATTTAACAAGTAATCATTTTAATAACAATCTCTTAAGGCACTGGTCTGCTAACTAATCAAATCCATCGAGTGCTTTTTTATATCGTATCTCGTGTCTCCCAACCAACTGGTCGACAGTTGGTCTCATCATCTCACAGGGACTACCCCCCTTAGCCGCGGGAGACAGGCTTAAACAGAGGCATCGGGGATCAGAGTGATAGCCCCCGGTCTGAGTGTTGTCGTGTCAATCTGCGCGACAACACAACTGTTCTTCATCCAATGCATTGCTCATGGCCTCTAAGCTTTTTACATTTTAAAGAGCCTTAATTGAAATATTTTACACATCGCTTTTTACATTTTAAAGAGCCTTCATTGAAATATTTTACACATCACAGATAATTTCCACGGTACAGTCTTGATGTGCATAAATCCATATGTACTTGATGCTATTAATACAAATAGTTTTTAAATGACTATACCTGCTATATAGATCACCATACCAATTCATTTTTTAACAATCTCTTTAAATTCAGTCACCACAATATATATGTCAGATGTTTAGTAACTTCTGAATATAATATCACTCTACATCATATACATAATGCATATCAAAAAACGTATTTTAGGCATACATATATGATGAGATAAGTGTGCCAGTGTTGATGTATTTTGTGTATTTCAATAGCCTACCTCTGGTTGGCTGAGCAGTGTATTGCTACAGCGTCATTAAAAAATAGCATTATTACCACAGGCAATTTTGCACACCAAGTTTGGTGTCAATCCCTTGCCCCTGGAGAGCATCTTGAGACATGTTATTTTTCTTCATGCGATAGGCTTTGTGGCTGAATCAGCTAAAGGACATGAGGGATAACCCTACTTGCCCCTTTGTGCCTTGATGGAGATTGCCTCTAGTATGGGCACCTTACGTTAGAGAAAGAGTTGGTTCACCAAGGATTCCTCGCTTGTTTAGTCCATCATATCTATGGAGCACTTCTCTCCTTCAACCATTCTTTGGACACCTCTTGCCACCTTTTCCCCTCAAACAAGAGATTGATAGGGTTGGCAAGGAAGACATTTATCGGCAATATACCTAGGCCACTTGATCTCCACCACCCCAGGATCTTCACCACAAGATGGACTTATACAACTAAAGAATAGGCTTATCATCTATCCCAAGTACATTTGGGACCATTAACCACATGAACTAAGACTCTAAAGTTCTCAATTAGCCAATTTAGGGTGTATTTCATCAACAACGTGTTGAAGTTGTTAATTGTATTCCACAAGTGGACATTGAGGAACACTTCATTTTCAAGTGTCCCATTTATTATGAGTTACAACTTACACGAGATATCTTATCTATTTCAAATCTCTAAGAAACCTATATTTGCCTTCTTTCCTTGTTTTGATCAACAATGCTTGGCCCTCTTCACGCATTAGGTGGTGACTCCTAGGCAATGAACATTACAAGTTTCTTCGAACTCCACTCCATTAGGCTAATTGCATCCTTCTTCTAGCCTACTACAACACTTGTAGTGCTACACACCGACATAGATCCATCTTAACCATAGATCTATCAAGCACCAGGAAGGATCAAACCTCTTGAGGTGCAAAACTCTTACAGTGCAAAACTTAAGAAAGGTTTGCACCTCGAGATCTGATCCCTCCCAGCACTTGATAGATCAAGGTAAAGATGGATCTATGCATATATACATCCATCTCAACCCAGGATCTATCAAGCATTGAGAGGGCTCAAATCTCTTGAGGTGCAAACCTTTCTTAAGTTTTGCACTGCAAAAGAGTTTTGCACCTCCAAAGATTTGATCCCTCTTTGTGCTTGATAGATCCAGGGATGTGTGTGTGTGTGTGTATCAACCACAGATCAACTCTATCTTGAACATGAAAGAAATTACACAATCTCCTCCATTTTCAATTTCTTTATATATCATATACATAGTTGGCATTGAAATATTTTATTTATGTTACACATTGTCCACATTAAATTATTCTTTTATCATTAACATATTTTTAAATACACGTCTCCCTAGTATTAGGAAGTCTCTCTCTATATATATGACATTGAAATATTTTACTTAACCATGCATATTCATTTATGGACCATATTGAATTTTTTTTTAATAAATATTTTTAAAAGACACACATCAACTTCATATTAAAAATTGAGTGAATTCCACATGATTATGATATTGATATTGAAACATATTAATTAACATGGACATTTAAATATTTTATTTAAGGCTTACATTGAAATATTTTTAAAATTTTAAGAATTACACATCTTCCTCACACTCTTGGAAGTGAAAATATAATATCCTTTTCACTCTCAATTATTTTATCTCTCAATGTAAAGTTAATATAAAATTATATTACTTAATATGGACATCAAAATATTTATTGATTGCTAAGAGTGAAATAATTTTTTGTTATTATTATTTTCTTTTAAATACCACATGTCAACGCTATATTAACCACTGAAGGAATTACATATTTCCTTCATATTGGGTTGTAATATCAACAACGATAGGAGTGCACAAGGAAAGTGAAATTATTGATCTTTTATAATCCTTATAATTAAAGGTGACCAAATATGTATATTTTTTTTGTTATTGAATATATCCCCATTTTTTTTATTTAGTGAATATTTTAGTTATATTTTAAAAGCGATATGTATCAACTCTAGGTTGAACATGAAAGGGGAATTACACATTTGCCCCACACTAGGCCATAGAATGCACAACTCGGCTCAATCATGCAAACCTTAGTGGGTACCAGATAAGTGAGATTACAAATAGTCCCATGTTCAAGGATTAGAGAAGGCCCACATCAACAAGGGAACAAAGGAACACTTGTTCTTCACAAAAACCTATCTGACAACTCACCTCGAACACCCAAACTGAGATCACCAAATTCTTTCTATCAACCTTTAGCATTAGGACAACTTCAGATGATTGGCAACTAGGGCCAAACTCCATGTGGGTCGGTTTATTTATGGCAGCTGATATTTTTATTGGATCCCTCTCGTCGAGAGGTGTATGATTGATCCAAAGATCATCCGATTCCGATAAGTATTTATGGAGTTATGAATTTATCTTGTTTATGTAATTATTATCAAGCCGACCAGCTCTTATGTAGGCTCTAGAAGCCCAACCGTCGTGTCTATTCATCATATTTTTTTTAATATAAATAGAAGAAGATTTGATGGCATTTGGACACATTTTTGATGTGATCTCCTCTCCACGTCTTGGGTTTTTGGAGAAGGAGAGTCACAAAAAGGAATATGTTGACCTAGTTTGATGATGCCCTAAATCCAACGCAGTCATAACCTTATTCGTTGTTCATGGTGAAGCCGCAGATGGAAGGAGCAGGACTGTGCCCGAGATATATGAGAGTGTTTTATATTGAAGAAAATACTGCCCTAAATCCAACGCAGTCATAACCTTATTCGTTGTTCATGGTGAAGCCGCAGATGGAAGGAGCAGGACTGTGCCCGAGATATATGAGTGTGTTTTATATTGAAGAAAATACTGACAACTCTGCCATCTTATTTAAATCTCTGCTGATCAACTCGGGTTTCTTTCTCTCATTCTATTCCTAGGATCAGAGTTCATGTTGCACGAAATTAAAAGACTTGGGTTTCAGTCGAAATCATATCCGGTTTTGTTTTGTATGAAGTTTGGGAAGATTGTGTTGTTATAAAACTCGATATCATGGACACTAATCCAATGGGTAGCAGAGCTTTGGCTCCTCCTGCTTTCATGTCCAGTTTGAACGAAGTTTTGAATAGCAGGAAGCAGCATCGGGCAACAGGAGGTGAAGACACCGAGAAGAATTGCCGTGGTGGGAATGTTGTTAATGAAGGCAAGGATGATATGAGGCCTATTGTTCTTGTGACTAATGATGATGGCATTCAAGCTCCCGGTTTGAGATGCCTGGCCGAGGCTCTGGTTAACAGAGGAAGGTGCAATCTCAATGTCTGCGCTCCTGATCAATGGAAGGAGCCCTACCACAGCTATACGCAAGGCATAAAGACTTATTATATGTTGTTCATACGCTGTTCAATGAAGACACTATCCATGTAGTCTCTACACGTTAAGTCGAAATTCATACACTGTTCAATAAAGACCCTATCCACGCAGTCTCTACACATGGGCATAGAAACGCTAGTCATAGGAATATATACGCTAGGCATAAATAATGGAAAGACAATATATATTGGAACGTAGTGCCACACAGTCAACACAATATATATTAGAATGCAGTCACATATATGCATGTAAATGCAGTCATTGGAACGCAGTCTTCTACATGGAACGTAGTCATGGATAAGCTGTGCAGTGATATATACGCTGCAGTCATGGATACGCTGAGCAGTCAAGGCTCACAGGTAGGAAGGAATACGTTGTTCATCATGGATTCATATAGACATCATATATATATATATATGGAGTGCAGTCAAGACAGCAAGTGTAAGGAACATGCTGTCCAGTTCAACGTATGGGATTCAGTCATATCCCTAAGCAAACCCTATATGGAAATAATATAGCCTAGTTGCTTTGCTAGGTTGCAAGCCATAGCAAGCAGCTAAGGCTGATATGTATATGACCTCCATACTGAAGCAACAGAAGGGTATTATGAGCGGCATGATGCGCTGCATAATGGGCAGTAGTATGAGCAACATGATACATGAGCAAGTAGTTAAGGCTGATATCAACAGAGGCAAATTGTTGCAGCATGATGAAGCAACGAGAAGGCAGAGGCAGCAGCATGGTGGGCAGCACTATGAGATCATGTGCATGGGCAGTTCAATGATATAGTAGCATGGGCAGCAGCATGATAATGATGCTCATTAGTTTGAGCAGCATTATGATGGATAAGATCATGGACATGGGCAGCAGCATGGTGCAGTATGCAGTGGTGCAACTAAAGGACCAGATGTAGCACGATGATAGTGATCTCATTGTTATAGGAGATGACCTATACTTAGATCTAGACAAGTCAAAGTGTTGACTTCTGTTGTAAATGTACTCTCTCTCTCTTTCTCTGCTGAACTTTGAAGATAAAAGAAGAATTGATCAAGGGTTTCCCCACACATTGTGGGGTTTGTCCCTGGCTTGCGCCATATCTTGTGTCCTCTTGTCTTGGCTTGTCTTCTGCGTTTTATATTTATGTTCTATCTGCAGTTTATCGTAATGCTGATGTGATTGCTAACTGTGAAAATTTAAATAAATTGCTCTAGCATAGAACATACCTAATCTTAACATGGTATCAGAGCTTAGGTGAAGACAATGCCCAAGCAAGAGTGAAAGAGCAATCACCGAAGACAATTGGGACAAGACAGAAGGATCAATGGGTTCCTCATAATTCACCTAGGGTGAAGTCAAAGCAGAGAATGTTATCAGAATGGCGCAGTGGAAGATTCTGATGGTCCATCTTAAGATCACTTCATAGGGAAGTTCGGATCTAAGGGTGGAAGGAAAGGCGGATGCCTTGTTGAAATAAGTTCGGCCGTTATGCGAAGGAGTGTCTGAATCGCAGAGACACATCTCTTGATGAAGATAACAATCATTCCTGGGACATCCTCAATGATCAAAAGAATGATTGGTAATGCAGGTCATCAAGGAAATGGTCGACTCTTCCACAAAAGCAAGGAACCCCAAAATCTCTTTTATGTACCTAATCGAACCTGGTGTCCATCTCGGAAATGGAAGTCAAAGGTTACAGGGTGGCACTTATCGATGGAAAGGTACGTGTTTGAAAATAGATCTTTTAAAGATGTTTTTCATGGTTGTATCAAGTTGCAGGAAGTCCACTGGGGACCATGTCCATTGACTCAACTCCGGAGGTCTGAGTCAAATGGTGACTAGGATGCCTGAATTCAAAAACAAGCATGAAGGTACATGTCTGAAATGTACCGAAGGAAAATATTATAAGGGGACCATTCCCCTCATGCAGCAGGTTCACAGGTTTGGAACAACCCGAGGAGTTTGAGAATCATGATCAAGGAATCTCATGTGTACAGGTGGAAGAAAGTATGAGAGGATTGATAGCTATCTAATGTAGCTGAGATTCACTAGGAGTGAAACCGATCCAAACCATTACTCGAAGGTTGTGGATGATAAACCTCTCGTACCGGCACCTATGTCTGACAGGTGCAGACTCTCTCATTTATAGGAGACAGAGGGAGTTGGATTTTGAATGTGGGAAGATAAGCTGCAAGCTTGTGACTGCCTCGAGGACCTTAACTTTCAGAAGTTATATGGTGATGATGTAAGACCAGATTTGGGAAATGCCTCTGGGTTTCATAAACTCACTCGCGTTGATATTCTTGGTGAACCTCCATCCGGACATGTGTGTTGCAGTTAGCATGGTGAGCTCATATTTGGTTGAGCCTCACTAGATTGGTTCCAAGAATCTTCTAAGATATCTTCAGGGCATAATCTCTCATGAATTGAGATACACTGCCAGAAATATGAAACCACATGATTATTCGAATGATGAGTGGGCAGGCAGTGTGGAGGATCACTAGAGCACTTTTCAGTGTTGGTTCTCTTTGGATTCTGCTTCTATGCAGGAAGCAGAAGTCGGTCACTATAAGCACCGCCAAGACCGAATACATGGCTACGAGTATGATCTTGTATGAAGCTGCATGGTTGCGGAATTTCTTAGCTGTTTTCGATTATTGAGGAATCCTGCATTCGAAAATTGCTCCAGCGGACAGACATCAGATACTGCCATATCTGGGATATGGAAAGTCGATGAGCAAGGAGGCTCCATCGCACTGAGATGATATACAGGTCGCTAAAGCCCCGGGGGAAATATCAAATTTGTGATTTTCCCGAATGACTTGGAGTCATCAAGAGACCTTTGTAAAAGGGTCCTGCATGTTGCATACATTGAGCTCTGGGAGCTCTGTGGGGCTTACAGGTTCTAATGGAGCAACATACGACCACAGGGTGACTCACCCTCCCCTGGTGGTGCGCACTGGAACAAGATGATTCGCTCTCTTGTGGGACAAGATGATTCTCTCTCTTGTGTAGCAGGATGATTGGTTCTCCTATGAGGCCTGGATTGATGTGTTCTCCATGGCGATTGTAGCAGGATTGATGTGTTCTCCTGTGACGCCTGGATTGATGTGTTCTCCATGGTGATTGTAGCAGGATTGATGTGTTCTCCTGTGAGGCCTGGATTGATGTGTTCTCCATGGCAGCCTGGATTGATGTGTTCTCCATGGCGATTGTAGCAGGATTGATGTGTTCTCCTGTGAGGACAGGATTGATTAAGTTCTCCTGTCGAGGCATCCTACCCATGCACTCTGGGACTCATGGGAAGTACCTCTCATCTGATCAATGAGCAGGGAAATGAAGTTAGGGACCATAGTAGTACTGATGGACGCATTGTTGTATCTACCGTACTCCCTACGCTAGGATGTCCTCCATTGATCTGGGATCAATAATATTGGTCTGGGACCAGTGGTAGGAGTTGTACATGCTATGACGCTGACTTCGGGTCCGCTGACACTGGTCTGGGACCAGTGGTACATACTCCGAGACTGACTTTGTGTCAGTGCAGTACTGGTCTGGGACCAGTGAGAGTGGTACATACTATGACGCTGACTTCGGGTCGGTTGAGACTGGTCTGGGACCAGTGGTACACTCTCTGAGACTGCGATACTGGTCTGGGACCAGTGGTAGGAGTGGTACTTACTATGAAGCTGACTTCGGGTCAGTTGAGACTGGTCTGGGACTAGTGGTATGCACTCTGAGACTGACTTCAGGTCAGTGGAGAATGATATGACTCATTCTCGATCAATTCTTCTTCTTCATAGTTCAGTAGAGCTGAGCAAAGCAGAGCCAGCAGCGCTGAGCAGAGCAGAGCCGAGCCAGCAGAGCTGAGCAGAGCAGAGCAAAGCCAGCAAAGCTGAGCAGAGCCAGCAGAGCTAGGCAGAGTAGTGCAAGGCACCAATGGCAGAGATAGTACAGTCGTACATAATGGATCAACGGATGGAGTTCTCCCTAGTTGAGAGGGAGTGTTAAATTGTAAACTAGGGCCAAACTCCATGTGGGTCGGTTTATTTATGGCAGTTGATATTTTTATTGGATCCCTCTTGTCGAGAGGTGTAGGATTGATCCAAAGATCATCCGATTCGATAAGTATTTATGGAGTTATGAATTTATCTTGTTTATGTAATTATTATCAAGCCGACCAGCGCTTATGTAGGCTCTAGAAGCCCAACCGTCGTGTCTATTCATCATATATGTTTTAGTATAAATAGAAGAAGATTTGATGGCATTTGGACACATTCTTGATGTGATCTCCTCTCCACGTCTTGGGTTTTTGGAGGAGAGTCACAAAAAGGAATATGTTGATCTAGTTTGATGATGCCCTAAATCCAACGCAGTCATAACCTTATTCGTTGTTCATGGTGAAGCCGCAGATGGAAGGAGCAGGACTGTGCCCGAGATCTATGAGTGTGTTTTATATTAAAGAAAATACTAACAACTCTGCCATCTTATCTCTGCTGATCAACTCGGGTTTCTTTCTCTCATTCTATTCCTAGGATCAGAGTTCATGTTGCACGAAATTAAAAGACTTGGGTTTCAGTCGAAATCATATTCGGTTTTGTTTTGTATGAAGTTTGGGAAGATTGTGTTGTTATAAAACTCGATATCATGGACACTAATCCAATGGGTAGCAGAGCTTTGGCTCCGCCTGCTTTCATGTCCAGTTTGAACGAAGTTTTGAATAGCAGGAAGCAGCATCGGGCAACAGGAGGTGAAGACACCGAGAAGAATTGTCGTGGTGGGAATGTTGTTAATGAAGGCAAGGATGATATGAGGCCTATTGTTCTTGTGACTAATGATGATGGCATTCAAGCTCTCGGTTTGAGATGCCTGGTCGAGGCTCTGGTTAACGGAGGAAGGTGCAATCTCAATGTTTGCGCTCCTGATCAATGGAAGGAGCCCTACCACAGCTATACGCAAGGCATAAAGTCTTATTATATGTTGTTCATACGTTGTTCAATGAAGACACTATCCATGTAGTCTCTACACATTAAGCCGAAATTCATACGTTGTTCAATAAAGACCCTATCCACGAAGTCTTTACACGTGGGCATAGAAACGCTGGTCATAGGAATATATACGCTGGGCATAAATAATGGAAAGACAATATATATTGGAACGTAGTGCCACGCAGTCAACACAATATATATTAGAATGCAGTCACATATATGCATGTAAATGCAGTCATTGGAACGCAGTCTTCTACATGGAACGTAGTCATGGATAAGTTGTGCAGTGATATATACGCTGCAGTCATGGATACGCTGAGCAGTCAAGGCTCACAGGTAGGAAGGAATACGTTGTTCATCATGGAGTCATATAGACATCATATATATATATATGGAGTGCAGTCAAGACAGCAAGTGTAAGGAACATGCTGTCCAGTTCAACGTATGGGATTCAGTCATATCCCTGAGCAAACCCTATATGGAAATAATATAGCCTAGCTGCTTTGCTAGGCTGCAAGCCATAGCAAGCAGCTAAGGCTGATATGTATATGACCTCCATACTGAAGCAACATAAGGGTATTATGAGCGGCATGATGAGCTGCATAATGGGCAGTAGTATGAGCAGCATGATACATGAGCAAGCAGTTAAGGCTGATATCAACAGAGGCAAATTGTTGCAGCATGATGAAGCAACGAGAAGGCAGAGGCAGCAGCATGGTGGGCAGCACTATGAGATCATGTGCATGGGCAGTTCAATGATATAGTAGCATGGGCAACAGCATGATAATGATGCTCATTAGTTTGAGCAGCATTATGATGGATAAGATCATGGACATGGGCAGCAACATGTTGCAGTATGCAGTGGTGCAACTAAAGGACCAGATGTAGCACAATGATAGTGATCTCATTGTTATAGGAGATGACCTATACTTAGATCTAGACAAGTCAAAGTGTTGACTTCAGTTGTAAATGTACTCTCTCTCTCTTTCTCTGCTGAACTTTGAAGATAAAAGAAGAATTGATCAAGGGTTTCCCCACACATTGTGGGGTTTGTCCCTGGCTTGCGCCATACTTGTGTCCTCTTGTCTTGGCTTGTCTTCTGCGTTTTATATTTATGTTCTATCTGCAGTTTATCGTAATGCTGATGTGATTGCTAACTGTGAAAATCTAAATAAATTGCTCTAACATAGAACATACCTAATCTTAACAGATATGTATCAACTCTAGGTTGAACATGAAAGGGGAATTACACATTTGCCTCACACTAGGCCATAGAATGCACAACTCGGCTCAATCATGCAAACCTTAGTGGGTACCAAATAAGTGAGATTACAAATAGTCCCATGTTCAAGGATTAGAGAAGGCCCACATCAACAAGGGAACAAAGGAACACTTGTTCTTCACAAAAACCTATCTGACAACTCACCTCGAACACCCAAACTGAGATCACCAAATTCTTTCTATCAACCTTTAGCATTAGGACAACTTCAGATGATTGTCTATGAGAAGCTCCCAATGTAACCCAACCAAAAGCTCTCAATCCTCTACACTCCATAGACAACATCAATGGGAACTATACTAGCACCTTCTCAGTGATTGATGTGGCAGCAAATACTTCTTTATCAAGAGATATAATGGCACTATGTTTACTTTTTGTATTGCATTACTTAGCTACTTATATCTTATTTCTCTGGGCTTTGGAATCTATCCTTGTTGAATTTTGTTAACAATGGTATGTTTTGTGCTTAGCACAATTACTTCAATGTTCCTTTAGTAGCCCAATGACAATTTCCAATTTAGTTTTCCAATAGAAATCACATTGACAATAACTGTAGATAGAACATAAAATAAAATGCAAAAGACAAGCCAAGACAAGAGGACACTAGATTTGGCAGATGCCAAGGAAAAACCCCAATGTGGGGAAAACCCTTTGATCAATTATTCTTATCATTATATCAAATGTTCAACAGAGAGAGAGTACAAAAAGTCAAAGTTGACTTGTGAAATCAAAGTCAAAACAACCTAGTCAAATCTGTAGTCAAATTCAGCCATATCCAAAAAGTCAAAGATGGTCGACACAGTAGCAAAACTTCTCCTTTAAAGCTCAGTCAAAGGCAATGAAACTCGGCCTCTAGCAGTGTTCAAAATCAACCCAAAACAGTCATAAAATCTGCGGTCAAACTTGGTCAACTCTAGTTGCCAATTTTAACACTCCCTCTTAACTAGGGAGAATTCCAGTTGCCAATCTGACCATCCTCATCCATCATCATGCCATCTTGTCATCATGTACTGTCTCTATATCTCATCTCATCTGTTGAACACTGATATGAATAATGAAGAAGAATCAATCGAAAGTGAGTCACAAGGCCTTACCACTCTCCACTGACAAAAGTCAGTCCAGAGGTAGAACCTCAATCAGACTTGATCCTAGATTAAGTTGTTGAACACCATGCATCCTAGCCAAAGGTGTACGGCAGTACACATTGCGTCCATCGGTAGTGCTATGGTCCCTATCCACTTTTCCCAACTCATTGGCCAAATGAGAGGTACTTCCCATGAGTCTCGGACTACATGGGTAGGATGTATGTTGGGGCATCAGCAGGAGAAGGTGAACAACTGATCCTACTCATATGCCATAGGAGAAGGTGAACCACTCATCCTATGCATGTCAATCGTAGGGGAAGGTGAACCACTCACCCTACACACATGTCACCCATCATGGGGTATCACAAGGGAAGGTGAACAACTCACCCTATACACAGTGCACCAATAGGGGAAGGTGAACCACTCACCCTCTGGTCACTCATGGCTCCAAGAAGTACCCCAAGTCCCCAGGAGGTCCTAGAGCTCAATTTCCAACTCAAGCGGGACCCTCATGGGAGAGTCTTTCCACGACTCCAAGTCTCTCTCAAAAAGCTAAGAATTTGACCTTCCCAAAGAGCTTCGTGAGGATGTCTGCAACCTGCTCATCAGTCCTAATATGTTGGAGCTTTATTGCTCAATGTTGTACCATATTCCGGATAAAGTGGTACCTGATATCAATGTGCTTGGAGCGGTCATGCAACACAGGATTCTCTGAAAGGCAAATCCCACTCTGGTTGTCGTAGAAGATCACGGTGGTATCCAGCACGTGCTCAAATAGCTCACTAAAGAGCTTCCTCAACCAAACAACCTCACAGCAGGCCATACTAGCTGTAATGTATTCAGCGTCGGCGATGCTTAGAGCAACCACTTTTTGCTTCCTATTCATCCAAGAAATTGAGGCAAACCCCAATAAGAAGCAACATCCAGACGTGCTTTTTCAATCCACCACACTGCCAGCCTAGTCAGCATTAGTATATCCATGTAGCCTCAAATTCTCGGCAGTATATCTCAATCCATAGTTGATTGTGCCAAGGAGATATCTCAAGAGATTCTTAGCAGCAATCCATTGTACGTGATGAGGCTCAACCATAAATTGACTCAACGTATTCACAGTGAAGCATATGTCTGGACGAGAGTTTACCAAGAACATTAGGGCCCCCACAAGTTTTCTATATTCAAAAGAGTTTGCCAATTTGGGCCCAGCAGCACCTCCACATAGCTTCTAGAAGTTGAGTTCCATTGAAGTAGACACAGACTTGCAATCCATCATTCCACATCTCTTGAGCAGTTTCACAAGGTATTTTCCTTGAGAAAGGAAAATCTCACCTGGCTTTTGCCAGACCTCTAGGCCTAGGAAGTAGTGCATCAATCCTAGGTCCTTGATCTCGAACTTGGAAGCCGACTCCCTCTTGCATTAATGAATGAAAGGGTTTCCACTTGTCAGAAAGATATCATCTACATAAAGCACCAAAATGAGAGGCATGTCATTTTGACCCTTGAAGCATAGGTTAGGATCATGTTAAAATTGGCAACTAGGGCCAAACTTCATGTGGGTCATCTTATTCATGGCTGATAATATGTTCATTAGATTCCTCTCGTTGAGAGGTGTACGATTGATCTAAAGATCATCCGATTCCAATAAGTATTCATGGAGATATGAATTTATTTTGATTATGGAAATATTATCAAGCCGACCTACAACTCATGTAGGCTCAAAAGCCAACAGTCGCATCTATTCAAACATCAACGTTGTGTATAAATACGGGAGGACTTTTCCTCATTTGCACTCACTCATCTCATCACATCTCTCTCTCTCTACTACGCAGAAAAGAGTTTCTTCTCTACTGCGCAAAAAAGGGTCTCTCTCTCACACATGTGAAGTCGGAAGCTACTGAAACTGAAGCTGAAACTGCAGAAGTAAAGTTTGACCTGTGTGGACCAAAAGATCTCCTCATCTGAACTGCGTTGTAGGTTCATCTGAACCTCCTCTGAAAGCCACAACTTTTGGTGGTGGAATCAAGTCAATCCGACGGACGGTTTGCAAGATATCGCCTGCCCTAGTTTGAGGGAAGCCGCTGAAACTGAAGTTGCAACTGCAGAAGTAAAGTTTGACCTGCGTGGATTAGAAGATCTCCTCATCTGAATTGTGTTGTGGTTCATCTGAACCTCCTCTGAAAGCCGCAACTTTTGATGGCGGAATCAAGTCAATCTGACGAACGATTTGCAAGATATCGACTGCCCTAGTTTGAAGGAAGTTGTTGAAACTGAAGCTGCAAGTGCAGAAGTGAAGTTTGACCTGCGTGGACCAGAAGATCTCCCCATCTGAGCTGTGTTGTAGGTTCATCTAAACCTCCTCTAAAAGCCGCAACTTTTGGTGGTGGAATCAAGCCAATCCGACGGTCGATTTGTGAGATATTGTCTGCCCTAGTTTGACGATGAAGTCGCTAATGCTGATGTCGCTGATCTAGGGTTTGCTACTGCTGATATAAATCAGATTTATTATAATATTTCTCTCTGCTGAATTATTGAAGATAAAAGAAGATTTGATCAAAGGGTTTCCCCGCACATTGTGGGGTTTGTCCCTGGCTAGCCACCACATCTTGTGTCTCTTGTCTTGGCTTGTTTTCTGTCGATTGTTTAATGTTCTATCTGCACTTTACTTTATGTACATGTGAATGCTAATCTGTGGAATATAATAAGAAAAAGAAGTAAATTGTTATAAGCATAGAACATACCATAACTTAACATGGTATCAGAGCTGAGGTGAAGACAAAGCCCAAGCACGAGCAAGAGCAATCATCGAACAGAAGATTGGCTAGGCTATCCTAAAAGAACTATGGGGTCCTCAACACTCTTTCCTGCCGAAGACAAGCTCCGTGAGAAAGCTGACTATCACGGATGGAAGATGTCTATCGATCTAACCCTAGAAGATCAAGGAGTGTTGGACCATGTCAGAGGCAATATTGTTGAGCCTACATGGAACAAATGGAAAACCGAAGAAGTCAAAACAGAAGATCATCCGGGACTATATCGACAAGCACTTGGTGGCCTACATCTTCGACCTGAACACCTCCAAGGAAATCTACGATTAACCCATGGATCCTATTTATCCACCTGAACCTTCCTCTTCTAAGAAGAGGCCTTCATGGCTTAAGGGGATACTTGATAATGTTGAAGGACATGCTTCACCCCGAGGAACCTTTCGTGAAAGTAAGAAACCTAACAGGTATCAAGGATACCAGACCATCATGTGCACAATCATACAAAATGAGCCTTCATCATTCTCAGATGCCATCAAGCATCAAATATGGAAGGATGCTATGACCGAAGAATATGAGTCTATTATGAAGAATGATGTCTGGGAAGTAGTTCCCAGACCCCAGGACAAGACAGTTGTTACTTCCAAATGGCTTTACAAGATAAAGCATGCAGCAGATGGAAGTATGGAAAAGTATAAGGCTTGTTTTGTTGCTCATGGTTTCTCCCAGAAGGAAGGTATAGACTATGATATTTGCACCTGTTGCCAAATATACGACCATCCGCTTGATCATAGCCCTTGTGGCTTCACAAGGATGGAACCTACATCAGATGGATGTCAAGACTGCATTCTTGCACAGTTCGATCAAAGAAGAGGTCTATGTGGAGCAACCCGAAGGATTTGAGATTTATGAGTGAAAATCTCATGTATGCAGGTCGAAGAAGGCTCTCTATGGGCTGAAGCAAGCACCCCGAGCATGGTATGAAAGGATCGATAGCTACTTGATGAAGCTGGGATTCACTAGGAGTGAAGCCGATCCTAACATTTACTTTAAGGTTGAAGATAACAAACCTCTTAGACTGGTGCTATACATGGATGACCTCTTTCTAACAGGTGCATACCCTCTCATTCACAAATGTAAGAGGGAGTTGGCTTCTGAATTTGAAATGAAGAACCAAGGACTTGAAGTGTGGCAGAAGCCAAGGGAAATTTTCCTATCTCAAGGAAAATATGTGGTGAAGATTCTGAAAAGATTTGGTATGATGGACTGCAAGTCTGTGACTACCTCGAGGATCTTAACTTTCAGAAGTTATATGGTAGTGATGTCGGACCAGATTTGGGAAATGCCTCTGAGTTTCAAAAACTCATTCGCGTTGATATTCTTGGTGAACCTCTGTCCGAACATATGTTTTGTAGTTAGCATTGTGAGCTCATATTTGGTTGATCTTCACTATATTGGTGCAAAGAATCTTCTGAGATGTCTTCAGAACACAATCTCTCATGGATTGAGATACACTGCCGGAAATATGAAACTACATGATTATTTGAATGTTGATTAGCCAGGTAGTGTGGAGGATCACTGGAGCACTTTTAGTGTTGTTTCTCTTTGGATTCTACTTCGATATAATGGATGAGCAGGAAGCAGAAGTCGTTTGCCATAAGCACCACCGAGACCGGATACATATCTACGAGTATGAACTCGTATGAAGCTGCCTGGTTGGGGAAGCTCTTCAGTGAGCTGTTTGAACACATAACATTGTGTTTCTCTATAACAACCAGAGGTGGGATTCGATTATTGAGGAATCCCGTATTCGTCGATTGCTCCAGCAAATAGACATCATCTAGGATATGGTAAGTCGATGAGCAAGGAGGCTCCATCGCATTAAGATGATGTACAAGTCGATACACCTTGTCAAAGCCCCGAGGAAAGATCTAATCTGTGATTTTCCCAAATGACTTGGAGACATCAAGAAACCCTTGTACAAGGGTCCATCATGTTGCATACATTGAGCTCTGGGAGCTCTGAGGGCTTGCGGTTCTGACTGGAGCAACATACGACCATAGGGTGACACCTTCCCCTGGTGGTGCGCACTAGAACAAGATGATTCGCTCTCTTGTGGGACAAGATGATTCGCTCTCTTGTGGAATAGGATGATTCGCTCTCCTGTGTAACAGGATGATTAGTTCTCCTGTGAGGCCTGGATTGATGTGTTCTCCATGGCGACTGTAGCAGGATTATGTGTTCTCCTGTGAGGCCTGGATTGATGTGTTCTCCATGGCGATTGTAGCAGGATTGATGTGTTCTCCTATGAGGCCTAGATTGATGTGTTCTCCATGGCGATTGTAGCAGGATTGATGTGTTCTCCTGTGAGGCCTGGATTGATGTGTTCTCCATGGCGATTGTAGCAGGATTGATGTGTTCTCCTGTGAGGACAGGATTGATTAGTTCTCCTGTCCAGGCATCCTACCCATGCAGTCTGGGACTCATGGGAAGTACCTCTCATCTGATCAATGAGCAGGGAAATGAAGTTAGGGACCATAGTAGTACCGCTGGACGCATCATTGTATCTACCATACTCCCTACGCTAGGATGACCTCCATTGATCTGGGATTAATGATATTGGTCTGGGACCAGTGGTAGGAGTGGTACATTCTATGACACTGACTTTGGGTCAGTTGTTACTAGTCTAAGACTAGTGGTACGCACTCTGAGACTGACTTTGAGTCAGTGGAGGATGTTACTAGTCTGGGACCAATGGTAGGAGTTGTACTCACTATGACGCTGACTTCAGGTTGGTTGAGACTGGTCTGGGACCAGTGGTACATACTCTGAAACAAACTTTGAGTCAGTATGATACATCCTCAACCATTTCTTCTTCTTCATAATTCGGACAAAAGCAGAGCAGAACAGAACAAAGCAGAGCAGAGCCGTTCAAATCAGTATAGGGCAGAACAAGACAAAGCAGTACAGGCAGAATAGAGCAGAGCAAGGCAAGGGTCAGGTTGCACAGGGCAGTGCATTTGATGGATGAATAGTAGCTACCTACAGACAGATTGCAGATGAAATTCTCCCTAGTTGAGAGGGAGTGTTAAAATTGGCAACTAGGGCCAAACTTCATGTGGGTCATCTTATTCATTGCTGATAATATGTTCATTAGATTCCTCTCGTTGAGAGGTGTAGGATTGATCTAAAGATCATCTGATTCTGATAAGTATTCATGGAGATATGGATTTATTTTGATTATGGAATTATTAAGAAGCCGACCTACAACTCATGTAGGCTCAGAAGCCCAACAGTCGCATCTATTCAAACATCATGTAAAAATACATGAGGACTTTTCCTCATTTTCACTCACTCATCTCATCACATCTCTCTCTCTACTGCGCAAAAAAGAGTCTCTTCTCTACTACACAGAAAAGGGTCTCTCTCTCTCACACGTGAAGCCAGAAGCTGCTGAAACTGAAGCTGCAACTACAGAAGTAAAGTTTGACCTGCGTGGACTAGAATATCTCCTCATCTGAACTGCGTTGTAGGTTTATCTGAACCTCCTCTGAAAGCCAAAAAATTTTGGTGGTGGAATCAAGTCAATCCGACGGACAGTTTGCAAGATATCGACTGCCCTAGTTTGAAGGAAGCTGCTGAAACTGAAGCTGCAACTACAGAAGTAAAGTTTGACCTGCGTGGACCAGAAGATCTCCTCATCTGAACTGTGTTGTAGGTTCATCTAAACCTCCTCTGAAAGCCGCAACTTTTGGTGGTCGCATCAAGTCAATCCGACGGACAGTTTGCAAGATATCCACTACCCTAGTTTGAAGGACGCTGCTGAAACTGAAGCTGCAACTGCAGAAGTGAAGTTTGACCTACGTGGACCAGAAGATCTCCTCATCTGAACTGCGCTATAGGTTCATCTGAACCTCCTCTGGAAGCCGCAACTTTTGGTGGTGGAATCAAGTCGATCCGACGATCGGTTTGTGAGATATCGTCTGCCCTAGTTTGACGATGAAGCCGCTAATGCTGATGTTGTTGATCTAGGGTTTACTACTGCTGATATAAATCGGATTTATTGTACTATTTCTCTCTGCTGAATTATTGAAGATAAAAGAAGATTTGATCACAGGGTTCCCCACACATTGTAGGGTTTGTCCCTGGCTAGCCGCCACATCTTGTGTCTCTTGTCTTGGCTTGTTTTATGTCAATCATTTAATGTTCTATCTACACTTTACTTTATGTACATGTGATTGCTAATCTATGGAATATAATCAGAAAAAGAAGTAAACTGTTATAAGCATAGAACATACCATAACTTAACAGATCAGCATCACTCCTTGTAAATCCAAGCTTCATAAGATAGCTATCAATCATCTCATACCAAGCCCTAAGGGTTGCTTCACCCATTGAGGGCTTTCTTCAACCTACATACGTGTGTCCTTCGATCTTGTACTTCGAACCCCTGAGGTTATTCCAAGTAGACTTCCTCCTTAAGTGAGCCATGCAAGAAAGCAGTTTTAATGTCCATTTGATGTAGGCTCCATCCTTGAGTGGCAGCAAGAGTAATAATAGATTGGATAGTGGTATATCAGGGAACCGATGCAAATATCTCGTCATAGTCCACTCCTTCCTTTTGAGAGAAGCCTCGAGCAACAAACCTAGCCTTATTTTTTAGCACTCCCATCTGCTCCATGTTTAATTTCGTATAGCCAATTTGAGGTGACTACGAACTTGTCCTTCGGTCTAGGCACCACATCTCAGACAATAATTTTAATAATAGATTCATATTCCTCATTCATCGCATCCTTCCAAACTTGGTTCTTTACAACATCTTCAAACGTACATGGCTTGATTTGAACAATAGTACTCATAACAGCTAAATACCCTTGATACCTATTTGGCTTCTTACTTTTGCGAAATGTCCCTCTTGGAGCAATGTGTCTTTCAACATCTTCGATAGTATCTTTGAGCCACAAAGGTCTTTTCAATATCTTCGAGAGTATCTTTGAACCACATCATCATTATCCTTCCTTGGAATGGCGAGATCTCTAGCTTTTCCAAGGGCAGTGTCTTCATAGAAAGTGACATCATAGCTTACTTCCACATCTCTTTAGCCAGGCACATAGATTCTATATGCCTTTGAATTTTCACTGCAGCCCACAAATGTACCTTTCTTCCCAGATGCTTCCAACTAGTTTCTTTTCTCTTTAGGCACATGAAAATACACAGTGTTGTCGTATAGAATGTCTAGGCACCGTAACAACGGCTCAGATCGGGGGTTGTCACACTAATCCCCAATCTCTCCGTTTGAGTTGTCTCCTAATAGAAGACTAAGGGGGATAGACCTTACGGAAATGGGATGAGAGAAGATTATGTTGAAGTTTCTAATTTTCCTTAGTTAGAAACCCTTCGCGCACTTTTTTTTATTTATTTCTACCTACTTGTTATTTTTCTTTAACAAGTTATTTACAAAGTAAATATTAAAAATAAACATCAGTGCATGCTCAACATATTATAGATCAGCAACTAAAAGGAACAAGAACAAACACACCACATGACACCATTATTTTTGGACCAATGTCCCTGGAAAAACCCAATGCGGGAAAATCGGTGCAGCGATCTGAGGGTTTTCTTATTAAGCAATATCAGAGTACAATCTGGGTGCCGAAACTGGCCTACCCAACAGAGAATTTCCTTAGCAGCGATACCTCACAGTTTGAGAGAAATCTCTTGGCTGAAACCCTAGAAAATCCTTCCGACAACTCCTCAGCACAAAACTATTTTGCAACCCCAGTGTCTGCCCAATCTGGACTGCATCAGCCCCTCTCTCTCACATTGGCCCTATGTCAGCCTTTCTTGGCCTGCGTCATCCCCAGGAGGCCCTTCGTCAGCTTTTTGGGCCTTTGCGTCAGACACGCTGACCTCCCTGGTGCTCTACGCAGCACTTGGGTGCCTCTGCATGGCCCTGCGTGAGCCCTTCCTGGCTCTGTGTCACTCTCCTTGGCTGTTGCGCTGCTCTCCCGGCACAATCTTTGCCTTCTTTGTTTCTCTGTACTCAATGCCCCTCAGCTGCTCTCCTAATCACTGATTCTATCTCTCTTAGCAAACTCCGCTCTAGAGAATAGAATGACTGATCACTCTGGTGTATTCTCGAAGTGACCCTCAAGCCTCCTCTTATACTTTTCCTGTTGACATCTCAACAGCCGAGATTAAATCCCTTATCAACGGCTAAGATTAGATCTGGCTTGATGCATGTCTTTTGGTCCATTCTAACACAGATTCATATTAATAAACATTAATATTTTATTTTCCCTAAGTTTAGACTTAGGGATTCCATTAAAAATATTAATTATTTTAATATCTCATAATTTGAAGCCATGCAAGCTGAAAGAAAGTAATCATAAAGTGTAGTAGGGTTTCCTTCCCCCCAAACTGATTAGTGGCCCTGTCATCAAAGTTTCTATAACACATCTCATGAGTAGCTTCAATCAATAATTCATCACCTCAATTACCTCATTATATATAAAAGTGACATAATCATGTTATGAATGCCATGGGGTAGTTGACATGGAGTGGTCAACACACGAGACAACCAAATATTCTAAAATAAGAAACATCAGGTTTCTTACCAATGAAAACTTCTTCGGGTATCTTGAAATCCAATGCTTGATGTGGGCTCCTATTTTGAACATACATAGCAGTGTTGGTTGCTTCTCCCCATAAGAATTTCAGTAAACCTTGATAATGGAGCATGGCACGGGTGGCTTCCATGATTGTTCGATTCTTCTTTTCAACAACTCCATTTTGCTCAGGAGTATATGAAACGGTTGTCTCCCTCTTAATGTCAGTCTCTCCGCAAAAGTCATTGAATTCATTTGATCATATTCGATTCCATTGTCGGTCCTCAATATTTTGATCTTCTTCCGTGTTTGATTCTCAACCAAGGCTTTGAAAAAGGGAACCATTTGAACATTTCATCCTTCTTCAAGAAATAGATCCATATTTTGCGAGAGAAGTCATCCACAAAAATTACATAGCATAAGTATCCTCCCAATGATGTCAGAATGGACCAATTGAAGAATATCACTAGTTTGGCTTTCACTTAAATGGAATGGTCCCCTTGTAAGTTTCCTAGCTACACAACCCTGAAAAACACCTTCATGATTCAGGTTGAAATCGAGCATACATGTGACCATCTTCCTTAACCCCAGGTAAGGCTTTGTAATGAAGGTGGGCAAATCTTCGATGCCATAATTAAGACTGAAGAGAAGTATCACAAGTCAAGGCTCCCAAAGGACTTCCTCCAACTTGATAGAGACCAACCATAAATCCAAGTGTGAATGCATCTTTAGTGTTTCTTTGCCAAATGCGTACCTTTCTATCAATGAATGCTACCTTGAAGCCTTTATCTTCCATCACAAAAATAGATAGCGGATTCTTTTTCAAATAGGGCACACACAATACTTCTTGTAGATGAATGGTTTGACCTTGATTCAAGTGCAGAGTGACAGTACCTATCCCTTTCATGGGTAGGTGGCATTATCTCCAAATATGACCTCCAAATTAATCTTCTTTTCAATCAAATTTGAGAGGGCCTCTTTGTACCCAATGAACTGCCTTGAGGCTCCACTATCAATCAACCAATGATCCAAAGTATCTGGAGGAGAGACAGTAGATAGAGCAGAAATAAGATAAAACTCCTTTTATTTTTCTACAACATTACTTTCCTCATACCTAGAATTTCTCGTCCTTTTGGGAGGTCGACCATTTCCACATTGAGCAGCGAGAACACTCCTCTTTCCTTTATTGTTGAACCTATTGCCATTGCCTTTGAAATTGTTGTTGTTGTCGTCGTCCCTTGGAGAATCCTTCTTGTGAGCACAATCTGTAGCATAGTGGTCAAACCTATTACAATTGTAGCACCTTCCTTTTCTTCCTTCTTTGAATTCTTGCTTGAATCCTTGACCATGTCTCCTTGGAGAATCTTTCTTGTGAGGACAATCTCTAGCATAGCCGTCGAACCTGTTACTATTGTAGCACCTTCATTTTCTTCCTTCATTGAGTTCTTGCTTGAATCCTTGATCCTATCTCCTTGGACCAACATTATTTTTCCTTTTGAAGACTTGTATCTTTCCATCATTCTCGTCTCCTCTTGAGTGCATCTAGCCAATAAATCATCGAAACTAGGCATCTTGTCATTGTTGTGAATGGTGGTGTTAAACACATCCCATGCTCTTGAAAGACCTCCAAGTGCAATGAGAGTGAGCTCCATGTCAACAATAACTTCTCCAATAGATAGTAAGTCATTCTTGATTTCTGTTATTCTCATAAAGTAGGATTGGATAGACTGCCCTTTATCCATCTTGATGTCCTTTAACTTGTTCTTGAGAAAGAGGATTTGATTTGCATTGTTTACTTTGAACATCCAACCAGCTTATCATACATCTCCTTAAATGTTCCCAAATCAGAACTATAGGCAACCAAATGCGTTTTTATGTAGTCTATGATAATTCTTTTAGCTTTTACCTCACCTTTCTTGTACTTCATCTTTGCAGCAACGGGTGCATTTGAAGGAGGCTCCACCACTCTCCCCTGCACATAGTCCATGGCATCATGCTCTTCCAAATTCAAATCCAAAGTCATCTTCCATGCATGATAGTCAGATTTGTCCTTGAGCTTATCCTCAAATTTGAAGTAAGATGTAGTAACCATCGAGGCAAGTGCAATAATCTTACCTAACAGATCTCCCTTAGTGATTTTTTTTCTCTCTCTTGCTTGGGATTTGTCTTCACCTGTGCTCTAATACCATTGTTGGGTAAATTAATTGCTTAATAAAAAACAACTAATCACCTAAACACTAATTATCAATCCAAAGAACGACCTTTTGTTTCAAGGCATTTTGCAAAATATATGCAAGCAGCTACCAACAGCTAACACTGGTTCTACATGATTAAGTTTCAGACTATCAAGCTCATTCGACAAGAAATAAAATGTAAGACTTGAAAAACAATCATAAATTTAAAAAGCAAAAAGTAAATGACAGGAAAATAATTATGTTAATCACACGGTTTGAATCAATACTAAATTAAACCACACCTTGCTGAATTGGAAATTTAACCTATTGCACCCAACAGAATTCAAATGCTAATCTAGAGCAGCAAATTAAATGAAATCTAGAAATTGCAGGAAACAACAAATCTGGAAAATGTCACAACCAATAAATTACTTTAAAAAAAAAAAACTTTAAGGAATAGCAATTGAAATTCAAGGAAATAAGCATACAACTAAACTACTTTAGATGTTCAAGGCAACACCTCATCCAAGGTAGTGGGCCCAACTGCCCAAGAGTCAGTTTTGCCTTGAAAAATAATTCAAATCAGTTTACAAGTAGACAATTATGAAATTCCACTGATCTCTCATTTCTTTAAAAATTAGAGATAGATACAATGCAGCTCTGAGCTCTGCCTCTAATTCAATAATTGTCCATCCCCCTCTCTGATTTTTGTCTTCATTTAAATATACAGAGAGCAAGGGAAAATTATAACTAAATTGATTACAAAATTATTGCCATTACAATTGTAGATTGTCCACAACAAATTGATCAGCAAGATCAGATCTAAAAGATCTCTCCATCATTATTTAGTTGGAACTAGTCGAATCTAGAATTACAATTGGGAGAATTAGGAAAACGGCCACAACAGCAAATCTGAGAAAATCGCCTTCAGACTTCCTTTCATTTCTCTCAATCTAGACCGAATTTTGGAAAACTACTTATTGGAAAACTAATTTGGTCCGTTTTTCACAAAACCCATGTCTCGGATTTTCAAGATTCATCTTCAATTGCCCGAAAAGTCCAATACAAAATTGTCACTTTTTATCTCAGCGAATTTCTGAGTTGGAATATTTGATTATGAGCTAAATATCAAATTTGCAATATGGAAGAGATCTTAAAGGCTAAATAGTGAGTGATGTTATAACAAATTCATTAATACACCACCATTGGCAAAATCATGCATAACAATCATCAATTTATTAAAAATAAAGGAGAATAAACATCACTAATCCACAAGAGAAGAATAATTATAAAATGGAATTAAATGATAAATTATGATAAATAATATTATTAAAGAAAGGTGGAAATGGATTAAATAGATGTCAAAAAATAGTAATAATAATGACAATTTAGTGGTCCAACATCTCCCCCAAACTGAACATGTTCCATGTCCTCATGCAACCCAATGCCTCCCTATTAACCAAGTTGTAATACAATAACCAAGACACTCACCCCAACTTAGGGTATTGATGGAACATAAGAATTCTTCCCAAAGGCTTCTTCAAAACAATGGTTATTCAATTCTAGCAATGTTGGTGAAGCTATAACAATTTGCACATTTACTTTCAATAATATGTGTATGAAGTTGCAGCAAAATATGATATATGTAACAACAAACTTCATTTACCATTTTCTCAAAAACTACAAACCAAATTTTACTGAAATTTCACAAGCAAATTTCTATTATATTAATGATTCTCCACTCTGAAAATGAAAGCCATTTGATCCACACATCTCGAGATATAAGCAAAATTGTTGTAGGTGACAGTGCATAATTTATGGAGTCCTACAAACTAGTTTAGCTTGAAATTTTTTGGGTTTGTGTATTTTAATGATACCTCTTTGCTGTCCAAAAATCACAAGAATTCAGTTCGTGGTTTTAAAAATATATGCAAACCAATTTTTCCACTGTATAAAAATGAAATTATATGCTTTAAAAGAGGACGAAAGGAGAAAACATCCATCATGCATAGCAATTTCTCCCCCAAACTAGAAAATTAGCATGCCCTCATGCTACACTAGAAAATAATTTGAGGTTGTTGCTACAATCGTTGTTGAAATCTCTGCTTGGTGTAAAACAAGAAGGAATAGGAGAGGTTTTGAGAATGAATAAGGATATCGATGGATGATAAAAAGTATTGATGACATGGTCATGATAAATAAATTAATAAGAAATACACTCCCCCAAACTAAAAGCTTTTGTCTCTGTGAAGAATGGGAAGTGATAAAGAAGGGAAAATAATGGTTGAAAAATATGAGAGAATAATGCTGAGTGGATTTTCATGACACTCTCTTAAACTTTTAATGAATCAGAAACTTATGCTATTTTACCTCAAGTTTTACCTCCATGAAAGCGTGAAATGGCATAGATGGACTGACATTTGTTGACGTTGATGTACACTGAGTTGATGCTGAAAGTGATACGGAAGGTGGAAGCCATGCAAGCTGAAAGAAAGTAATCATAAAGTGCAGTAGGGTTTCCTTCCCCCAAACTGATTAGTTGCCCTGTCATCAAAGTTTCTATAACGCATCTCATGAGTAGCCTCAATCAGTGATTCATCACCTGAATTACCTCATTATATATAAAAGTGACATAATCATGTTATGAATGCCATGGGATAATAATGGATAAAAAGGGAATATAAAAGAGGGTAAAAATGATGAGAAAATATGCATTCCCTATATGAGCACAAAAATGGTGATACATGGGATGAATTAATTATCTCAGTCTTTGCTTCTCAAGATCTACCCAATTACTTGGTGTTCACAATTAGAATTAGGTCTCTTTAGTTTACCCTAAAATAATAGTAGTGTTGTTAAGCTACGAAAAAATGACAAGTGATTTGGCAAAGCAACTATCTTTGGTTAAAGATATGAAACTTATAGAATAAAGAAATCATAGATTAGATGATACAAAATGTCAGATCTCAAATATCCTAAAAGTTTCATCCCTGACATGTAAATTGAATATTTATAACTCAATAATAGATATAAACCATAACCATCATCATCGAAGAACTGATTAAATATTACCCTATGAACCATGAGTTCTAGCAAACTTTAGATATGCAATAGTAGGCTTTATCAGCAATTAGTTTTGAGAGAAAAAAGTAACCAAGTATATCATAGTATTGAATTAATTTCTAGACCAATGCATGGCCACTGCTGCCAGCAGGCGTCCATAACCTCGACAAGATGTCATTTTAACCCATTGAGATGCAAGTGTCCCATCTATTAGAAATAAATACATCGTTACAAGAGCATTTCAATTTACTTAGATGTCTATTGAAGATCATTGTTCTGGCTTGGTAACCAGTTAATAACTATGCCATTCACGGGAGCTAACAAAAATGAACAAGTTGGCTCGTGATGAGACCTCTTGTCCTTCAGCTTTACAACCGAAGGCCCTTACCCTGGCTTGGTGACTAGTAGTGGTAATGTCATTTTATTAAGACCTATGATCACGGTAGGTCGGCTCGTGATGAGACCTCTTATCCTCCAGTTGACTATTTTTGTTTAAAATTCAACTATGGTTATTGTTAATCAAAAAAGATTACTTAATAGATGGGGTGGCAAGTCAGTGCCTTGAGAGCTTGGGATGGCGTAAAAAGTTTTGTAATAAATATTTTCAACTTGGCTAGTCTTGCCTCTTGAAAACTAATAACCTTAAAATGATTGCTGATAAATATATTTTGCTTGGTTAAGATTGGGGTTGAGGAAAAGTTCGCTAGATAGTGACGGAAAAATTTAAGTACAATTTTGTGGTAATCATCATAAATTTGACAAGATCAGGGACTTGACAAATTAAGAAAGTTAAAAACTGACATGATGAAATCATCTTTGCATAATTATTCCTCAAAAATAAGATTATGTTTATAGATAAACAAAGATAAATTGACTATCCAATCATTATGTCAAAGAGGACCTAGAACATTAAAAGTATTTCTCATTCACCAAGAAGAAAAAAATCAGAAAGACCTACAAGTGTTGAATCAAAAGCGTGAAAATAGGCTAATAACAATAGTTGTGACTTAGGTAACAACGACCGTGACTTAGGTAACAACAACCATGACTTAGGTAACAACAACTGTAATAGAGGGAACAATAGTTGTGACCTAGAAAACCGTTGATTTGGGGTAGCATCAGATGTGCTCTAGCCACGAAAATTGGTGGAGAGGCTAAGGCACATGAGATCTCCAATACCCACAAAGGGTTTGGGCAGATTCTAAACAGTTTGGGAGATATTAAAATGATTAATATTTTTAATGGAATCCCTAAGTCTAAACTTAGGGAAATTAAAATATTAATGTAAATTAATATAAAATTGTGTTAGAATGGTCCAAAAGTCATGGATCAAGCCAGATCTAATCTTAGTCGTTGATTAGGACTTAATCTCGGTCATTGATCTGTCAATAAGAAAAGTATAAGAGGAGGCTTGATGGTCACTTGGAGAACACACCAAGAGATCAAGATTTCGACTTTCTGGGGCTGGGTTTGCTGAGAAAGTTGAGAGAGTGATCTGGAGTTGCAGCAGAGGGGCAATGAATACAGAAGCAGAGAGGCAGAGATAGTGTCGAGAGGGTCAGCGCAGCAACCGGGAAAGCTGACGCAGAGGGCAAAAGCTAAAACTGACGGGAACGGCTGGAACTGCCGAAACTGTCGGAAAAGCTAATGCAGAGGGCAAAAGCCGGAACTGCAAGGAAAACTGACACATAGGGCAAAAGCCGAAACTGTCAGGAACTACCGAGAAAGCTGACGCAAAGGGCAGAAGAGGCTGACGCTGGGGTTTTTCGAGGGGCAAATTGGAGCTGAGGAGTTGCCGAAGTGTTTATCCGGGGTTTCAGCCGGAGCATTTGTCTCCGAAGGAGAGGTACTACTGCCAAGATTTTTCTCTGTTGGGTGAGCCAGATTTGGCACCCAAATTGTATTTTGAAACTGCTTAATAAATAAAACCCTTAGATAATTGCACCGGTTTTCCCGCATTGGGTTTTTCCAGGGACATTAATCCAAAAATAGCGGTGTCATTTGGGTGCTTGTTTATGTTTCCTTCAGTGGATGATCTATAATGTGTTGAGCATGTACTTGTGTTTATTTTCAGTATTTACATGGTAAATAACTTATTAATTAATCAGAACAAGTAAGAAGGAATAAATCAGAAAGTACACGGAGGGTTTCTAGCTATTAGACTTAGAAACTTCAACATGGTATCAGAGCGTGGTTGTAGATCACAGGAGAAGTGAGGACATCAACCGAGCAAAGCAGCAGCAACAGAAAACAGTTGTCCCGAGTGACAAAAGCTATTCCTAGCAGCAAAATAGCAAGGAAGGGGTGACGCAGAGATCACAGGAGAACTGAGGACATCAGCCGAACAGAGCAACAGCAGAAAACAGTTGTCCCGAATGACAGAAGTTATTCCTAGCAGCAAAACAATAAGGAATGTGTGACACAGTGCTGCATCATCAAGTTCAGGCCAAGAAGAGGTTGCGTAGAGGCTGAGGGAGGAAAAGACAAGCTCACGCAGAGCCATGCAAAGGCAAGGAGGGCTGACGCAATTGGCTTAGGGAGATAGTTGGTTGGTGTTGGGACTGTGCAGAGCCTAGGAGCTCTCACCTTCAGGTTGCTGGGGTTTAGGAGGCTGTGGATAAGTTGCAGAGTGGAGCTAGTGGGGTACTGTTGTTAGAACACTACCTAACAGGGCAAGACCAAGGAGGAGGGAGTTGCTACCAAGGGTTTCTAGCCGAGAAATCCAAATTAATGGTGTGGTTGCACAGACGATCAAAGTAGGGGGCATCTCGACATCGGCAGAAGGATTTCCATGAGAGAAATCGAGGCTCAGAGGGAGTCACATTGAGAACTTCCATTTGGGAAGTAGAAGAACAGCGGAATGGCACCACACGGAGTAAGAGACCAGGACAGACTGCACAGAACCTCAAACTTCGTAGTCTGGATGGCCAGAATCTTATCCGTACTTGACAGAAATTGTGTCAAGCACTTCGCCTTGAAGACGATAGAGGTGCCAATTGACCCAACTGACAATGACAGGTATGAGGAAGCAATGGCGAGGGCCAAGAGTATCATTCTTGACGGGGTCAAGGATCATATAGTACCACATATTGCCGAGAAGAATACGGCACGAGCGATGTGGGAGGCCCTGACCAAGTTGTATCAGCATACCTCCGTGCAGAGGAAGATGCTCCTAGAAAATCAGTTGCGGTCATACCAAATGCAGAAGGGAGAACAGATCGACACTTTCCTCGGTCGATTGAACAAGATCCGAGATCAGCTGACTTCCATAGGGGCCACACTAAATCCAGAGTTGATGGTGAGAACAACCCTGAATGCAGTCTCAAAGGACTAGGAGGTGTTTATCCAGAGCATACTGGGCCAGCCAACCCTTCCAGATTGGGAGAAAATATGGGTGGCTCTTCGCCAAGAAGAGATCAAGAGGATGACCAAGACAGGAAGCAGCAGCAAGGGGATCAGAATCAAGGAGGAGGAGGTGGATGTTGCCCTAGCATTTGAGGGTAAGCAAGAAAAGCAGAAGAAAGACCTCTCCAAGGTCAAATGCTTCCACTGTGGGGAGTTGGGTCATTATGCAACCCAATGTCCGAGCAAGAAGAGCAAGGGAGAGGCTTCCGAGACCAAGGCAGCGCCAACAATGGTAGAGAAGGAAGTGGAGACAGACAATGACTATGCCATGAGTGCACACACACCACTTGAGCGAAAGTGGGGAGACATTGAGCTGTAGTCAAGAGGACTACGGAAGATGAGGGGCAGGATCCTCGAGGTACCCAACCTCTTGAATTATACCTGGCTATGAGAGCCCCAAAGAGTAGCAAGATTGGCGGATGTCGGTAGAGACGGATGAGGATGGAACGACAGAGGGAGCTACAATGCAGGATTCCCAAGACAACGTGAGCCAGCAGTGCAAGAAGCACGGGAGTGTTGCACCAATGCAAGATGGCACAGAGAGGTGTGCAACGGTGCGAGATGTAGGGAGTTGTTGCAGCAGCACAGAGGTCAGAGAGGGAGCACTTGTCAGTGAAAGAGGGAGTTTTCAGCTTCATGAGTGTCTCTAGCCTGACAGATCGGAGTTGGGAGATCAGTTACTTCCTTCTCAGTAACTGAGTTGCAATGCAGCAGTTAGCAGTGGCAGTGCTATGGGCAGCACGATGCAGTGGGATGAGAGGGAGTTGTCGTACGGATGCAGCAGTGGCAGTGGCAGGGCCATGGGCAACAGCACGAGATGCAGCGATGTAGATGATGGGCAGCAGGCCTAGCATCAGCACAGGGGCCAATGCCGGATGATCAGGGTGATACTTAGTGAAGAATATTGCTAGAGCACAGTCCTCACTAAGAGGGAGAGTTGATTTGGGGTAGCATCGGATGTACTCTAGCCACGAAAATTGGAGGAGATGCTAAGGCACATGAGATCTCCAATACCCAGAAAGGGTATGGGCAAATTCTAAACAGTTTGGGAGATATTAAAATAATTAATATTTTTAATGGAGTCCCTAAGTCTAAACTTAGGGAAATTAAAATATTAATGTGAATTAATATAAAACTGTGTTAGAATGGTCCAAAAGTCATGGATCAATCCAGATCTAATCTTAGCTGTTGATTAGGGACTTAATCTCAGTCGTTGATCTGTCAACGAGAAAAATATAAGATGATGCTTGAGAATCACTTGGAGAACACACCAAGAGATCAAGATTTTGACTTTCTGGCGCTGGGTTTGCTGAGAAAGTTGAGAGAGGGATCTGGAGTTGCAGCTGAGGGGTAGTGAACACAGAGGCAAAGAGGCAGAGATAACGTTGGGAGGATCAGTGCAGCAGCCGGGAAAACTGACGCAGAGGGCAGAAGCTGGAACTGCCAGGAACAGCTGGAACTGCCGGGAATAGCCGGAACTGCCAAGTACTGCCGAAACTACCGGGAACAGCCAGAACTGCCAGGTACTGCCGAACCTGCCTGGAACAGCCAGAACTGCCAAGAATTGCCGAAACTGCCGAGAAAGCTGACGCGGAGGGCAGAAGCTGGAATTGCTGGGAATAGTCGGAACTGTCAGGAACTGTCGGAACTGTCAGGAAAGCTGACGCAGAGGGCAGAAGCTGGAACTGTCGGGAAAGTTGACGCAAAGGGCAAAAGCCGGAACTGCCGGGAACAACCAGAATTGCTGGGAACAGCCGGAACTGTAGGGAAAGCTGACGCAGAGGGCAGACGTTGGAACTGTTGGGAACAGTCAGAACTGCCAGGAACTACCAGAACTACCGAGAAAGCTAACATAGAGGGCAGAAGATGCTGACGCAGTCCCTAGAGGCTGACGTTGGGGTTTTTCATGGGGCAGATTGGAGCTGAGGAGCTGCCAGAGTGTTTATCCGGGGTTTCAGCCAAAGCATCTGTCTCCGAAGGAGAGGTACTACTGCCGGATTTTTCTTTGTTGGATGAGTTGGATTTCGCACCCAGCTTGTATTCTGAAACTGCTTAATAAATCAAACCCTCAGATAGTTGCACCAATTTTCCCACATTGGGTTTTTTTGGGGACATTAGTCCAAAAATAACGATGTCATTTGTGTGCTTGTTTCTGTTTCCTTCAGTTGATGATCTGTAATGTGTTGAGCATCTACTTGTGTTTATTTTTAGTATTTACATGGTAAATAACTTGTTAATTAATCAAAACAAGTAGGAAGGAATAAATCAAAAAGTACATGGAGGGTATCTAACTATTAGACTTAGAAACTTCAACAAAAACAATAGTTGTAACTGAGGGAACAACAATTGTGAATCAGGAAACAGTAGTTGTGACTTGAGGGAACAACAACTATGAGTCAGGCAATAACTACCCTTCCTGGAAATTCTCACTACCAATGGAAACTCGATCTTCCCTTCCCAGCAACTCGCACTACTTCTGGGAAGTCGATCTGGAAATTCACATTGATAAACTAGCAAACTTGAATTGGCAAATTCGGCCTCCTTCTGTCGCTTAGAAACTGGAAACTTCTGTGAAGAATAAACTTTGGAAAATTTCTTCCCAATCACTGCTACTAAAACCCTCCCGTTGTCTTTTCGAAAATTCACCCACTCGATGTGTCTTCAACGTTGCCCATCAATCTACCTTTATAATCTCACATTCACAAATGAATGGCCAAGATTAAAAGTTCACTTGATCCAATCAATGGTTAAGATCATGTTAGACACTTTCTACAAGATTTTAGAGGTAAATTGATCTTATCCCAACTAATGTCAATTAATTATCCATTTTCCCTAAGTTTAGACTTAGAAAATATTTAGAAATTACAAATTGACATAATTAAGATATTTTCCTTAGTTCGAACTTAGGAAAAATTACATGGGCTTGGAGATAATTAAAGCCTCCATCTTTCTAGCCTCAATGACACCTCTTAAGACTAGAACACCTTTCTGAGCTACAATATTTAACATACAGGAGACCAAACATTCCACGTTTGTGACTTGGAACATGCATTTATTAAGGGCATCTTATCATTTCAACACATTGACTTCATTTTGGGAGCAACATTTGTGGTCTATTCACTCATCTACTTTTCTATTATGGATGATGATTCATCGTTATGTGAAGTTGCTTGAAGACCTCCTTGGTTGGGTAAACCTCTTCCAAACCATAAATTCTCCTGAACTGCATCTCTCCCAAAGGATAAGGCACTGGTCCTTCCATAGGTGATCACTTTAAACGTATATTTCTCTCACCTCTCCCCTTTCTAGTCCTATCCTCCATAGGTCATCTAAGGCATCAATTCTCTCAAGTTCCAGCCATCAAAAGAATTTGATCTCTTGCCCATTACTACGCTAGGGTTTCCTCTAAAGGGCCTCCAAATTTCACCAAATTCCGACGATGGGATCTCGAGATATTGCAAGCCCTAGCCCAAGGATTGTCTCTTGCCCTAGGTTTCCCTTGGATAGTGACCTCATTTGGATCATTGCACTTTATTCCAAGAAGATTTGTCAATTGATCCTCTTCTCTTCCACAATTAAGTTACGCCTCCTTGAGTGATCAATTTCATTTCCTTGACCTAATTTTGGGTCCACTAGATCTCATGTGGTCCCGCAACCCAACAACTCCAATTCCACAAAGATCATACAAAGACTAATCCTAGATAAGGATTTCTAGGCCTAGGAATCATCTTTACAAGATATATTCCCAAACCCTAGCCTCAAGAATCCTTTTAGCCCTTCCTAAAGAGCCTTTCACCTTGCTTCCCAAGCAAGAAAACCATACAATTGAGCCCCTCTTGTGAATAGGCCTTGGGAATCACTCCTTATCCTCTTATTGATCTATTCATCTAGTGATTCCCCTTTATACCTCCCATTGGTGAAATTTCGTAAAGAGTAGGGAGTCTAAGTTGAGGTGACAGTGGGCTATCGCTCCATTGTTGCCCTTGACCTAGTAGTTTCCCTTTAGGATCCCCTCCTAATACCCCTGCTAGTTTGCGCAGTATCATTTTTGGCATTGTTGTCGGGGACACGTGACGTGTATCTTGTTTCCCTTACAACATCATTTGACATATCATTCTAGGCGACTCCATTGGAAGAATGAAGCCCTAGTTCTTCATTGAACTTCAAAGTTAATGCTTGTAAGGTGAAGCAAGCATCTATAAAGGCATTTTAATTCACCCTGGCCACTCCCTTTTGATCCTAATATGCAAAATCATGAAACATGGATTATTGTCAAAGATAAATTACCTTGGCTTTCCATTTGCAAAACTCAATGATCAAGATCTTCAAGAACTACAAAAGAATGTGGAAAAATATGTTGAGTTTTATGAAGATCTATTGGAGAACATGTGAAAATTTCTAACCTAAAATTCTACTACAGTTACTGATTTATTTCACCTAATTATTCTTCACAATAAGTTATTTACGAAATCCCTTCAGCAAATATTAAAATAAATTCTATTGTAGTTATCACATAATTACACAGAGAAAATACATACACAAGAACCAATCACATCAACACAGTTGTTTTTGGACAATTGTCCCCAGAAAAACCCAATGTGGGAAAATAGGTGCAGCAAATGAAGGTTTTATTAATCTTCAGCAACAATCGCTATTACAAGCAATGATGTTACAGCGACACTGAGAGAAAACACCTTAGACTTTCCCCTAGAAATGTTTTGACACCTTGGAGACCCTTCTCCCACTTTTGCATCACTCTGCGTGGCTCAACGTCACTCTGCATGGCTATGTGTCCCTCTACGTCAGCCTACGTGAGAGTTGCGTCTCCCTCTGTGTTGTCTCTCAATGTCCCTGACTCACCTCCTCCTCAGTCACCGACTGCTACTTATGCCCTCCTCTTCTTCCACCCTACAACTCTCCCTTTGAAATCGATCTCCTTCCCTTTGAGAATTGATTTTCCTTGAGATGTTGAGTATCTGTCAGTGTGTCTACAAATGATCCTCAAGTCTTCTCCTATACTTTTCCCGTTGATGAATCAGTGGCTGAGATTAAGTCTCTAATCAATGGCTAAGATTAAAACAGACTTGATCCTCGTCTCTTAGAAGCTTCTCACCCTTATCTTTATTAATACCCATTAATATTTTAATTTTCCTAAGTTTAGACTTAGAAACCCATTAAAAATATTAATTATTTTAATAACTCCTCATCAAAGTGGAATTTCTCCAAACGATTTTTGGGTCTTGGAGATCTCATGTGCCTTAGCCTCTCCACCAAATTTCAAGGCTAGAGTACATCCGATGCTACCAAAAATCAACACTCCCTCTTAGCAAGGAATGTGCTCTATCAATGCTTCACCATAGAAGCATCACACTAATCCTCCACATCGGTCCTCTGTGCTGATGCTTGGCCTGCTGACCCACATCCATTGCACTGTTGCCCATGACACTGCCACTGCCACTGCTGCATTTGTGCTATAGCTCCCTCTCAACATGCTACATCATGTTGCCCATAGCACTGCCACTCTTGATACCTATCCATTTCTGCTACTGAAATGGATTCTTCACCATCTCCATCTTCTCCCTACAAGAAACAAACTTTGTTATTCCTAGAGCCTTGGTGAGGATGTCTGCCACTTGTTTTCCTGTAGGAGTGTACCTCAACTATATTGCTCCTTGTTGGACACAGTCTCTGAAAAAGTGACACTTAATATCAATATGCTTCGATTGATCATGAAATACTAGATTTTCAGAGAGCTTGATGCGATTCTGATTATCACACAAAATCCTGTCGTTTCCATCCTTCTCCTGAAGAGATTCACAAGCAATTTCGTAAGCCATATGGCTTCGCACGAAGTTGTGCTAGCTGCCATATATTCTGCTTCAGCTAAGCTCAAAGCCATGGATTTTTGTTTTCTACTACACCAAGAGGTCATTCTTGATCCAATGTTAAAACAGTACCCAATTATACTTTTCTGATCTACTGAACTTCCAACCCAATCTGCGTAAGTGAACCCACTCAGCCTGATGTCATTGCCTTGGGTGTTCAATAGTCCATGCTCGACTATTCCTTGTATATATCTGAGAACATGTTTGGTTGTTGCCCAGTGCCCCCTCTTGGGTTCCACCATGAACTGACTGAGGGTGTTGACAGCCTAACAAATGTATGGCCTGGTATTGACCAAATACATTAGGGACCCTATAAGCTGCCTGTACAAGGTGGGATCAACGTCTTTGTCTTCTAATACATCAATCTTCTTCTAGTTGGTGATCATTGGAGTAGCCATAAGTCTGCAGTCCTGCATCCTGAATCTCTTCAAGGTCTCTGTAGTATATCTCCCTTGTCCAAGGAAGATCTCACCCTTATGCTACCAAACTTCCAACCCCAGGAAATAATGCATCTATCCCAAATCCTTCATGTCGAATTTTGTGGCTAGGTTCTTCTTGCAGTCTTTGATGAGCCTAGATGATCTTGTCAGGAAAATATCATCCACATATAACACCAGGATTAGAGGCTCATTCTCTACAACAAGATAGTAGAGATTAGGATCTGTGTCACTTTTGACGAACCCAATCTTCTGCATGTAGCCATCAATTCGATCGTACCATGCTCTAGGTGCCTATTTAAGCCAATACAAGGATTTCTTTAATCTGAATACGTGAGATTTCTTCTCATGTGTCTCAAAACCCTCTAGTTGTTCAATGTATACTTCCTCTTCTATCACCTCGTTCAAGAATGTCGTCTAGACATCCATCTGGTGAATCTCTCACCCCATCTGTGCGGCAAGGGATATCACAGTTCTAATAGAGGTATACCTGGCTATTGGGACGAAGGTTTCTTCGTAGTCTATCCCTTCCTTCTAAGCATCCCCTCAGCCACAAACTTGGCTTTGTATTTCTCTACACTGTCATCTGCAGCATACTTGACTTTGTAGATCCATCTCGAACCTACCACTGACCTATCTTGAAGCCTAGGGACCACTTCCCAGACATCATTGACCATTATAGAACTGTATTCCTCCATCATAGCATCTACCCAAACTTGATGCTGAACGGCCTCTTGAAAACTAAAAGGTTCCCCAACCTGAGCTACTAGGGCCTGGTATTTTTCTAGTTGTCTTCTCTCCCTTTTATCATTCCTGGGTGCACCAATGAAGTCCTCTGCATCCTGTAGAATCTGTCGGAGTTCCTGGCTCGTTCTTCCACTGTTAGTGGGTACATCTATCAGCTCTTCCTCTTCCTGAGATTCGTCCCGTTCTGGAGCTTTCCTTTAGGAGAATTGTTGGTACTAGTTTTTACTGGTCGAAGTGGTTGGACCAACAGATCATCTTTTGACTGCTCCTCGGATGGCATTTCTCGGGATTTCCTGAAAGCTCTGTCCTCCATGAACTTTACATCTCCCCGAACTACTACCTTCCTACTCCCTGGAAGATAGACTCTATATGCCCTATTTTTCTCGCTATATCCCACAAGATATCCTTTCTCAGCAGTTTGATCTAATTTCTTTCTCTTTTCTTCGGGTATACAACAATACGCCAAACTCCCAAATATCCTGAAATGACTGACTTCAGGCGTCTTCCCGGTGAAGACCTTTTTTGGGGTGATTTTGCCCAATACCCTGTGCGCAGTCCTGTTCTGGACATAAACTGTCGTGTTGCATGCTTCTACCCACGAGAATTTGGGCATATCTTAGCACAAAAATCGATCGTACCATGCTCTAGGTGCCTATTTAAGCCCATACAAGGCTTTCTTTAATCTGAATACGTGAGATTTCTTCTCATGTGTCTCAAAACCCTCTAGTTGTTCAATGTATACTTCCTCTTCTATCACCTCGTTCAAGAATGTCGCCTAGACATCCATCTAGTGAATCTCTCACCCCATCTGTGCGGCAAGGGATATCACAGTTCTAATAGAGGTATACCTGGCTATTGGGACGAAGGTTTCTTCGCAGTCTATCCCTTCCTTCTAAGCATCCCCTCAACCACAAACCTGGCTTTGTATTTCTCTACACTGTCGTCTGCAACATACTTGACTTTGTAGATCCATCTCGAACCTACCACTGACCTGTCTTGAGGCCTAGGGACCACTTCCCAGACATCATTGACCATTATAGAACTGTATTCCTCCACCATAGCATCTACCCAAACTTGATGTTGAACAGCCTCCTGAAAACTTAAAGGTTCCCCAACTTGAGCTACTAGGGCCTGGTATTTTTCTAGCTGTCTTCTCTCCCTTTTATCATTCCTGGGTGCACCAATGAAGTCCTCTGCATCCCGTAGAATCTGTCGGAGTTCCTGGCTCGTTCTTCCACTGTTAGTGGGTACATCTATCAGCTCTTCCTCTTCCTGAGATTCCTCCCGTTCTGGAGCTTTTCCTTTAGGAGAATTGTTGGTACTAGTTTTTACTGGTCGAAGTGGTTGGACCAACAGATCATCTTTTGATTGCTCCTCGGACGGCATTTCTCGGGATTTCCTGAAAGCTCTGTCCTCCATGAACTTTACATCTCGCCGAACTACTACCTTCCTACTCCCTAGAAGATAGACTCTATATGCCCTATTATTCTCGCTATATCCCACAAGATATCCTTTCTCAGTAGTTTGATCTAATTTCTTTCTCTTTTCTTCGGGTATACAACAATACGCCAAACTCCCAAATATCCTGAAATGACTGACTTCAGGCGTCTTCCCGGTGAAGACCTTTTCTGGAGTGATTTTGCCCAATACCCTGTGCGCAGTCTTGTTCTGGACATAAACTGTCATGTTGCATGCTTCTACCCACGAGAATTTGGGCATATCCTAGCACAAAAATCGATGAATACCTCGTCAACATACTCTCCACCATTGTCTGCGCGCAACACTTTTATCTTCTTTCCTGTCAGATTCTCCACTAGAGCCTTGAACTCTTTGAATCGACCAAAAACCTCATCATTGGTTTTCAGAAAGTAGATCCAAGTCTTCCTGGAATGGTCATCGATGAAGGCGACAAAGTATTGGGCACCACTAAGAGCTTTTGTGCACAACGGTCCGCAGATGTCTAAGTGTATCAATCCTAGAACACTCTTAGCTCTATTGTTATTTCTGGAAAATGTTGCTTTGGCATACTTGCCTAGAGCGCACCCTCTGCATACATCATCTTGTTCGGTACTTAGTTTTGGAACTCCTGATACTGTTTTCCTGAGAATGCTCAGAGCCCCATGGTGTAAGTGTCCCATCCTCTTGTGCCATAGTTCATTTAAATTTTTATCCCCATTGTTGCCTATCAATACTATTGGAGATTCTCGTTGTAATCTATACAGCCTATTACTTCTGATTCCAATCTGGGCCTTCTTTTTCCAACTCGGGTGTTTGAGATATACTTTCTCCTTAATGAAGAAAGCGTCATAGCCCTTGTTTTGAAGTTGAGATACAGAGAGTAAGTTCATCCCCAATCCTGGCACATGCAGCACATTGGTTGCTCAAAGACGCTCTCCTGCTTCGGTTTGAATGACTACAGTACGTCTTCCTACAGGGTACACTTTGCCTTATTTCACATGGTGATCTGACAATTCATCCTTTCTTCCTGATAATCTGAAAAAACTTCTCGAATTCTTGTCATATGCCAGGAAGCTCTACTATATATAACAAACCTCAAAGGAGGCAGAGCTTGCTAGACAAGCGAATTCTTCTTCCAGTCTGGAAGCCAACATCGAATAATCGTGATCCATGTCCCTTGTGCTATCTTCTGGAAATCTACGTGAGTCCCTTTGATTTGATGCCTCTGCATCATGCTCTTGACCCATAGTTGATTCTTCTCTCCTATTGCCAGATCTCTTCACTGATACTATGTGAAAATTTCTAACCCGAAATTCTACTGCAGCTACTGATTTATTTCACCTACTTATTCTTCACAATAAGTTATTTACGAAATCCCTTCAACAAATATTAAAATAAATTCTACTGTAGTTATCACATAATTACACAGAGAAAATACATACACAAGAACCAATCACATCAACACAATTGTTTTTGGACAATTGTCCCCGGAAAAACCCAATGTGGGAAAACCGGTGCAATAGATGAGGGTTTTATTAATCTTCAACAACAATCGCTTTTACAAGGAATGATTTTACAGAGAAACTGAGAGAAAACACCTGAGACTTTCCCCTGGAAACTTTCTGACACCTTGGAGACCCTTCTCCCACTTTTGCGTCACTTCTATGTCACTCTGCGTGGCTCAACGTTGCTCTGCGTGGCTCTATGTCCCTCTACATTAGCCTACGTGAGGGCTGCATCTCCGTCTGCGTTGTCTCTCAATGTCTCTGAGTCACCTCCTCCTCAGTCATTGACTGCTGTTGATGCCCTCCTCTTCCTCCACCCTACAACTCTCCCTTTGAAATCGATCTCCTTCTCTTTGAGAATCGATTTTCCTTGAGATACTGAGTATCTATCGGTGTGTCTCCAAATGATCCTCAAGTCTCCTCTTATACTTTTCCTGTTGATAAATCAATAGTCGAGATTAAGTCTCTAATCAACGGCTAAGATTAAAACAGACTTGATCCTCGTCTCTTAGAAGCTTCTCACCCTTATCTTTATTAATACCCATTAATATTTTAATTTTCCTAAGTTTAGACTTAGAAACCCATTAAAAATATTAATTATTTTACTAACTCCTCATCTGAGTGGAATTTCTCCAAACGATTTCTGGGTCTTGGAGATCTCATGTGCCTTAGCCTCTCCACCAAATTTCAAGGCTAGAAGCACATTCGATGCTACCAAAAATCAACAGAGCATGGATAAGGAATTCATGCTCAGGTTTCATAGGTCAACACATAAACATCTCTACATAATGATGTGTGCCTATGAGAATGATCCTAATCGTCTCTTTGACTTTGCTGGCCTAACCTGTCCTTTTAATATTCTTACCGACCTAATCAATGAAAAATATTATAATCAGTCGCAAAGCCCCACACAATGTAATAAATTGGATGGTCAAGGTGACACTAAAGAAAGTTCAAGTGTGAAGGACATTCATGAAAATGAGGAATATACAGAAGAAGGGGATCCCACAGGGGGTGGGGGGCGGGGGGTTCCCGCAATGCATGAGATGAAGACAGCTATAAAAAGCGGTAAGAGTGAAACAACTTTACGGAGGGGGGTAGGTTAAAAGTCAGATAGGCTAGGCCCCCTGCAATCCATTGATTTAATATTTCACACATCTCAAGGTAATGTATATAACAATGTTTTAATGTGTGAAATGTGGGGTGGGGACAAGGTTTGAATGGACAGAAATAATATTTTAATTAATTTGACTTATGGATTTTGACTTTCGACCCCCCGTAATACATGGTAACAAATGTGGTTCTCGTATTTCGAGATAAGGGTTGGTCTCAATCTTTTATTTTTATTTTAATAATAAATCTATATTGTAAATAATTAACTCTATAAAAATATAAAATTAAGATCATTTAAATAATATAAAATTATTATTAAAATTAACTAGCATGTTGCATCATGACCATTTCACCACAAGAATTTGTATATGTTTGAGGCTTAGCTAGGAGACAAATTGACAATTATATAATAAAAAAATTGTAGCCTTCTTTGGTGTAAGAAATAACTACAACACATACATCATTCATATAACATACTCATCATTCATCCATACCATGAGATTCAATAATAAAATTCAATAATGTAATATTCAAATACATTGATCCATATCATTCATCTTTCATCATTCTATAATCTACATTGGTTTAAAAATTAAATTCATCATTCTATAATCTACGTTGATTTAAAAATTAAATTCATCATTCTAGAATCTAAATTAAAAGCCAAACAGACTAGTATTTTACTATATACTATATACTAGATAGGGAAGTTTGAACACTAAAATAGTAAATTACTAAATTCAAAATTCATATAACTCAAAGTATCAAACTCAAAAATAGTTAAGAGTGAAGAATCAATAATAAGTCTGAGGTCATCAATATCTAGAGTCATGACTCAAAAGTTAAATCTGAAAAATAAAAATGAACATTGAGGAATTTTCAAATTAATACGTGAATTTTCGAAAAAAGATTATGAAATGTTATTAGACAAATTTGAGGGGGGGCGTGTCTCATCTCAAAAGGGGAAACCCAGAAGCACCCCTTTTGGGGAGTCACACCCCCCACACTGGGGAAACGCACCCGCCTGCGTCTCCCCACAACTCCCCAAAAGGGGTGCGTGGGGAATGCACCCTCAGGAATCCACCCCGTCCCGGGTGTGAGGGGTGCATGCACCTAACCCTGGGGGACGCGTCCCTGTGAAACACTAGCTTTATTAGAGGGACGAACCTTTCTATTGATGGAGTAATGTCTAGTTCGGAGGCTAAGCTACCATAGAAGTTTTGTGGGAGGGTGTTCCTGTAGTATTCCTCTTGAGGACCAAAGCTGTTGATTGGAAGGCTGAACCAGATTTGGTCATTCAGGGTATCTAGAAGGCCAAGTCTACAAACCTGAAATCACCTTTCACCTCAAAACAAAGGCCAATTGTTGTGTGTAAGCATTGTTATGTTTGGGTTAAAATATCGGTTTAAGGGTTTTCATTGTTGTGTGAACAATTTGAATCATATTGAGTATTACCAATAAAGTCGGGTGAGATAACACTCCTAAATTACTGGTATCAGACTTGAGTGCTTAGTTGCAACTGTAGAAGAATACCTAACAGCCAGATATGTCTATTGAATTCACTTCGCTTTTGTTTAAATACTTTGATACCAGTTTATTTTCATACATTGTTGGAATTCTTTCAGTTCCTGGTGTAACAATCATTTTATGCAGCATTGCAAAAGTTGCTTTAAAACCTACAACAAAGAACCCTAAGAACATGGCTAAATTAGCATGGAACATTACATTTGCCCCGTGATTCACATTAATATGCCCATAACATTTAATGAAAGCATATGATTGCTAAAATTGTTAGTGTACCTGCTGATAGATGACCTACCTACCTTCAAGAATGTCAGATTGGTGAGAGCACTGAACTGAGCAATAGGTTGAGAACTCTCGCATAATGTTATCTGGAGACCATAGTTGGCTAGCTGTCAAATGAGGAGAAAAATTTTCTACTATCGGTTACCCACTTTTTGTGGGTAACAACTACCATGGTATGATTGGATGCCATGTCAGCCCCCTTTACTCACACATGCAAGGCTAGCTATGTGTGGACTTTCAAGAAGATTCTAACAGGTTCAAAACCTTATCACAATTGAGAGTTGAGGAAGTGAAAAACTTACCCTTAATGGCTATCGGGCAATGTTAAATACCAAGCCGCTAGGAGGAGAAAGGGTTCAATTCTTTTGTACTTTTTCCATAGTCAATAAAAACATCTGATTGGTATTTTCGAAGCATAACAAAGGAGAAGAATCCAATAGCAGTTGTTCACACTTCAAGCCACAATGTCAAAAGGTAAATCCATAGGACTGTCCATTCCTTTCTATGTGCATCTTTATAACTCAAGCAAACGACCTTCTAGCAGGGTTTTCTCCCATATTGGGTTTCATAGGATAAATCTCGTGTTCATTTGTATTGATAGTGTTTTTTTTATGTATCTGCTTTCCATTTCTTATTTCAATGATTTCATAAATTGGAACAAAACTAGTAAATAAATAATCTCGGATCTTAGGAAATAACTTGCATATATCTAAGATTTCAGATACCGTAAAATCTGTGGTGATGAACTGTTCCAGTGGAATACCCATTGCAGTTTACAGATCATTCAGGATCTTTGGAAGAAAATTATCTCAATGACACATTGACAAGACCGTTGAAAGATATCATTTTTTCTCTAATTGAATGTTTTTTTTCTTGCAAAAGAAAATGTTTACATGTATGACATAAGAGAATGGATTAACTCAAGCAGAAAGCAAATATATGTAAATGATTTGACGCAATATAACAACATGACAGCAATGACATGTCATACATTACATTACAAAATAGAAAAGCCTATCAGTTCATAACAAAGCAATGGTCTTGATTTTTATAAAGCAATGGTAACTTGAGTTCTATAGCTGAATGAAAATAGAGATGATATTGCCCAACCTGCAATGGTAACAACAAGAACTAGAGGAAGTTAAACAACTACAAGTTAGAAGTAAGCAAAGAGGTTGAATGGTGGATGAACAAAGATAAAATTCTAGCACTAAGTTATTAATATAGAATGTTGCTTGGCACACCTAACATTTCATTAATCTAGTACCTACAAAGTTGCAATAACTTTCCGAAGTCTTTTCTTGCAAACATTAAAGAGAAATACACATGGCCCCCAAAAATCATGATAGAGGACACATGATCACATTATTTAACATAGAATAAAGATAAGTGACAGTAAATTTATAATAAATACTAAGTAGATCACTTTTTCAACAATGTCTTCAGTTTACTTTTGATTGTCAGGAATAACAAAAGATTGTTGGCATATATAGAGAATTTGACAAGATCCTTCCCAAAAGCACTTTGAAGATAATGTTTTTTTTATGGACTTACCTACAGGTTTATATGAACATAGGGAATCCAACAATATTAGCTTCATAAATAAATTAGAAAAGTTTTAATCAAGAGATTCGTACCTGAATAAATTCAATAGGCCATTCTGATTCTCCAACAAATCCTCGATATAACAATTTAGAAGCAAAAATTGGCAACAAATTTGCCCTATTCATCGGTGATTCTGAAATGCTGGAGTTTAATAATTTCAATAAGATCTGCAATAATGATATTGACAACTTAATGGTTAAAGCCACAAATACAACAACAACAGCAAATCACTGTGTATATTTTATACAATGCAGTCGCTAAAACAAATAGAAATATAAACATTGTGCATCTTTTTTCAGGGCGAAAAAAGCATAATTGTATTATATAAGATATATAATGAACAGATCGTACATTGACATGAAGTTCTTCATATGGGCTATTTGTAGCTGGAGCGATCTGTGCCAGAAATATCTAGATGAGATGGGAAGCATAATCCCAGCAAAAGGATAAGATTTCCAAGAAAAAAGACAGTCTATTGAGCTGTCAAAAAGATGCAAAATAAAAGATTTTACATTTCTCATAGAAGGGAAAAATAGGAGAATAAGATTCTCATAGGAGAAGCAGCACTATTCAGAAATTTCAATTTATACTTCGACCATACATAAACAAAATATTCAGTAGGGGAAGAGGCAAAAAGGAAACAAAAAGACAGTGCATACCTGAGATCAGCAAGATTAGTACCGAGGAAGGAAAATTCCTGGATAGAGAAAGTTTCCTCATCAGACTTTACCTTCATGTTCCAAATACCTGATTCCGATAGAAGACCCTCCTTTGATAAGATGTCTGCTTGATGGTTCTGTGATCTGTAAATATGGTGAATGGAGCATCCTTCCATCCTTCTCCAAAAGAACATGACTCTGTCCATCCAGCCTACAAGGTGGGGCTTGCACATATGGTTTTTCCCTGATACATAATCAACCATGACTTTGGAATCTCCGAAAATTGAAACTCCCTGAATGTTAAGGAAAAGGCAAAAATTTAGAAGGCCTGCGAGAGCCATCGCCTCAGCTTTGCAATTAGAGCCCTTTCCCCCATTCCAATAAATGAGAGATTGTACATTTTCATTCATGATGATCTGTACTCCACAACCACAAGATCCATTTTGCGCAGCACCGTCGAAATACGCTCTTGGGAACATTGTGTGAGTATGTGCATGCTCTTTATGATCAAACTTTTTTTGCTTGAGTCTTTTCCGGTAAGGAGTCATAAAGAGATACGATATTATGTAAAATTTCCATGAAAGGCTCTTTACGTCCTTGAAGATAACATTGTTTCTCCATCTCCATGTGCACCAGAGGGTGATAATAATTATAGGCCTCCAGGATTCCTTCTGCCCGCTCCACCAAAGGAACGCTTCTTTTGTAGATGCATGAAAAATATGTGGGAATCCAAAAAGATTTTCCAGAGCTTGCCATAATTGCTGAGTTTTTTGGCAATTAAAAATCATATGACAGTTACTTTCCTCAGCGGATTTGCATATTAAACAGATACCTGGTCTGTGCCATCTCCTCTTTTTCAAATTTTCCCATGTTAAATTTTTGTTGCGAAAGGCCAACCATGAGAAGAAAATCATTTTGGAAGGACATCCAGATTTCCAAGAGATTGTTGGGAATATTGGACCGGAAAGAGCAATATTTAAGCCTATCATATCTTGGTAAATGTCCTTTACACGAACCAGGGTGATACTTTTGAACCTTTCCAGATAAGAACATCAGTTTCCAAAGAATGATATATGCCACAGTTTCTCAAGCAGTCTCTGATGTTCTTCCATTGCCGAGCTAAGATATCTGACATCCCCATATTGTCAGCCTCTTTCCATAGAGGAAAAGGGCCCTGCCATTCTGAAATCAGTTTGTCCCAATAGAAAAAACCTTTCCTATGGAAAAAATTTAGGAGTGTCTCAAGCAAATTGATTTCCTCCTGTCCACTCAAGAAATGATCTATTCCAATGAGGATCTTGCTACCAGACTGGAAACTCCATGCTAAATTCCTTAGGAAATACTCTTCTATCTTGCGAAAACTCAACCATATTGCTAACCCATAAGTGGATCCAATCCTTCCCAACGTGTACCAGAATGAAATATCTTTACTGCCCATATATTTCTTTTTTATTGTGTTGCTCCAAAGACCTTCTCCATAAATCCCTCTCCACAATGATTTGCATAAGAGTGCCTTTCCGAAGGTCCGCAAGTCCAGAAGGCCCCATCCACCAAAGTTCTTCGGCAAAGAGATATCAGATAATTTAGATAGGTGAAATTTTCTTTTTTCTGATTGGCCGCCCCATATAAAGTTTGCAGTTAACTTATTCATCTTCTGAATGATACTTGCAGGAAGAAAAAATAAGTGAGCCCAGTATACTGCAAGTTGTGTTAGAACTGATTGAGCCAAGATAACTCTTCCTGCCATTGATAGGCATTTGTATTCCCATACTGATATCTTTTTATAGTACCTATCTAATATCCATTGCCAGTCCCTTTTAGAGTATCCCTTCACTTTTAACTGGAATCCTAAGTATTTTATTCCATGCTTAATGGACCGCGCCTCTATCCCGAACAGCGAAGATAACCATTCTACTATTTCCAAGTTGACATCATTATGGAAGGACACTGACTTTGATTCATTTATTTGCAGTCCTGTGGCCTTTTGAAAGTTTTTTAGGATGTCATATAAGCATAACCAGGTGAGTCTGCATAGCATTCCAAAAATAAGTATATCATCTACAAATAAGTTATGCGAGATATAATTGTTTCTGCAAATCTTCAGTGGGCGATACCTGTTTTCACTGACTGCCTTGTTGATGTGGAGGCTTAGAGAATTCATTGCCAAGATAAACAAAAGAGGGGACAGGGGGCAGCCTTGGCGCAGTCCTCTGGCAGCTAGAAAGTAAGAGGATGGAATCCCATTTATAATGATAGCATAGTTCACCTTCTCAACACATGCCATGATCCAGTTTATCATATTGGCTCTCAATCCAATCTTTGCGAGTAAGCATATAATGAAACCCCAATCCAGGCAATCGCATGCCTTTCGAAGGTCAATTTTGAAAATGACTGCTTCACTTTTTTTAGTATGCATGGAAAACAAGCTTTCTTCCTTTTAAAAAACTGTGTTGATCCTTTGTTAAGAACCTTGATAAAGTTTCTTTGATTCTTTCAGCAATAATTTTCGAAATGATTTTGAAGGAAATGTTACAGAGGGATATCAGCCTGAAATCTTGAAAGGATTATGCTTCCGCTTTCTTTGGGATGAGAGCTATTTGAGTGGAGGAAGTTATCTGATGTATGCTACCTGATATTCTGGAACCTTCTACCATCCTTAGCAAATCATATTTTATAAGATCAAAAAAATGGATGAAGAATTCGATCGTCCAGCCATCTGGGCTAGGACACTTATCCCTCTTGAAAGATTTCATTGTTTCTAACAGCTCTTCCTCAGTTATTGGCTAGTAAAGGCGCTCGTTTTGTTCATCATCAAACATTTGTGGGAATAAATCAATGCCCCATAGAATGTCCTGTATCCTGCAGTCCACAGCTCTCTTGTATTGATTTTCAAAGTATCTCACAGCCTCATTTGAGATGTCCTGTTGAGAGTATAGGAAGCCCCCTTTTCCATCACTTATTTTCCATATAGAGTTTTTTTCACGTCTGGAGCTTGCAAACCTGTGGAAAAATTTTGTGTTCTTGTCACCTTCCTTAAGCCAAATAGCCCTACTCTTTAATCTCCAAAATGCTTCCTCTTGCTCCAGAATTTTTAGTTTTTTCTTTTCAAGCTCCTTTATACGACATCTCATATTGAACGGGAGTAGATGAGCAGCCAACACTCTAGAGATGTTGTCCAGTTCCATTTGTATTTCCCGAAGGGTCGCTCTGTTTAGTTGCCTTTTCTTATATTGCCATTCCTTAACAACCTTTCTAATGGAAGAAAGTTTGTCCCTAAAGGTCAAAAAAGGGGGCATATTATCTATTGATGATAGCTCCTTCCAAGTTCTTATTATGACTTCATTAAACTCTGATTCTTCCAAGCATGACCTTTTAAATTTGAATGAATACCCTTTTCTGAAACCCTTTTCTCTCCAACTTAGAAATATCGGTCTATGATCTGATATAAACACATTACCAATTGTTGAGAATGGCATGCCCAGTCTATCGATTATGCTAACATGTAGGATAAATCTATCAAGTCTTTTAGCTATATAAGCCCCTTCAATCCTTCCATTGTCCCATGTCGAAAGCATTTTGGGGGGGCTTATGTCAACAAGATTTTTGTTTAATAGCTCATATCTGATGCGATCTGCAAGAGGATCCTTTTTCCTGTTGTTACCCCATGTTTCATCAGAGTTTAAAGTGACATTTAGATCTCCTGCAATCATCAAAGATTCGATATCAAAAATTTCTGATGCAAATAATTTCTCCCAGAATGGCAATCTGTTTTTGTAAGGAGCGTAAATATTCAGAGTGTTGATCGGACAGACATTCCCCCTAATTGATGTCGAGATGAGAATACCCGCAAAGCACCTATATGCTTTTGCTCTGATCCAATCAGGATCCCATAAAACCGCCAGGCCCCCAGAAAGGCCATTTGCTTCCGAAGCAGTTATATGCCAGGTGGGGAACATTTTCCTGAAATAGGAAATAGATACAGGAGTGTTATGCATGGTTTCTTGGATTAATATGATTTTAGGTTGTTCTGAATAGAAAAGATTCTTTAGGGCCCCCAGACCCCTTATGTTCATAGATATGATGAAAGTCATTGAGGAGTCTTTTCGGCCATACTTGCTCTAAGAGGCCTTTCTTCTGACATATCAATGATAGGAACATCTATAAGAGAAAGATTATGTACTCCTCTGCCTGCACCATCAACCCTTCCCCTGAAATGTCTACTACCCCTGTTATTTTTCCTTCTCACCGTAATGTTCTTTGCAGAGTTTGGGCTTATTTGAGGAGAGGATGGCTTCCCCGATTTATGAATAGTAAGGGGTCTGAGTTCAAGCGATTTCTTACTTAGAAGATAGTCCAGGTCGCTACCAGTCGAATTTGTAGGGAAAGAAACAGGGGAGTTTAAAGGAGTAGCCGAAATCATAGGTTCTTTTCCTTTTCCAGATGGAGTCATTTCCTTTTTTGGTGATGAAGAGGAAGATGGAATAAAGGTAATATGGGGGTCCATATTAAAATCTTTGTATGGCTGAGGGACCGGGGGAGGAGGAGGGATTTCTTTATCAATAGCAGGTTCCAGGGGGGGCATACAAAAGTGATTGTAGATCTTTTTAATAGATGGGGAGATTGACTTTCTCGAATTTTCAGGCAGGTTACTCTGACTCTGTGGGGTTTGATGAGAAATTTCTTCAAGATTAATAACCCTTTGCGGTTTGTCAGACTCTGATGGAGACAGACTTATTGAGGGTGTTAACTTCACCATTCCCGCGGATGGAGACTTCATCCTATATTTATTTGTTGTAGACTGGAAATTTCCATGATGCTTTCGGTTCTTAAGAACAGGGCGACGAGGGCAGTTTTTTATTAGGTGTCCCGTCTTATGGCATGCTGAACATCTGAAGGGGACTCCCCAAAAATCCAATCTCTGATTTATTTTTAAATCCCTCCAAGATATCTCGATATGGTCAGGGAACCCTCCTCTGTAAGCTTTTTCTATGAGAATCCAGGCTACACGTTTGTCTTTTTCCCCCAGGCATCTAGGATCAACATATACACATCTTCCTATGGCATTTCCTATCTCTGTTAAAGTTTCCTTCGACCACAACTCCAAGGGAAGTCCAGGGAGTTTGACCCATATCAAGTTATTAGTAGGAGTATTCTTCAACGGATTATAACCAATGTACCACTTATATAGCGCAAGAAAACTCCTTCCATATACCCATGGGCGATTCTGAATGGCTTCCAGATCGCTAGCACTCAGAAAATGAAAGCAATACCATTCTTTCATCAGTTTAGCTACAATGGGAGTATAGCCGATCAGAGGTTTCCATTGAAGCTCGAGCCAATTTCGCATCTTGGTGTCATCCATCTCTGGAAAGTGCCATCGGCCAACCAGAGCATATTCTTGTAAGCTTGCAATGCGGTCCGTCAAGTAAATTCTGTCTAACTTGATCGCCGCTGGCGGATGGATAATTTTGACAGGTTTCAAGTTCTTTTTAAAGCAGTTCAAAGGCTCGCAATCTGCATATTCCTTTTGTTGGACATCGTTTTGGTTGCCTTTGCGAGTTGATCTCGCCCTTGACCAAGCATTACCATCCATGTCAACAGTAGGTAATGAGGGTCGAACAATCACATCATCCAGTGTGGATTGCCAGTGATTTGATAGCATGGCGACACCCTGGCAAGTTTCAGCCTGGATAGCTGCGCGGATCATGGCCTCCATGGCCAATGCGTCCGAACAACATAAGAACAACGTGATGTCAAACAAATATCAAAATTATATGCAAAAGGAATAATCAGGACCCACTCGGAATTTGCCCACAAATATTATGTTGTTTGTTAGAGAACCACACATTTGCATCGGCAATGATACAAGCCAGAACACAAAGAAGAATATGTTTGGATGATAATTCAATGTTGGAAAGTCTCAATACACAGTAAAATGGGGGAGATATGCAATCAGTGCATTACATAACTCCTAAGTAAACATATAAATATAAACATTGTAATAGAAATGTTTATAGAAATAAACATTGAGCATCTTTATAGTAAAATAAAGTAAGAACAACGTAATGTAAAGAAACACCATTGCAGACTCTTTATCTAAGGAAACTGCTTCACAAAATTTGGGCATTTGGAAGATCACCGAGCAAATAGATGGGCGGGTCTATCAATACTATCGCATGCCCTACTTAGAGGGCTTGATTTTGGCTACATAAAGGCTACAAAACAATACGTTATTATGTATGTTTCCTTTGTGTGATATTCCCACTTAGTAATTATTGCTAAATGAGAATATAATTTTTGTACCATTTTGACAATTTTGGGCTCTTAGGAGAAGGGGTTGGAGGACCCCACTTCCAATTTTTTATTGATGGAGGCACTCACACTATGGAGAAAGGCAAAAATCGAACTCTTAGTGGAATGTGGGGGCCACCAAGAAGGAAATACGCTCCACTTAGGCAATTCGAGCTACTTGGGAGGAAGGGAGTTCGATGATGGGAACTGTAGCAGTCAAATTGTCAAAGTTCCAAGGAAGCGAAAGTGTCAGTCTTTTTTTCAACAGATCGGATCACATATCAGTAGTCTATGTGTCATGGTCACGCATTCTGCAAGTTATATGATGTAAATGATCCTAGTAAGACCTTGGGTCTATGTAACAACCTAGGTAAATCTATGATTTTGGCGACGAATTTCATCCAAGGAGGTTTTTTAACCTCGTCGATTATCTGTGTTTCTCAATACGGTTAATTAGAAGAGTTTTTTCCCCTCCACCTTAAACCCCCAAAGCAAGTGTGAAATCTATTGCCAAGGTCTTAGGTGAATCCTAGTGTTTTAATCAAGTCTAATGTAAAAGTTGTTTGGGAAAAATTTAAGCTATTTGGCTTAGTTATTTTATTACAAATCACTTGGTCTACTAAATCATAATGTGTTGCAGACGGGTTATGTCTATTGAGGGTCTATACGAATGTGTATTCCCCCTTCGTGAGTTTGAAAAGTAAAATCTTATGTAAACGGGGGTTGGAAAAATAATCAAATCCCCTCATGTGTAAATTAATTAATTTTTCTGCAAAATAAAATAAAATCCAAAGCCAAAAAATTAATTAATTAGAATCAAGTTAATTTGTCTTATGAAAATTAATTCTCAAAGTGAAAAAAAATTGTGGGTCTTAAAAGAATAATTTTTTAAAGGTCCTCCACCAAGAGAATATTGTATATTTCAAGAAAATTTGGACCATTGGACCTTGGTGGTTAAGTCAAAGTCAATTTTTGGAAGAAATTACTTATTAAAATGGAACTAAATGATAAATTCGAAAATTCCTCAAAAATAAAAAATCAAGGGCCAGGATCATCATAAATATCACTGAATACTTCATCATAAAATGGGCTAAACGAGTTAATCTACATTTGTCGGTCATTGGAAATTTTATGTTTCATGGTTGAGCGAAATTTCATGATTTAAAGTGGCTTCCTCGTTGTCATAACACTAATAAAGTTAGGAATTTCTGAATTATTACTACTGATATAGACTATCATAAATTTGAAATTGGCTTATCTCATCTTGGTCTTAAAGGTTGTCTAACTTTGCACATTAAATCTGAAGTTAATCTTGTTGATAGAGTTATCTTGGGCTTCTAAGTTTGAATTGGCATAATATCTTGTGTTGATAATCATTGGTGGATAAGTTGATTTATGACGCAGGAGGTTGACGAAAATGAGGTGGTAGTCTTTTATTAGACTAATGGTTAACTTTATAACCAATCAGCTCTGCGCAAACAGGTTCTATATGTATGTTTCCTTGTAAGGTTTCCGCTTTATCTAACCAATCACCGTCAGTCCCACCTTGACTTTTCCTTTTGGTTGAGCGCTTCAATCTGCATCGTTGATCTCAAACCTCCAGATCCAACGGATATCGCGTCATCCGTTTTCAACTTACCCGAACGATCTCCACCGTCGATGTGAACCGTCTAATCGAACAGCTGTCGTGCGATCTCGCGCGGATTCTTGCACAGTTGACATCAAATCGAGAGCGAGCGAGAAAAGTGGTTTTCCTCGGCCACGTGTCGGTCGCTAAGGTTAATCGCGCGAACTTGGAACAATACCACTTACCTCCTTTTGGGCGCGCGAGACACCACTTCCCGCTTATCAAATACAACCCACGTGCTTTAAACAATACTTTAAGGAAAAGCGCTTAAGGTAAGGTTTTTAGAGTTTAAGCTCATTATTAACACTTAATACTAATTCGACTGCGATTTATGAATAAAGTGTTATAAACAGAGAAAATACCTGATTAAGTCCAGAACGTCGATACACCAATACGAATGAATTTTTGTACCAAATTAACACGCAACACCACACTTGATCATTTATTCAACAAAATGTAAATTACAGAGTCCTACAACAGTTTTCTAACCTCTGTTCAATCTCAAACCCTATCTCTGTCACTCAAAACTCTCACTTACACACTCTGTTCTCAATCATCTAATATCTCTATCATTACATTCTTTTTCTCTTTTATGAATCGAATCCTATCCTAACTGCATAAACAACTCAATCTCTATTTTAATCAATCTAACAATTAAATCTCTATTCTCAAGCTCTGTTACACACCTATACTAACAACTTATCTCTTAGTCTAAAAATAACACAATATTCTAATTATTACAATAATGAAGTAAAGATCATTTTCGAGAGGTCCAACCCTTTCTACTAAAATTGACTTTGACCACTCAGGTCAATGAAATTCATCTCTTGCTAGCCACAACATGTGAACATACAATCACATTGTTGGCTAAGTCTGGATGCTCCTGCATCAATTTACTTAAGCATCTTATGGATTGACCTAGTTGAATTTTGCACTTGTATCGTTAAGCACTCATCTTGTATTAAGATTGTTTTTCCCATTGTTGTTAAGTATTATTGGCATAAAGAGTAATCATAACTTAAGTACTTAAGAAACGCAAACAATCTTAATTCAAGATAACCTCACTCATCATCTTGCATTTAGCGTCCTAGATCTAGCTTGCATTAATAATTTACCTCCTAGCATAAGCTAGGTTGGTAGAGATATAGGGCAACCCTTTTCACACTAGGCTAAGAGATCTAGTTTCTCCTAGTAGTTAACACAGTGACCTTGCAGTTGTCAAAGCCATAGTCTCTGCAGTGTCGGAGGCACTGGGTGAGTGGAACACAGGGGGAGGTATCGTTAATCAGGCCACTATCTACTTCCCGTTGGCTTCCATTTCACAACTTACTTTGAAAATTGCTTCTCAAAATAGTTGGGGAAAAGGTTACATTTAAACTAGGCATCTAATTAAAATTTACCAAGATCACTGCACCTCGCAGAAGTCTTAGGTCTTGAATATCATATATGTTAGTCAAGCATTCAAGCAGCGGGGTGTCCATTTGGTCATTTGGTTCCAATTTATAGAAAGCAAGAATTTGTGACTCCATTAAGGCATTGGTCTCATAATTTCAACCAAGTGGCTACGCCACTCATCTGTGTCTCCCCAAACAAGTTAGTTACCAACTTGTCTTCCTTCGCCTCATTTCATAGGGATTCCCCCCCCATAACCTGTTGTTGGGAGACAGCTAGAAAGGAGTGGGTGGGGATTAGAGTGACAGCCCCCGTCCTAAGCATTGTCACAGTGCCTGTACAATCTGAGCGACAACAGGGACCACATGAGGAGGAAGCCAAGGTTAAATAGAAGGGGCTCACTTCAATTTGGGGCTTTTGACAAATTAACAATTTCTTGCACTTAGCACGCTTGAGTTGCTTAGCCAAGTCTGCATCTGAGATTCTCGAGAGAGATTCTCACCCCTTGCTTTAGTGGACTACGAGTGCCAGCCCAAGGAGGGTAATTGATTGTCCCTTGTGAGCATTTCCAGCATCAATTCAGGCATTTCATGGGAATTTCGTGGCAGCTTCCAGGACATAGTGGGGAGGTACGACTTGCTATTTGGGCCAACAAAGTTCAAGAGTTTGTGGGAGGTTATTGGGGAGGATTTGCAGCACTATTTGTTGGATATTTTCGGGAGGAATAGCGTAAGCCTTGGAGGGAGACCTTGTTCTAGCATTGTGGCATTTTGGTGACTGCGTGGGCTTGCGCAAAGGGAAAATTTTGGGCTCACATGGGAGTTGGAGAGTGAGCTTGAGGAGTTGGGTTGAACAAAGAATTTGAGGAGGTCATCTAGAGAGGAAAAGACCAACGTTTTGGGAGTGATTGGTGGGTTGTACAATGACAGTCCAAGCAAGCCATATTTTCCAGCTAGTGAGGAAGGTGTGGTATTTGGGGGTCATTTTCGAAGGTCAGAACTAGACCAAACCCTTTATGGGCTTTGGTGGGTTTGTTGAGAGGAGCCCGAGGGTAATTTTGCAAAATTTTCTGAGCATCAAAGGAGGGTCTTTCAGCAGTTTCTTTCCAACAAACAGTGCAGTTCTCCATTGGCAGTGCAGGGCATATTTGGGGCAGCATATTCCCTCATCTGGGCATTACATTTTCTGACCTGAGGCTTGCCTAGCTTGCCATTGTGGCAAGTCCAGGTGTACTCTTTCCATACCCATTGTACCACTGCTCCATATATTAAATAAAATGGCTCAGCTGGATGGTGTTTTCAGAGATTTTCTGGGTGTCCACTTATATTTCTGAATTTTGTGTGTTTATATCAGTTTTTGTCTTTGTTTATCACTGTATTTCCTAAGTAGGAATATTACAGTGGTATCAGAGCTCAGATTTTGGCTCAGCCGTGGGATTTTTTTTATATGACCTTGGAGGACAGGCAGAACGTTACCGGAGGCAGAGATACCGGAATAGGGAAAGAGAGTTGGAGATCACCCCTCACATGGAGGCACCAGAACAGGCAGTGGAGGAGATAAATATGGGGGAGCCCATGAGTAAAGACGAGGTAGCGTTGACAGCCTCTTAAAGGCCCTAAACAACTTGGCTAAAGGGCCGAAAGAGACGCTGGAAGAAATCAAGCAGCAATATTGGGACAAGGGCTTGCATAGGGAGTTTCTATTTGGGGAAAATTCAGGAACTTCCCACCAGTATGACCACCATTCTCCAGTTACTCATCCACAAGCTTTCAGTGGGAAGGGTGTGCAGTATGAGATGCCCATGGGAGATTACTTCAATGAATGGCAGTCTATGGGTGATGAATTTCGAGTTGTTCTCTCTTTCAAGGATTATTGCTAGCTCAAGCTAAACAAAAAGGGCAGAGGAACAGGGTTTCCAGCACGCAGAGCACAAAGTTACAACGCACAGTCAGAAGGATGTACTTTCCCACATTTGATGGGTCTTCTAAGTGTACAGCTAGGGCTTGGGTGGAGAAGCTAGACAAATGTTTCCAGCTCAATCGGATGACGAAGTTAGAGGTCATCAAGATGGCTACTTTACACTTGGAGGTTGCAGCCCACGATTGGTGGTTCCATGGGTTGACTACGCTTGGGCATGCAAGTGTAACTTCTTGTGAGGACTTCACATGGAGGGTGATAGAGCGCTTTGATTGAAGGACCCAGAGGCCCACTTTAGAGAGCTCACGCAACTCAAACAGATTGGCAACCCTGAGCAATACATTTCGGAGTTTTTGAGGGTATCCGTGATGGTGTCAGATTTGTCAAAAGCCGAGGGTTTACATTTTTGTTGAGGGGTTGCTTGAACCTTTGCGCGGGTTAGTGAGATCTCACAAACCAGTCACGCTCTTAGAGGCTGTGACTTTCACACTGGATTTGCAAGACGCAATCCCGAAGAACAGAGCATCGATCTGACGCAGGTAAAATAACTATAGGTCTGCAACTTAATCATAAACACACATCACCAGAAAAGAACTGAGATTCACCCAATAACAAAATACACAAAGTCTCAAAGTAATTAATTAAAGAAAATATTTACAAGAGAAATCATGGCCCAATGATTGGCCTCTCATTCCTCACACTTGCCACTTTCTACATCTTACATGCCTCGTAAGCTCTTCTCAATTTATACAAATGGATTAGAACCCAAGTAGGTTCTAGATCCCTCAACAAACTCCAACAATATCTCTCTTGATCCCTAAAATCTCTCATCCAAATCCTTATCCCTAGATAAGAGCTAACTAATCCATAATCCTCTCAAACCTTCCACAATACTCTCGAATCTTCTCCTTTTTACAAGAATTATCATTCTCTCTTAAAAACTATAGAAAAATACAATAATTAATTAAATCCTCACTTTACAAACTAACTCCTCTAGTAAACAATTGACCCAGGTTAGATGCTCCTGCATCAGACTCCCCAGGTAAAAGAAAATCATGGTCTCCCGACCATTAATCTTCAATAGATGATAAAACTCCACCTGGATCCCAAACTTTGTTCTATCCCTGATCAATTACTTTGTCATATTGTTGATGTTTTGTGACTTTCTTTTTTTGTCTTCCAGGTTTCCAAACTTTATGTTGTAGTTGTCCTCCCTTTTCGTTGATGTATATTTGTGCAGTCAGATGTATCTTATTGTTATCCTTCCTTTTTCTTTATTTAATGGACATCTTCTGAGATTATTTCAACATAAGCTTCTTCATTTCTTCAATTTCAATATCTAACTTATTTTCTGGTTGGTGTACATTATTGTTTGTTTGCTGAACTTTGTTGTCGATCTCTACGCTTACGTTGCACCAAATTTGTCGATTTGAAGGCATGTTGTACTCTAGCTTTGGATTGCCCAACCATTCTTCTAAGAACTTTAATTTTGCTGCAATGTCTCTCATGTTGACATTTGGCCCATCATTTTCCAATTCATCAACAACTTGCTTCATTTCTATATCAATTGGTTGTTCAACAACATATCTTGCATGCACACACCAATGGTTAGATTTAAAAAAATGAGGTTTGAATCTTGATAGATGAATCTGTCTTTAGGTCTTCATGTTGGTCTTCTGAACACTCTGTAGTGTCGTCTGTGGGAATCAAACCCACGTTCATTTTATCATCTTTGTCACCAAGCAACGATCCTTGCTCCGGTTGACAAATATATATGTTTGTCTGGAGTTTCTCTGCTTCTAAAACATTAAGTTTGCGCTTCAGTCTACTTTCCATCAATTGTTGGATTGGCCATTTAATCGTTCGCTTTATTGCCCATTCGTGTCCCTGTCTTTGTAATAGCTCTAGTAACACGTCAAGTCATACCTTTAGTTCAGCAATATATTTCTCGTCATCACCAATGCTAACTACTATAGCATTATCGTGGCCTTCCTCTGGAATCTGCATCTTCATATTCTTCTTCTTTCGTGAACTTCACCTTGTTCACTATAACCTGCAATTGAAATACTTTAACAAGTTATTTCCTCTGAACTTGGTCAATGGTTCACTTCACTTGAACCTTCTTTCTGAGCAATCCTTGCTCCTCTTTTTGTTGTAAACAACAACTGTAGTAACTCTTCAGATTGCTTTTACAATGAATAGACTTTGGGTGTCGGGCTCCGCCGATCATGCACCCATTACAATGAAAGACTCAAACTTTTTGACTTGACTTTATGACTCTTAATTTCCTTTTGACTCCAAACTTTTAATTTCACGTCCACTCTTCATTAGTAAATCTTTCCTTGAAAAATTAACCAATCACTCCAAAAACATACTTATTCATCAGCCTATCACTTATCACTCTAAAATTATATTAATTTCTTATTACTCCATCACTACAAAGAATAAAACATTGCTAAATCCTTATGTCTCCCTTGAAGGCACATACAATTAAAAATTGTAAAAAAATGATTCTCCACTTACATGAATCCGCTTTTCCTTTACATTCTTAAAGCTTTTCACATAAATTTGATTTTAATAATAAGTGGAATTTTAGGTGATCCTTATTTAAAAATAAGTGGAAAATTGTATCCACGTGAAAGTAATAAGTGGAGCATTAATGTGATAAACGAAATATGGGATTGCATGCAAATGAACTCTCTTTCTCCACATCTTCATTTAGAAAGGCGTACGACTTCGTTCAGAAAGATGTGCTTGTTTCACTGTGCAAATGAATTTAATGCTCACTTTATCCACTTTCCCCGCGACTTTCTTCACGCAAGTTGCATCCTCCTCTAAACAAATGTTGACGACGTAAATCTGCACGTAAATCTTCTCAAAGCAAAGACAGTAAAAATAATTTTGTAGATAGACCTTCAAAAAGTAAAGTTTTGTTTTTACATACATCTTCATGAATTAAATGTTGTGCCTATATAAAGATCACTAAATGGATTCTTCAATCAAATTGTTCCACGCATGGTCAAACGGATCCTTACAACAAGTAATAACAGGCGACCAGGTCTCCAAAACTTTGTTGGCCATGTTGATCAACGAACAATGCACATTTTCTCCAAGTCAAATACTCCATTTCTTATTTGGCTTCTTCAATAGCGCTCTTCTCATGTTACGATGATCCTTACGATAAGCTAATGTTGCACCACGGCCCATTAAACCTTACAGTCAATTTGCATCACGCACATTAAATCAATACCTAGAACTGAATATACTCATGCATAGTGCTCCATACAACGTTAGAACTGTCGTATATCCAAGACAGATGCAGTGTTTGTAATTACCTGCCAACGAGCAGATGCAGCATTGAACAGTGTTCTTACATGCATTAAACCAACACGGGATGCGCAAAGCTGTATTACGAAACAGTAAGGAAGGCAGCAGCCTTTATAGGCCTAGACCAGTTGAAACTTTCACCATAGCAGAGCGCAAAAGCCTATCTTCCAAGATGAAGCCTTGCCTAACAATTCCCTTCCGACAATGCCTCTCATCCTCCTTACGTATCAAATCTCCCACGACTCTTCACGGAATCGATCAGCAAACGTGAATGTTTCAAGCTCTGATACGAAAAAATGATGCAGTGCTCTAACCATAGGTCTTCACAAAAACAATAAAACTAAACTGAAGATCACATCAAGCATATGCACATAAAAATCTTCAACAAATGATTCATTAATCAAGAAAATATCTACAAGAGAAATCATGGCCCAATGTTTGGCCTCTCATTCCTCACACTTACTTGCCACTCTCTACATCTGACATGCCTCATAGGCTCTCCTCAATTTATACAAATGGATTAGAAACCAAGTAAGTTCTAGATCCCTCAGCAAACTCCAACAATATCTCTCTTGATCCCTAAAATCTCTCATCCAAATCTTTATCCCTAGATAAGAGCTACTAATCCATAATCCTCTCAAACCTTCCACAATACTCTCGAATCTTCTCCTATTTACAAGAATTATCATTTTCTCTTAAAAACTATAGAAAAATATAAGGTTAAATAGAAGGGGCTCACTTCAATTTGCAGCGCTATTTGCTGGAGATTTTGGGGAGGAACGGCGTAAGCCTTGGAGGGAGACCTTGTTGTAGCATTGTGGCATTCTAGTGACTACGTGGGCCAGCACAAAGGGCAAATTTTGGGCTCACATGGGAGTTGGAGAGTGAGCTTGAGGAGTTGGGTTGAACAAAGGATTTGAGGAGGTCATCTGGAGAGGAAAAGACCAGCATTTTGGGAGTGATTGGTGGGCTGTACAATGAAGTTCCAAGCAGGCCGTATTTTCCAACCAGTGAAGAAGGCGTGGTATTTGGGGGTCATTGTTGGAGGTCAGAATTAGACCAAACACTTTCTGGGTTTTGGTGGGTTTGTTGAGAGGAGCCCAGAGCTAATTTTGCATAATTTTCTGAGCACCAGAGGAGGGTCTTTCAGCAGTTTCTTTCCAGCAGACAGAGCAGTTCTCCACTGGCAGCGCAGGGCATATTTGGGGCAACACATTCCCTCATCTAGGCATTACATTTTCTGACTTGGGGCTTGTCTCGCTTGCCATTGTGGCAAGCCTAGGTGCACCCTTTCCATACCCATTGTACCATTCCTCCATATATTAAATAAAATGGTTCAGTTGGATGGCGTTTTCAGAGATTTTCTGGGTGTCCACTTATATTTCTGAATTTTGTGTGCTTATATCAGTTTTTGGCTTTGTTTATCACTGTATTTCCTACGTAGGAATATTACACTTTGTCTATGGTCCCAGGTGACTGGGAGTTTTTGTAACTTATGACTGGTTATATTTCTCAGGCTTTTTCGCTGATAGACACTTTTTGTTGCTTTTTGGACATGGAAAAGGGCTTTTTCAGTCCTGATTTTTGATGTGATCTAGCCGGTTTGGATGACCATTTTTTTTGTGCACCTGAGTGCACATTCAGAATGGAATTTTCACTATATAATGAAAGTTGCAATTTTTTCTTCGGAAAAAATAAAAGAACAACATAATGTCAAACCAATATTAAAATTTTATGCAAAAGGAATAATCAAGACCCACTGGGAATTTGACCACAGAAATGTTGTATGGTTTATTAGAGAACCACACAAGTACATTGGCAAGGATTCAAGCCAGAATATAAGAGAAGATAATGCTTGGATGATAATTCAACGGTGTAAAGCCTCAATAAACAGTAAAATGGGGGAGCTATGCATTCAGTGCATTACATAACTCCTAAGTACCTAATCCATAGTAACTTCATTATTTAAGTCATCATTATGGAATTATTACATCACAATATAAAGGACATTAATAAATTGTCCTACATGATTATTATGACCATTATACAATGTATCTAATATCCTCCCCCCTTAATGGCAATTTTATAAATGCAATTGTTTATCTCATAACAAGTATAAATTATCTGGAGTCACCAACGAACCCACTTCTAAGAGATGCCTTCAATCAGCAATTAGAATGAACCTTATCCAGCATGGTTGATGTGGAACACATCATATCACCAACCATGTATCTGACATTGACTCAGCAGCAGGATGAGAAATGAATAATTCAACCTTTCCACTATTAATGTGGGTACTAGGATCTGGTTTGTTCACTAAACTTTGAGTTTCCAAATTGTTGTCACAGAACAAATCAAAAATATGGTTTTTCACCTTGCTGGAAGCACCATCATGCTTCACTACAGAAGTTATTTTGTTTTCACCCAGCTTGATGGTCTTCTTCTATTCACCCTTTTTATTTACAACAGCAATTAAGACCTAATGAATCTGTTGTTTGCCTCCCCTTTATTCTCCACCACTTGGCCATTCTTCTCTGGGTTGAGAAAGTCCCTCCACCCAAACATCTTCCAGTGTCCTTTAATGCTGCTTGGCCCCTCAAACCAGTTTTGTTATCTTTCTGATTTGTGATTTTCAGCAACTTCACTGCAGAATTCTTGCTTTGTAACATCATTCAGAGGATTGTCCTTCTGTTAATTTTTGCAACTGTTGTAAAATTCCACCTTAGACGGCTCAAATGACCGAGATAATGATTGCATTAGATTCTTCTTTTCGAGAGGTCCAAAATCGATCTAAAGATCACCCAATTTGGTTAAGCGACAGTTGAGTTATGAATTATTTTATTCATACATGTATTATAGAATGGGTCGGCTCTAACCACATGAGTAACTGCTTGGGTCGGTCTTAACCACAAGTGAACCCTCAGGGAAACCTTTAAATAGAAGAGACCTCAAGATCGTTTGGACACATCTTCTCTTCTCTTTTGTCTTGGTTCACACAGGTTCAACAGAAGGAGTTCGCTCAAGGGTCTGAGATCATAGGTGAAAGGTTCACTCTGGGTTAGGGTCTTTTGGATCTCGATCGCTGGCACACAACAAGGCATTCTGGTCCCTAGACGCTGGCACATAAGCCTATGAGAGCGACTATAGACCCTTGGACTCTGGCACAAAGGCTTATGGGAGTGACTACGGCTTCAAAGGCACATCGGAAGCTTCAGGTCCCCGGTCGCTCACACAGGGTTGTCCAAAGAGCGTCAGGGCATCTCATTCGCTCGCACAACCACTGTAAGGGAGCGACTCTGAGATTTAGGTGTATTGTGCCACAGTCGCATGCATAAAGATTTCATAAGAGCGACCATGTAGTCACAGTCGCCCGCATACAATGGTCGGGAGAGCGACTAGGGTGTTTCGGTCACACAGACAATTTTGATGAGAGCGACTAGAGTTCAGATCTAGGATTTGACATCTTGACTTCAGTTGACTTCAGTGATCTGGTAGATCTGGGTTTCTCCCTACAGTTATACAAATATGTAGATCTGTAGATCTGATTTGTTAGTATCCACTGCCAACATATGTATTGGGCTCATTGACAGTGACAGCATTGCTTAGCAGTATTCGGCACAGTGACAGCAGTATACAACAGTTGACATCAGTTTGTGACAGCACATCACAGCCATCAGTATGATGATTCTGATGCCTAGCATGATTAGATCTATTTCATGAATATCATTATTGTTTTGTTGCATAGATAAAGTTATGGATCATTGTACTCTCTTTTGTTGCACCATTTGATGACAATCTAAGAGGAAGAAGATTTGCAAGGGTTTCCCCATAGTGGGTTTTGCCCTGGTCTCCGACCAATCCTGGTGTCTCTTTATGTGTGCATGCTTTCTTCTACTGTTCCGTTGCATTGATGATGATGGTGATGTTGTTTCTTTCTATGTTATTATACATGTTGATGTATAATGGTGTAGATTTGAATAATGTAATGATGATATGGGGTGAACTTAATGTATTAATTTTAAAATTGGCAACTAGGACCAAACTCCATGCGGGTCATCTTATTAATGGAAGCTGATATTTTTCTTGGATCCCTCTCATTGAGAGGTGTAGGATTGATCTAAAGATCATCTGATTCTAATATGTATTCATGGAGATATGAATTTATTTGTGTTATGGGACAATTCGTCAAGGTCAGCCAACAACCAAATAAACCCCACTCGTGCTCAACGTTTTAGTATAAATAGAGGTGGCCTTCAAGTCATTTCAACACACTTGAGATCTCTTCCTCTCTACTTGCCTTTGGGTTTTAGTAGGAGAGATCCTAAGCGATAACGCTGCCCTAATCCAGTGGGCAAAAGCCGGAACTATCGGAACTGCCAGAACTACTAGAACTGCCAAAATTGCCCAGAACTGCCGGGAACAGCCAGAACTGTCAAGAACAGTCGGAACTGCCGGAACAGCAGAGATTGCTGGGACTATCGAGAACTGCTGCAACTGTCGAGAACTACCGCAACTGTCGAGAACTACCGCAACTGCCGGGAACTGCTAGGAACTGTCGGGATTGTCGGAACTGCCGGGAACAGCCAGAACAGCCGAAACTACCGGGAACTGCGAACAACTACCGGAACTGCCGGAATAGTTGGAACTGCCGGAATTGCCGAAACTGCCGGGAAATGTCGGGTACAGCCGGAACTGCCGGGAACAGCCACAACTGTCAGAACTGTCGGAACAGCCGAAACAGCCGGAACTGTTGGGAACTGCTACAATTTTCGACACTGCCGAGAACTGCCAGGAATGCTGGAACTGCCAGAACTGTTGGGAACTGTCGACACTGCCGGGAACTGCCGAAACTGCCAAGAACAACAGGAACTGTAGGAGCATCTGTCTCCAAAGGAGAGCAGCATGCAAGGGACAGCTAACTAACATTGGGATAGTTGTATGGTACTTAGCAGCAAATACAGCTAGCATGCAACAGCAAGCATGCTAAGGACAACAAGCATGCTAGGGACAACAAGCAAGCAAGGTGCAGCCAGAGCATAGGTCAGTACAACAACATGGTGTAGCAATGGCACATAATGCAGTACAGTGATGGGGACAGTCATATTAATGAAGCGTGATGAGATGCAGCATAGTGATGATGGGTGCAGCATGGTGTAGCGTAATGAGGTGCAGCATGGTGACGAAATGCAGCACAACGATAGGTGAAGGAGTCACCTTGGAGAATCAGTTGAAGTGGCATGTCTTCAACTAATCTCATGTATCATCTTCTTAGAGATGATCTATGCTCTTATCTAGATAAGTCAAGGTGTTGACTTTTGTTGTAAACGTACTATCTCTCTCTCTCTCTCTGTTGAACTATTGAAGAACATATAAGAAGAATTGATCAAGGGTTTCCCCAAATTGGGGTTTGTCCCTGGCTAGCGCCACATCTTGTGTCCTCTTGTCTTGGCTTATCTTCTGCGATTTATGTTTATGTTCTATCTGCAGTTTATTTTAATGTTGATGTGATTGCTAATCTGGAAAAGATATTGAGCTAACTATGAAAATTGAAATAAATTGCTCTTATCATAGAACATACCTAAACTTAACATGGTATCAAAGCTGAGGTGAAGACAAAGCCCAAGCAAGAGAGAAGGAGAAATCACCGAAGACAGTTGGGAAAGGACAAAAGGATCAATGGGTTCCTCATCCCTCTTCAAATTCACCGACGGTGAAGTCGAAGCAGAGAATATTATCAAAATGGCGCAATGGAAGTTTCTGATGGCCTACCTAAAGATCACTTCTATGGGAAGTCCGAAATCTAAGGATGTAATGAAAGGCAGTTCTGCCATTATGCAAAGGATTGTCCGACTGGCAGGGACACATCAATTGATGATGATAACAATCATTCCAGGGACATCTTCAATGATTAGAGGAATGACAAGTAACGCAAGTCATCAAGGATACAACCGACTCTTCAATGAAAGCAAGGAACCCCAAGTATGAAGAATCAAATGTTGTTTCTGATAAGATAAAGAAGCGTTATCTTGTATCAGCCCTCTCCTTCAGATTCTTTGGGAATTTGGCTTATTGATTATAGTGCTTCAAGGCACCTCATCAGATAGAAGGGTGCTCTCTCAAATCTAGTAGAGATGGAAACAATCTGGAATTATACTTGGAGCCGATGCCACCTATCCCGGAAAGGGTGTAGGGAATGTTACCCCTCAATTGAATGAGGGTAACTCGATTCATTTACAGAATCTCTTTTATGTACTGGATCACAAGAAGAACCTAGTGTCCATTTCGGCAATGGAAATCAAAGGTTACAGGGTGGCACTCATCGATGGAAAGGTACGTGTTTGAAAATAGAATTTTCAAAGATGTTTTGAGTTCAAGGTTGTATCAAGTTGTAGGAAGTCCACTGGGGACCATGTCCATTGACACATAGCACCGGAGGTATGTAAGTCAGATGGTGACAGGGATGCCTGAATTCAAAAAAAGCATGAAAGAACATGTCTGAGATGTACCGAAGGAAAATCTTACAAGGGAACCATTCCCCTCATGTAGCAGGTCCACAAGTTTGGAACAACCCGAGGGGTTTGAGATTCATGATAAGGAATCTCACGTATGCATGTAGAAAAAAGCCCTCTATGGCTTGAAGCAAAATTCCCCGGGCGTAGTATGAGAGGATTGATAGCTATCAGATGAAGTTGAGATTCACTAAGAGTGAAGCCGCTCCAAACCATTGTTTGAAGGTTGTGGATGATAGACCTCTCATACCAACACCTTTTGAGGACGACCTATTTCAAACAGGTGCAGACCCTCTCACTTGCAGAAGTAAGAGGGAGTTGGATTCCGGATGTGGAATGGTAAACTGCAAGCCGTGACTACCTCGAGGATCTTAACTTTCAGAAGTTATATGGTGATGATGCCAACCAGATTTGGGAAACGCATCTGAGTTTCGTAAACTCATTTGCATTAATGTTCTTGGTGAACTTCCGTCCGGACATATGTTTTGCAGTTAGCATGGTGAGCTCATATTTGGTTGAGCCTCACTGGATTGGTGCCAAAAATCTTCTGAGATATCTTTTGGGCACAATCTTTCATGGATTGAGATACACTGCCGGAAATATGAAGCTGCATGATTATTCGAATGTTGACTGGGCAGGAAGTGTGGAGGATCACTAGAGCACTTCTAAGCGCTCGTTCTCTTCGGGTTCTGCTTCGATATCATGGATGAGCAGGAAGCAGAAGTCGATTGCTATAAGCACTGCCGAGACCGAATACATAGCTACAAATATGAAGCTGCCTAGTTGTGGAAGCTCTTCAGTGAGTTGTTTGTACACATGATGAATACCACTGTGATTCTCTGTGACAACCAGAGGGGGGATTCGATTATTGAGGAATCCCGTATTTGATGATTGCTCCAGCAGATAGACATCAAATATTGCCTTATCTAGGATATGGTAAGTCGATAAGCGAGGAGGCTCCATCGCATTGAGACTGATGTACAGGTCATAGACATTTTGTCAAAGCCTCGTGAAAGGTCAAATCTGTGACTTTCCCGAACGACTTGGAGTCGTTGAGAGACCTTCATATAAGGGTCCTGCATGTTGCATGCATTGAGCTCTGGGAGCTCTAGGGGGTTTGGGGTACTTACTGGAGCAACATACGACCATAGGGCGACTCACCCTCCCCTGGTGGTGCGCTATGTACAGGATGATAGGTTCAACCTTCCCCTGTGATACCCCATGGCGACTATGGAACAGGATGATTAGTTCTCCCGTGGCAACTGTGGAACAAGATGATTAGTTCTCTTGTGGGTCGGGATGATTAGTTCTCCTGTGGGCCAGAATGCTTAGTTCTCCTATGGCAACTGTGAAACAGGATGATTAGTTCTCCTGTGGGCCAGGATGATTAGTTCTCCCGTGGCGACTATGTGGCAAGATGATTCGTTCTCCTGTGGACAGGATGATTAGTTCTCCTGTCGAGGCATCCTACCCATGCAGTCTGGGACTCATGGGAAGTACCTTTCATCTGATCAATGAACAGGGAAATGGGGTTAGGGACCATAGTAGTACTATAAATGGACACATCGTTGTATCTACCGTACTCCCTATGTTAGGATGACCTCCATTGATCTGGGATCAATGAAACTAATATGGGATCCGTATGAGTGGTTTGAGACACTCTCTTGTGATAATGATCTGGGATCAATAAAACTGACTTCGGGTCACTAAGAGTGATGTGACACACTCTCTCTAGATAAAACAGACTTCGAGTCAGTAGAGAATGGTATGAGACATTCTCAATCAATTCTTCCTCTTCATGGTTCAGCAAAGCAGAGCTCAGTAGAGCAGAGCAGTGCAGGGCACTGATGGCAAATATAGTACAATCGGACATATAGATCAGCGGATGGAGTTCTCCCTAGTTGAGAGGGAATGTTAAAATTGGCAACTAGGGCCAAACTCCATGTGGGTCATCTTATTAATGGAAGCTGATATTTTTCTTGGATCCCTCTCATCGAGAGTTGTAGGATTGATCTAAAGATCATCTGATTCCGATATGTATTCATGGAGATATGAATTTATTTGTGTTATGAGACAATTCGTCAAGGTCAGCCAGCAGCCAAATAAACCCCACTTGTGCTCAACGTTTTAGTATAAATAGAGGTGGCCTTCAAGTCATTTCAACACACTTGAGATTTCTTCCTCTACTTGTCTTTGGGTTTTAATAGGAGGAGAGATCCTAAACAATAACATTGCCCTAATCCAGAGGGCAGAAGCCAGAACTGCCGGAACTGCCAGAATTGTCGGGAACTGCCCAGAACTGCCAGAATTGTCGGGAACTGCCCGGAACTGCCGGAACTGCCAAAATTGTCGGGAATTGCCCAGAACTGCCGAAACTGTCGGAAACTGCCGAGAACTACCGGGACTGCTGGGACTGCTGGGAAAAGCCGGAACTGTCAGAACCGTCGGAACTGCCAGAACAGCCGGCGCTGCCGGAATTGCCGAGAATTGCCGGGAACTGCCAGGAAATGTCAAGAACTGTCAGAACTGCAGGGAACTGCCGCAACTACCGGAACAGCCAGAACATCCAGGAACAGCTGGAACTCCTGCAACTGTCGGAACTGTCGGGAACTGCCGGAAATTGCTGGGATTGCCAGGACTGTCGGGACTGCCAAGAACTACTGGGAACTGCTGGAAACAACCGGAACAGCTGGAACTGTCGGGACTGTTGGGAACTGTCGGAACTACCAAGAACAACAGGAACTGTCGGAACTGTTGGGAACTGTCGGAGTATCTGACTCTGAAGGAGAGCAGCATGCAAAGGGCAGCTAACTAACATTGGGACAGTTGTATGGTACTTAGCAGCAAATACACCAAGCATGCAATGTTACAGCTAGCATGCAAGGGACAACTAGCATGCAACAGCAAGCATGCTAAGGACAACAAGCATGCTAGGGACAACAAGCAAGCAAGGGACAACAAGCATGCAAGGTGTAGCCAAAGCATAGGTCAGTACGGCAACATGGTGTAGCAATGGCACATAATGCAGTACAGTGATGGGGACAGTCATGATTAATGAAGCGTGATGAGATGCAGCGTAGTGATGATGGGTGCAGCATGGTACAGTGCGGTGAGGTGCAGCATGATGACAAAATGCAGCACAACGATAGGTGAAGGAGTCACCTTGGAGAATCAGTTGAAGCAGCATGTCTTCAACTGATCTTATGTATCATCTTCTTAGAGATGATCTATGCTCTTATCTAGATAAGTCAAAGTGTTGACTTCTGTTGTAAACGTACTATCTCTCTCTCTCTGCTCAACTATTGAAGAACATATAAGAAGAATTGATCAAGGGTTTCCCCACATTGGGGTTTGTCCCTGGCTAGCGCCACATCTTGTGTCCTCTTGTCTTGGCTTATCTTCTGCAATTTATGTTTATGTTCTATCTGCAGTTTACGTTAATGCTGATGTGATTGCTAATCTGGAAAAGATATTGAGCTAACTGTGAAAATTGAAATAAATTGCTCTTAGCATAGAACATACCTAAACTCAACAATTAATGATGAAATGCAACCACCTTAGCAAAGAACAATGTCACCTTATGAAAAATTAACATGGGATCAGAGCTGGGCTGAAGAAAAGTCATGGAGATCACCCCGATGATGACACCTTTTATGGAAGCATGAAGAGGATGGTGGAGACCTAAAAGAATTCTAGGGTTTGAAGAAAACCCTAGGCATCTTGATGATTAGGGTTTGATGGATTATATGAGGACAAGGTTGGAGAGAAAACCCTAGTTTATGGCAAAGACTTGAGATTTCATGTATGAAACTCTAGCATAGTCTATGTGAAGATGCTCAAGCACTTGTGGGAGATTTGATGAAGCCCTAAGGCAACATTGGTATATGGACCATGGACATTGATGCCTCTTGAATATTGGTTCAAGAGGGAGAGAATCACCTCTCAGTGAAGATAAGTATTTCTTGACTTATGATGTTTCTTACCTGTTAGACTTATAGATCTGATGATTATATTTATTGCTTGTACTTCCTACATATGTATTCGAGTATATGGATGTTTCTAACCTCCTTGATGAGATGTGATGAGTAGATCCTTCTTAAGGATGAAAGAGACAAAGAGGTCCTTGATGAAAAGATGACAAAGTGCTTCAAGCGGCCTATGTCTAATGACTAGGTGCTCAGGTATTTGAATACCAGAAGATATGCATGGTATGTTGTGTTTCAACTATTGGCTCGGTAAGCCCTAAGGTATGATGAGAATGCCTTGTTCTTTAATGGCTCATACATGCATATGAAAGTGACTTGGATAAATGTCTCCTACGATGAAATTAGGCAGTTGGTGTTGAACATTTTAACCTTCTTGAATTCTATGTGGCTATCTAATGTTGATACATTGATACTCTTGATACTTGTCATGATGGATTTCATATAGAAGGATAGTTCATTGACTCCTATACATGAGTCTGTTGGTAATGCTTGCGATAAGCATGATGAAAGCATATGGAAAGAGTGATTGACACTTTTGTTGTTTTGATAATGCTTTATTGAATGACCTAATTTAATCTCATTGGTCACAGAGAGCATGATAACCTTGATGTGAGAGGTATAAGCGTAAGATTGATATTCTAGATCTCTCACTGCCTGTGGTCTTGTCTTGATGAAATGTGGTTACACTGGATACAGTAACTTGATGGAGTGACTTGACAGAAAATGTTGTTGTGTTCATAATCTTTGAAATATGATACTACATCTATCCGCTACTTTGAGTCTAACCTTTGATGAAAGATTTGTGTCATGATGTTGATAGCCATATGGTCACCTGGAAGATGTCAGTACCACATATAAGATCTGCTAGCACGAAAAGCTTGAATGTTTGCCATAACATGAACATGCAGACTGAACTTGTGTTGGTATTTGTGCTACAAGAGGATGGCATGATTTCGCATTACAAGTATATATAAAAAGTGTTATGTCATGATGCTTGACAATCACTTTGAATTGATGATTGAGATGTGCTTTGACTATAGATCTCTCTACGACAGCAATTTGGACTTGACCTAATGTATAGTGATCTGATTTGACGATTGTTGATTTTCCCTAATATCGTTACTATGTGGGCATGATGACTTATGTGGATATTCAGAGATTAGCCTTCTTAGCACAATGGTGGTAATAATGATAGTTGTGATTCAGCATGAAAGTGGATCTTGCATCACTAATCCTTGGTGTATGCATTTACACCCACTGACAGAAATGACTGGTATTATGATTATGGGAACGACTTAATCAAGTTCGGATAGATAATGCATGGTTGATGACAACTTGTTGGCATGATGAAGTAATGATTTGATATGAGCTCCACTTGTCTCCTGGTTGAAAGAATTGATAATTTGATATTGATGACTTTGATTATGGTCATAATCTGGCTTCTAAACTCTGATGAGCTCACTTTGTTGATGTTAGGGTACAACACTGATTTATGCAAGGCTAATTATGTTAGCCTAGCAAGGCATTGTACCTATAAAGAGCTTTGCACGAAGCAAGCTCCCTGATCCAGATATATCTATATTTGGCAGTTATCTGATGAAGTCAGGATGATGAGTTCCAAGGCATGGCTTTGATATTGATTACAGTTTTGGTTTTATATCCTGATGATCTACTTGTGACAATTGATGAGCCTCTGATGATCTAAATCAGAAGGAGATGGCTTATGAAGCCCGAAATGATGTATCATGGCATGATGAATCGATTTATGGAATTTGGGAAAGAAATTCCATATTACAAAGCCATTGGAAAATGTTTTTGAATAATGAAAATGAAAATCCTTGGATACTCTGATTTGAAGTTCAAAGATATTATTGAACTTGACATGGCGCCTAACAGTTATTTGAAGCATTGATGTTCATCTTGAAAATCCATATATATATGATGTGCATAGAACCTGAAAAAATTCATGATTGAGGTGCTTCACTCACATAGAATTGCCTCCAAGCATGCTTTTAAATATTTGCATGAGGTGTTCTATTTTGAGAATGAGATATTTCTCCTATGATACATGTCTGCATAGATGTATTGTTGATATTTGAGATTGTTGTCAATAAGCACATTTGGATGTTGCTTTAGTATAAGATTTGCCATGATATCTTGAATGAGAGGTCCGTAGCATGACCGAAGTTGATCATGATGTTGCTAGCATGGCTAGCTATGAGGCAGGATGAAGAAGCTCCTTAGAGAGTTGGTTTGAGCATGATCTGGATATGACATGGTCACATTACGATGACTGAAAATCCCATACATATAGTTGGGACCGAGATACTCTCATATTGAGACAAGTGCAGCTGTTCGAAACAAGCTCAAGCTTGTGGTTGTTACCTCCTTGAGAGGGAGGATGATTATGGTATCCTTTTGCGATTTATAGGATTATATATTATCTGACATGATATTTGATTTGCTGTTATGTATGAACAGGAAACAACTGCTATTGTGACAAGACAATACCAGATTCGAGTATGATGAGAGCAGCACTGATCGAGGACACTGAGTCAACTCTTCCCCCCTGTTTGAGATCCCAGGGTGAGGAATTGAGGGATAAGGGCTCTTAGGGTTGCGGGAACTTTGGAGAATAGGGCACTCCCTTATTTGTTACCCATATGGTTGAGAGTTTTACTCCCCTGTCTGGTCTCTATGGAGTATACCCCAGTTGGCATCATACCCACAAGCAGGGCTTGTTGGGAATATTACTCCTCGTTTGGCCAACGAGTTGAGGGTGTACTTGGGGGTGTACAAACCAAGGCGATTATGATGCAGGTGTTCTACCACATGACTATTCAGGGTCATTGATGGTTAGATCAATAAGCAATAGGATATGTTGAGATAACCCGATATGATTATGGGTTGAGGGTAAGCTCCCTGATGAAATTTCAGGGTCGAGGGTGTACTCCCCTATATGATACAGGGTCGAGGATGTACTCCCTTGTGTGATGAGTTATCCTATAGCTCGATTTGGGTGGAAGTTATTGCTTCCCGATGTGATTCCAAATTGAGATGCACTCCCTGATGATATGCTCTCCAATGATGATTGATGATGATCCAGGTAGCAACCCGACGACAAAGATTTCAAATAGCAACCTGATGGATAAAGGGTGGTAGCTTGAGCTCCCCTCCAGTAACTGATTCTTCTTCTTCTAGATCTGAGAATGTTCAGCATACGAGCAGGAACAATCAAGAGATAAACAGGAATAAGCAAAGGATAGATCGAGATGTACAATGATGATTTGTGATGGACATGGCACGATGACTACATGACAAATATGATCCATGTTGATGCATTGTTCAATGGACAGATATTGGCAAGTGGAATTCTCCCTAGTTGAGAAGGAGTGTTAATGTTTACAATTGCAGTACAATTCCACCTTCGACAACTCAAATGACCAATATAGTGATTGCATTAGATTCCTCTTTTTGAGAGGACCAAAATCGACCTAAAGATCACCCAATTTGGTTAAGTGGAAGTTGAGTTATGAATTATTTTATTCATACATGTATTATGGAATGGGTCGGCTCTAACCACATGAGTAACTGCTTGGGTCAGTGTTAAGCCCGAGTGAACCCTCAGGAAAGCCTATAAATAGAAGAGACCTCAAGATCATTTGGACACATCTTCTCTTCTCTTTTGTCTTGCTTCGCACAAGTTCAACGGAAGAAGTTCGCTCAAGGGTCCAAAATCATAGGCGAAAGGTTCGCTCTGGGTTAGGGTCTTCTGGATCTCGATCGCTGGCACACAATAGGGCATTCTGGTCCCTGGACATTGGCACATAAGCCTATGAGAGCGATTGTAGACCCTTAGACACTAGCACAGAGGCTTATGGGAGCAACTACGGCTTCAGAGCAAATTGGAAGGGGTCCCCAGTCGCTCGCAGAGGCTTTTCCTAAGATCGAACAGGACATCTCAGTCGCTCGCACAGCAACTGTAAGGGAGCGACTCTGAGATTTAGGTGTAATGTGCCACAGTTGCACGCATAAAGACTTCCTGAGAGCAACAATGCAATCACAATCGCCTGCATACAGTGGTCGAGAGAGCGACCAGGGTGTTTCGGTGGCACACAGACTGTTTTGATGAGAGCGACTCGAGTTCAGAACTAGGGCTTGACATCTTGACTTCAATTAACTTCAATGATCTGGTAAATCTGGGTTTTTGTATACGGTTATAAAGATTTGTAGATCTATAGATCTGATTTGATAGCATCCGCTGCAAACATATGTATTGGGCTCATTGACAATGACAGCAGTGTTTGACACAGTGACAGCAGTATACAGGAATTGACATCAGTTTATGACAACACATTACAGCCATCAGTATGAGGATTCGCATTCCTAGCATGATTAGATCTGTTTCATGAATATCATTATTGTTTTGTTTCATAGATAAAGTTATGGATCATTGTACTTTCTTATGTTGCATCATTTGATGACGATCTAAGAGGAAGAATATTTGCAAGGGTTTTCCCCACAATGGGTATTGCCCTGGTCTCCAACCAATCATGTTATTGCACATGTTGATGTATAATGGTGTAGATCTGAATAATGTAATGATGATATGGAGTGAGCTTAATGTATTAATGATGAAATGCAACCATCATAGCAAAGAACAATGTCGCCCTATGAAAAATTAACATGGGATCAGAGCTGGGCTGAAGAAAAGTCATGGATATCACCCCGATGATGACACCTTTTATGGAAGCATGAAGAGGATGGTGGAAACCTAAAAGAATTCTAGGGTTCGAAGAAAACCCTAGGCATCTTGATGATTAGGGTTTGATGGATTATATGAGGACAAGGTTGGAGAGAAAACCCTAGTTTATGGCAAAGACTTCAGATTTGATCTATGAAACTCTAGCATAGTCAATGTGAAGATGCTCAAGCACTTGTGGGGGATTTGATGAAGCCATATGGCAACATTGGTATATGGACCATGGACATTGATGCCTCTTGAAGATAAGTATTTCTTGATTTATGATGCTTCTTACTAGTTGGACTTATAGATCTGATGATTATGTTTATTGCTTGTACTTCCTACAGCCATAAATTCAGCCCCCACACACCCCTCTGAGTGGTCAGGCAGGCCATCCCACCATGCCTCATTTTGTGGACGAGCCAGAGCATGAGAGGGAGCCAAACTTAGTTGCTAGAATATAGATGGTTGATGCTCGAATAACTAATCATTGATGTACAATGGAATCATGGATGCCATATGTATCTTGATTTATGTAAAAATATGCATGTTTTTATGTCTTCTCCAACTAATTTGGTATTTGGGATGTTTGTTTTGAATATAATTGCAATAAAATACAAAATATATATATATATCTAGCAGACGCTTCGCTTCCTAGATTTTTGGAAAATGACGCTTCCTGCGTCCCCACTTTGTGCAACATTGGGTTGGACACATGGTTCTCCTTATGTAAGGTACTATGACGGATTAGGATTAACATCCTAAGTCAAGTACATGGACATGGATAAAGGAGAATGGTGGATTGGATAACCATCTTGGACAAACAAATTTGAGTCATGTACTATGACAGATTAGGATGGATATCCTAAGTCAAGTACATGGACTTGGATAAAGAAAGGTCTAGTGGACAGACATTTCCTTGAGAGAAATGGTCTAGTGAAGGACATACTCCTAGTATCCTAGGTGGAGTATATCCCTCGGAGAGGTGGTGTAGTGTCCTATGGAATGCCTCCCAGCATTGTGCTCTTATCTCGTGGAGAGATAGAGTGTACCTGTCAAGGCCTTGGTAATGTGACAATGCTAGCTATGATGATGTTGTCATCATTGATGTTTATCAATCTGGATCCTTTCTTATAGATAAGAATATCAGGATGAGTCATCATGAATACCTCCCTAGTTAAAAGGGAGTGTTGGAAATTATAACTAGGTTCAGTCACATGAGACACCCCTTTGGACATGAAAACTACTATATCTCGACAAGTATGCTCCCTCATTTGGTAGACAATTTGTGGATCTTCTGTAAAAAGTACAGATCTCTGTGGAAAGAAGAATTTTGGGTGCCTTTCTCCATGCTTCTCTATGAAACTCAGATGACCTTTACCTGTAATATTTCAGGCTCTCTGTGGTAATTTCTGAGGAAACATTCAGGCTCTCTGTGATGATCTCAGCAAAGAAATTCAGACTCTCTGTGGTATGGACCTGTGATGAACTTTGACCCTTTCTATGGTACATTTTTGTGACAGTATGTAAGCTCCTGTGGTAATCTATGAAGGATTTGATGAACATACCTATAGACAGATCTATGGGCAGAATTATGAAGGCAAATATTGTTTAGTGGAGGACTGACTTGGCAATGGAAGAAGCTAGTTACTGAAGCATATGTAAATGACTTGGATTTTTCTGCATTCTATAAAGAAAGGATTGATGGGTTTTCCCCATGGTGGGGGTTTTGCCCTGGCTTGGAGCCTAATTTCTTGTGTCTCTTGTTCCTTGTGTTCAAAGATCTATAATGTCTTGTATCTATTGATAATTGCTTGATGAAGAAGATTAACAAACTAATAAGAAGAATCAAAATAATGCTCACAAGTAATTATCATGTTAAAAGAATTCACATTTTCACTGGAATTCTAACAGTCTTCACATGCTTTAGATTAGATTCACATTTTTGCTTTCTGCATTCTATTTTTATAGGAGCAACTTCAAATGTTCCCACTTTGTATTGACATAATTGTACCCAACAGTCCCTTTGACCTACTTTAGTGGTCACTTGTTAGACATTAATAATATTATTTTAACTACCTTAGATTGCTAGATCCCAAGCGATGTAAAAACAGAGAGAATAAGGGTGGGAAGAATCTGTGTATGTAATATACCAAGCAACGTCTACTCCTTATCTATGCCCAACCAACGAAGTACATATATATTTGTCAATGTGCTAGTATTTAATATAAAGTTGCACTTCTCAAACATATAATATTAATAGGCCAGTTCCTTTCAAACTATACTGGAGCAATCAGTCGAGGCAATGTGTATGCAGAGGAACACCGTTTCTTCTTATCAAATTGGGTTTTTGTCTGAAAGAAAGCTAAACAGTCTTCTCAATTATCTCACTAAAGCTTGATCCAAACCCACTATAATGGGAAGCAAGAAACGTGTCAATTACTTGCAATTTACGAATATTCTCATTTCTGCTTGTGATAATGACGTGAATAAATGCATCTGATCCTTATCTCCCTCCCAAAATTCATGGCAACACGCAACATTAACAATGTACAAGCAACCCCATAATACACCCAACAAGAAACAGGAAATTAAAGAAAAGGCTCCTTGTGACACTACTTTAGTGCGGTGATTCCAAATTTGATTACCTTGTATGTCTTTGAAAAACTGAATGCTTCTGGCATTTTTCTTGAGATATATGCAAGACTTAGCAAGTGATGCCGACTTGGAGCTAACGGATTCTGTAGAATTTCTTCACATGCCAATACTAAGCAGTTATCAATGAATTCTGCATCCTTTCTTTTCCACGCATCCCAGACAAACCGTACGATATTCATCTCTACACAAATCAAGTACCAAACCCATGTGATGCAAAGAAATTCTTGCAGGATTGGTCATGCCCCAAACACACAATTCAAAAAATCCTAAGACAGTTGCCTTTAGTAAGTTCCCGCACATCTGAAGAAACTACCCCTTCTATTTCATGAGATCAGTATCAATCAGAACTCACCTTCATAAATATCCAATTTTGGTTCCTGGGATGGAAGTTAAGGCGTGACATAAAGCATCATAGATGTAACTGTCAACAAAGTCATCACAGTCTAGAATTTATTTAAGAAACTTGTAAGCAAACACGCTATAAATGTGTTTACAAATAACTTATAAGCGATCATATTAAAAAAACATCAAGGAAGCTCTTTTCACAGCATTTATACAATAACATCCAAGTACTCAATGTGGTGGAGTAGCCATTTCAGTAAACTATGGTCAAATAGAATTTCTTGGGTGTCACAAACAGAACATCAGCATAAAACCAGGCTGACGGACTTGGAACACCGCAAATATTACAATCCCCATTCTTTGGCATATTTTAATTTGACTTGCTAAGGTTTCAAATTCAGAGCATTCAAAAATAGCAAATTGATGCACACTTAAAAGTTTCGATCACGATTCACAGCCCCAAAGTCACAGTTTGAAATCAAATTTCTTCTGATTAAAATATCTTTCCTAAATAGCTTAAGCCTTAAAGTAAAAGGGTGGATACAGGTTCCAAAGACCGCAAAAATAAAACTCGAACACTACGAGGCAGACTTGAAGAGACCTTATCCTTTCCGCCTGCTGCACATTTATTAGTTTCTCCTCTCTCCTCTGTAGATTCATTGTCCTGCGTTTCTGATGGTCCTGCTTCTGAAAATTCCCTAGTAACTGGGGAATTCAAGGCCAAAAATTCAGGAGCAGATTCCAAGTCAAAACTATCAGAAGTGACATCTTCAAGCCCTTCTACACTGCCAAAACCCTGGCAAAGCCGCACTCTCCTGAGAACTTCTTCATCTCCCTCTAGATCTGACGGGAGTTGCCTCTGTTAACCATAACGCAAAAATAATCAGACAACGGACCATACTATTTGAAGTACATTGAGATTTATTTATTTTTTTCACAGTATGCTTCATAAACTTTATAAAATATACAATAAGGCACAGAGGATATTGCAAAAAAGGCAACAAATAGGCCGCCAACATAATGCTGGGGAATATACATAATGCCCGCTGGCTAAACAATGTTTACTAAAATAAAAGTTTCAGGAAGTACTTAAAAATTAAAAAATAAACATGACTAAATCATTTTTTCTCACATTTAAGGCCCCTTCACACAGACTTGTAACTCCAGGTAAATTTCATTAAAGCTTTCCAAATTGATTAAATCTCATTACAACTCGTAAGTCCTTGAGATATGAGACCATCTACTTCCAAAGGAAAATTGGAACTCACATGATATACAAAATATTCTGATTTATATTAATGAAATTGAGTCTTGACTGACAGAAAATACAAATTTTCCTAATTTCACATACTGCAAGGCCACTTGGCTTGTAAATTACAAAAAGCTCTCGGAATTTTTTTAGTTGGCACAGGATTTTGCCAAAATGCTCTGATGAGCACAGAGCCGACAAAGAATTTATAAAGTTCAATTTCTTCAACAAATATTTACTAATTTATGACCAATTTTTACAAAAAGATTACAAATCTATGAGCAATATTTGATGTCCTCGTCTAAGAATTAGTATTTTTTAAACAAATTTTAATGTCTCTGGCTAGGACTTTTAATATATTTGCAGGTTTTTGCGTCTGCCATTTCGGTTTGCTAATTTTTTATGAATGTTGATGTCTCCAACTGAGATTCTACTTTTGAACAAATTTTAAAGATTCATTCCAGTAGCACGCTACTTCTTGAAATACAGTTTGTAAATGCTTCTATTTGTTCGGTACAATCCATTTCAGAATACTTTACTTAAAATCTCATAGACAGCCAATATAAATGTTCCTTAAGCTAGGGTAAAGAGATGGCCGTAGTTATTGCAAATTAATTCAACAAAACCTGCAGCGCATATGTTCCATGTTGTTTCACAATAGCCGAGTGAATCTAAATGGTACTGAAATTTAATTTAACATAAACTAAAGTAGGAATCGAACTTTAGGCATCTGTGCAAAGCTCCTTGGAGCGTCTCCCTGAGTGTACTTAATAAATTGAAGAAGTGGACCGCTTAAATTTTGCGTTATTGCACCTTATTCATTGTTGCCAATGCAGGAAAATGCCACTGATTCGGGATGCTGATATCCTAATTTCTGCGTCGGCCGTCGACAGGTAGAAATATACACTTCGACTCTGAATGCTGAGGATGTTCCGAGGTGTGGCAAATATACATGTATATATTCGAAGCTGGTTTAATTTTGATGTAGACCGACGCTATTTGCTACCCGGCTCTTATATCTCTGTGTGGGTGGGGAGCAGCGAAATCCCACTGAAGTCGGACCTCCCCGGGCACAAGTGAGGAAATGTTGCGGCACCAACTTTGCTATGAGATACAAATTGATTATATATTACAATATTTATTTAAATGTTTGATGAAGTTAACATCTCTTTTCCAATTTATTTGTGCAGATCTTCTACATTTAGTAGATGTGTATGTATTAGATGTAAAGTAAAATACATTTAGTAGATGTGTATGTATTAAATGTAAAGTAAAAAAAAATGTATGGTATATTAATTAATAATAATAATAATTTTAAAAATTAATATAATTTTTTAATTTTTAATTAAGTGATAATAAAAATAATGAAATTTTTTATATTTTAATTTTTTTAATAAAATTAAGAATAATTTTTTAGATAAAAGAAAATTATAATATTACGATTTATTAATATCATGGGTTATTTGAGCTTTTGATTATTATGTTATGGATCTAAGCTTTTAATTATTATGTTACAATATCATGGCTTATTAATATAACATGGGCAAAAACCATAACTTATTTTAAAATCAAAATATTTTATAAAAAACTATTTTAGTTTAATTTTATGATAGAGATGTTGTAATGTAAGGTTTAACATTTTGACTAAGTCAAATTACATAAAAATAAAAATAAAATTAAATAAAAAGATTAATGTTATGTAATGTAAACATTTTAACTCCCGGATGCGGGTGATCAATGAGTTTGGCAGTTCCAAGGTGGCGCTTCACATGGGCAGGTGTCAGCCCATGCGCGCCACCCAGTACCCCACAGCATGTTTTAGCTGGTCGCATGTAGGATCTTTAATGCAGGTTTTAACTCCGGTCTTGTCCGCCTTAATACGCCTCCTGGTAACCTGAGCGATGGAGCTACATAACCCTGGAGCTCCTGCCACCTTTTCGCATTCCTTTGCAGTCATTTGGCATACCACTGCAACATCGGCGCACTCCTTTGTGGTGTGAGGGATTGCTCAGGGGCATTCTTTCTCTGCGCCCAATTTAGACATTGTTCCAAGCCTGCGAGTGGTTTATAAGCATTGCATGCCAAATTCTGCGGCCTCCGTCCTGGTTAATTTCTCCTCTCCGGGTATCTGCACGCTGGTTCATCCTCTGAATCTGACAATGCGGTGAGAGCGGCTTAGAATGAGCAGCAGACGAGGAGGCTCTTGCGGTCGGGCCACCACTCAGAGGTCTGCCCCCATTTCCCCTTCTTCCTCCGTCGAATTAGCACCTGAGCAGCACCGCCTCCATGGCAACAGAGCTGGCCGTGGCAGAGGGCATGGGAGAGGAAGCATTACAGAATGTGGACATGAGGCGCATCCTACGGTCAGGTATCAGATACCCTGCACACTCGCCAACTCCACTTTCATTGTCTCTGTTACTGTAGAGCATTGTGATAATCTCAAAGGTCAGGCAGAAGTAAATCTGGAAAATCCACTAGTTCAAGGGACAGTGCCCACAATTGATCTGCAACGCCCAGTTAGTTCCTCCTTAGCTACTCAAGCAGGCCTGGCGGGTCCAAGCGAGCCTGCTCAAGGAGTCCCAACCAGCTCGATGGTCCCACTCTCAGATTCGGAAGACTCCCTGCAATTTGGGTGCAGGGTAGAGAAAGAACCATACACCACGAACGATGATTGATCCGGTCAGGCATTCCGCTCTCAACAGCCTCGGAAGTAGGCGTTTTACTCTGTCTTCTAATCTTGTTTTTCTGTAAGTGTTCGGCTGTAGTCTGGGTCTCAAAGTCTTTGTGTCGGCAATATGGGTCAATATGTTTGTAAGTCCATGTTTAAGCGGTGTTCATCATCGTTATGATTGTCTGCCTCAGCATGTCTCTGTTATGCACTGTTTAGAGTCTTAGGAGAAGACGCAACAGAAGGAAGTCACCCAATTTTTTACTGTGTTCAATTTTGGCAGGTGTAATTCTGGGCAAACTGTCAATCTCATGGCAAGATTTACAAGGCCACGGCCTTGTTGTAACTCTGATGTAACTTTTGACTTTTTTGTACTATAATAGAAATAGACTGATTCAAAAAAAAAAATGTAAACATTTTAACTGGGTCAAAATAAAATAAAAATAAAAATAACGAAATAAAATAAAAATAAAAATAAAAATGGCCCATGGTATTCATGTGGAATGTAATTTATTTAAAAGGAAAAATTAAACCAGCCTAGATCCATCTTAACTTCTGATCTACCAGACCCTGAGAGGGATTAAATCTCTTGAGATGCAAACCTCTTTTAAAGTGAAAAGAAATTTGATCGCTATCGATGTTATTGAAGAATGTAACTAGTGTCAATCTTCATAATTATATTTGAATCATAAAGAAATGTATTTATCACAAGAAAGAAAGAAAAAATTATTAATAAATAAATTGACTTATTAAAGCATGGAAATGTATTTATCAAAAGAAAGAAAGAAAAAATATTAATAAATAAACTGACTTATTAAAGCATGGGTTTCATGCTTGGGTCAATTGTTTTTAGGTCAAAGCCTCCATTGAAGGTTTCTAGGGTTTATGTCAAATGTCCTTGTCCATATCATGTTGTAAAGAACTCTTCTTGGGATTTATTTGTCAAAGAAAAAAATTATTTTATTATAAAATAGGTCAATTAGGCCTCCTCAACCAAGTCGACCTCAAACTGGACAAGTCAACCTAAACTGGGCAGTAGAATCATTGTATAAAGGCAGCAACTCAGCCTCGTTTTTCACTCACACACAACAAGCTCAATCTACAACTTCTGAGGCCAGAAAAAAGTGTGAATTTCAAGGAAGAAGAAGAAAAAGAATACGAAGGAGGAGGTCGCTCTCAAGCATAAGAAGTCAAAATTCTCTCTCTTTTTCCCACAAGTGTGATGTTGTGAAGCTGTTGGAGGGGTTGAAATTCCGCAATTACTGGGGGAGGCCGGAATTCTGAAGTTGTTGAAGTTAGGGCCGAAATTTTTCGGTTGATGTTGGGTTGTAGCTACTGGACAAGAAGAGACTATTGAAGGTTGTATCTCAATGGAAGATTGACTTGGTGGAGCAGGAAGGTTTGTTGGTCTAGGACCTTGGACTATCTCATTTGAATTACTGAATGAAGAGTTCTTGACTCGGTTTTCCCCTATATAGGGGTTTTTCCCTAGTTGTGCGCCTACATCTGGTGTCCTTGATCTTCATGTTTTGGTTTTGGTAATTGCTTGATGAACTAAGATAAAAGAAGAACATAGGAAATATAATAATAAAACACAAGGAAATCACAAGTAATTATCAACAAGAGAAAATATTTTTGCCTTTCCAATTTTCCAACATGGTATTAGAGCTAAGGTGACGAAGAAGGAAAAAGGCAGTTTGAAGATCTATTGAAGAAAAGGAGATTGAAAGAAGGTCATTAAGGAAAAGGATTTCATAAAAAGATAATTCTACTATCTCAGGAACTATGTCAAACTTAATGAAGGGAGAAAACAAACTAGAAGGAGCCTCAAACTATAAGGCATAGAAAAAGAGGATAGAGCTCACCTTCGAAAAGAACAAATTTTTGGATCTTGTTCTAGGAAAAATCAAGAAGCCTGCAGATGAAGCAAACAAAGAAAAGTTCAAAGAAACTAAAATCTTGGCCATGAACTTAATAGTGGATGGACTAAACCTCATACCATACATATCCAACATAGATCCTGCTCAAGAAATGTATGACGCTCTATCTAAACTATTCACTATCAAGAATATTGGTGAAATAGCAAGTCTCGAGAATGAATTAAGAACTATCAAAATGACGAAAGGCGATAATGTGGCATCCTACTTTATAGGGATATCTACAATCATAGATGAACTCTAAGCAATAGATGAAGTTGTCCTAGAAAAAAAGAGCTTGTAATTACTGCTCTTCTAGGACTACCAAAATCTTGGAGTGTCTTTGCTTCAAGACTTAACAATTGGAAGGATACGCCAACATTTGAGCAAATGTGGAATGCATGCAGTCAAGAAGAAGCTCGAGTATCATTGACTAACAACAAGAAGGAGGATGAAGAAGAAAACATCTCAAATGCCTATTATGCTCATCACAAAAGGAAGGGAACCTTCAAAAAGTTCAAAGGACCAAAGAAGGTTGACCTCTCCAAGATCAAATGTTATAATTGCCATAAGATGGGTCATTATAAAAGACATTGTCTTGAGAATCCAAGGAATAAAAAGAGATAGGGATCAAGCAAATATTATCGATGAAGCACCACCTAAGAAGAGCAAGACTGAAGAATCGGAAGTTAAGGATTTATACTACTAAATCCTCTCTCGCTTATCCCTCTTAGTCTTTTATTTAAGTTTTGAATTGTTTTCTTTTATGTTTTGATTTCTAGAACTTGTAGGTCTAACATGTCTTGTTAGAACACCTTTTATCTTGATAAGTTGTAGGTTTCCCTCGAGTTTGGATTAAGAGGGAGCCTCCACCATTTTACCAAAAAGATAAGTATTGTTATTTGTTGTTCATAGTTTCATGTTTGGTTTCATTCTCACAATTTGTTTGTATCGTATGCTAATAACCTTTCTCTTTGTACTTTCCTTGGTTAGGAAAAGCTTGATGACTACTCAAAGGTTATGGAGGAAACTTCAAAGGATAGACTTGAAGGTGAGAGGAGATCTATTGCATAGGAAGTCCTTCAGATTTATGTCCTACAAGGTTTGTTAAGACACAACTCAAGGTATGTCTCAAACTATAAGTTTTTTATAAAGTTCTCTTCATACAAAAGGTATAGTAATTATTCCTTTTAAATTTCCTTTACATTACTGACATCGTTATGTCTAGGATTTGAATCGTAAAATATTTTTGTTATGGTGATTAATCATTAGATTGAATCTACCCTCATTATATTATAATTCTTGTGGAACCCTAAAAAGGTTCACTATAAACCCTAACCTAAGGGCATGTCGATGCTAATATTGAAAACCTAGTCTACTCAGGGTTGTTGATGAAATCTATAATTCCTATTCTTTTGATATTTTGGTATTGTTATAGAAACCCTAGCCCTTTAGGGTGTATTGTTAATTTCTAAGTTATATATTGAAACCCTAGGATTTATGACTTAGAAAATAAGGGTTTATAAGCAAGTCCCTTGTATTAATGAGGTCCTAGGAATGAATCTCAAGGTGTATGATCGAAATCCTAGCCTAGAGAAAAAATTGTATTTCTAACTTTGATGCTTGTGTCTTGAGTTTAACTAGTGGACATTGATGAGAAATGTTAGTACATGAATATGTGAGTATGCTAACCTAATTACTTATGCTAATGTTTGTGAACTTTATGGTTTGTAACAAAGCCCTAGTAGAGATTGATATTCTAGGATATGATGATATTGTTTTCCGATATGATTTAGTTTTGATAACAAAATATATGGTTTGCAACAAACCCTAGTAGAGTCTAACATTGTTGAAACCTTATATGCATGGTAGGATTGTTATTAACTACTAATATCTAAGACTTTGTGTCTAGAAGATGGAATCTAGGGTCTGTAGTAAATCATGGTAGAGTCCGACATGTAAATTATGAATCCCTAGATGTATAAGACTGTGATTGAATTGATATCTTGATTGAGTTTCTTTAAGTTGTGGTGATAAAATCTAAAGCAAGAAGTCAAGTGTATGTAAAATGATGTGTCTCTTGTTGATTATGAAACTGACTAGGTGTAAGTATTTAATGTCAAAATTTTGAATGCTTTGATGCTTCCATTGTATTGACATAATATTGGGTATAGTTAACTTCATGATTTTGTATGTTTGTATTTGGTTGTACTTGTTATTTAAGTTTTGCATGTACATAATCTTAAGATGATGAAGATGTTCATATAAGCATGATGAAAGAAGTAATATATCAATATGAAGGGTTGATAGAAGAAGGAAGTAGTTGATCTCGCCAAGATTAAGAGGAAGCATGGTTAGTGGAAAAGAGTACATCTCCCCAATTAAGAGGGAGGGCATATTATGATAATCATGATGGATACCTCGAAGAAGAATCAGAGAATGAATGAAAGTACTATATTGTATTGAGTATGTCTTGGTGATGCTGAAAAATGAAAGAAGAAAAGCTTATGATTAGCTCCATGTAAATAACTTGATATAAGTGGCATCGGGATGATTAAGGACTCCGAAGGTTTGTGTTTACTTGTATATGTATATTTGATCATTTATTGTTGATTGGGGTTTGTGTTTGTATAGATAAATCTCTCCATAATAAGGATGAACACTCTAGAAGCATGTTTGGAAAAATGGAGATATCTAGTTTATTAGGGAGATATGAAGCATATAATGGAAAATGCTTCGGAGGAAATCTGGTCAGCCTATGTGTTGATGTCTAGATCCCGAAGAGGGAGGGTGGCGTTGGTCTTGGAGCTTTAGCCTTGGATACACACCTAGATCCCTGGGTTGATGGCTAGCTAGTAAGCCTAATGGTACCTAGACTGGCTGAAAGCTTTAGTCCATCTTAGTCCCATCCGGATAGATTACCCTGGTCATGAATCCAGTCCACAATATTGGGTATGTTAGAACTCTTCGTAGTTTATTTTGGAGATCTTTCATGCACCTCTATAGATATAGGTAATTATGAATACCTCCCTAGTTAAGAGGGAGTGTTGAAGAATGTAACTAGTGTCGATCTTCATAATTATATTTGAATCATAAAGAAATGTATTTATCAAAAGAAAGAAAGAAAGAAAAATATTATTAAATAAATTGACTTATTAAAGCATGGGTTTCATGTTTGTGTCAATTGTTTTTAGGTCAAAGCCTCCATTGAAAGCTTCTAGGGTTTATGCCAAGTGTCCTTGTCCATGTCATATTGTCAATAACCTTTCTTGGGATTTATTTGTCAATTAGAAGAAATTTATTTTATTATAAAATAGGTCAATTAGGCTTCCTCCACCAAGTCGGCCTCAAACTGGACAAGTCGGCCTAGACTGGGCAGCAAAATCACTATATAAAGGCAGCAACTCAACCTCATTTATCACTCACACACAACAAGTTCGATCTGCAATTCTTGGGACCAGAAAAAGTGCAAATTTCAACGAAGAAGAAGAAAAGAATAATGAAGGAGAAGGAGGTCTCTCTCAAGCATAAGAAGTCAAAATTCTCTCCCTTTTTCCCACACGTGTGACGTTGTGAAGCTATTGGAGGGACCAAAATTCTGCAGTTGCAGGGGAGGCTAGAATTCTGAAGTTGTTGTTGAATCTAGGGCCGAAATTTTTGGGTTGATGTTGGGTTGTAGATGTTGAACAAGAAGAGACTACTGAAGGTTGTTGTATCTCATTAGAAAGTTGACTTGGTGGAGGAGGAAGGTTTGTTGGTCTAGGGCATTAGACTATCTCATTTGAATTACTGAAGGAAACGTTCTTGACTGGGTTTTCCCCTATATAGGGGTTTTGCCTTGGTTGTGCGCCTACATCTGGTGTCTTTGATCTTCGTGTTTTGGTTCTGGTAATTGCTTAATGAACTAAGATAAAAGAAGAACATACGAAATATAATAATAAGAACATAAGGAAATCACAAGTAATTATCAACAAGAGAACAAAAAAAAATTCCTTTCTGATTTTCCAACATGCGATTGGTAGATCCGGAGTTAATATGGATCTAGGATGATTTAATTAAATCTAAAAGCAAAAAGGTTATAATTACTTTTGAGATATATCTAAACCCTCCATCCTCACAACTATTAAAAATATTCCCATAGAGATTAAAACGAGATTTTAATAAAATAAAAAAATGAGGATACTTTTATATATACACATGTGAAATTTATATAATATAAATAATATATACATATGTGAAATTTATATCATATAAATAATATATACATATGTGAAATTTATATAATATAAATAATATTATAAAGAACCATGATAGATGAATCTTAACCTAGGATCCAAGCAAAGAGAAAATGCAAACTGACTAAGAATGATAGAGGAAAGATAGTGCATGATTATTTTAAGTTTTTATTATTGTATTTTATTTGACATGATTGATCCAAAATATATGTTTAATATTTTACAGCCAGTTATGTTTTTTTAGTTTAGATACTTTCTTAAATACAATACAATGGGATCATATTTAAGAAAGAGGGGGGGGATAAACTACAAGAAAGAGAAATAATAGTGGGAGAGAGAGAGGAGGGGTGACAGAGAAGGAGAGAAGCGAGGGGGGGGGGGGAGATGGATTTGGAGGGGGAAAGAGATGGAGGGAAGAACAAACACATTGAGAGATAGAGGTGGAGAAAGAGAGGGAGTGACAAGAGAGAGATGAAGATGGAATGAAGGAGAGAAGAGACGAGGCAAGAGAGAGAAAAGGAGAGGATAGAGATAAGGAAAGAAGGGGAAGAGAGAGAGGGAGACATTGATATAGAGGGGGAGCATTGAGAATTTAATAAGGCAATGATTATGATTAATTCTCTTTACTTGATAACTGCTTGTGGTTCCTTTTTACTTATTAATGTTGTTCCTTCTTATTATATGTGTGAAGCATCAAACAACTACCAAAACAAAAATCACAATGACATAGTATATAGGCTGCAAACCAGGGCAAAACCTCTCCTCTTGAGAGGAAAACCCTTAAATCTCTTCTCTTCCTTACATATTCTTCAACTGTTGAATTCTAAGACCAATACCCTCCAAGACCATGACCAACCTCTTTGAGTGACATGCCAACTTCGATCTAGTCAAATCTAGTCAAATACCTTCAAGTAGCACCTTCACGATCTTATGCTACAGGATTTTCGACCTCCTATTGCAAATCTGAAATTTCAGCCCTCAATAACTGTTACTGCCACATGTGGGAACTTCTATATTCTTGTAGAGCCCTCCTTTGACCTTCGCTTACCTTTCTCTGACCTCTGGATCTTGAGAGAGACCCTTGGTAGCCTTCTCTTGACCTCCTTACCTACTTTTATCCAAGTTCGAACTTGTAGAAGGATGCCCTAGGTCAACGCAAAAACCCTAGTCTCCTCTAGCATGTGTGAGAGAGAAAGATAGCCCAAACACAAAAACTTCTTTGTCATTCTTCTCCTTCCTTGCCTCTTCCTTCATCTCCCTTTGCTAGAATGAGAGATGAGTGAGTGTCTTCAAGGAGGATGAGTCCTCTTCTATATATAAGCTTCTTCAAGGGTGGATGTGGCTCTTTCTTTAGGCCGACTTGGTCTTGGAGGGTATTTTGACACTTAAAAAAAAAAAAAAATCTTTACAAGTTACAATGTGCACAGTGGGGTCTTCAACTTATGATAATGACTCTTTTGACTTCTTGACCTAGGAAAAAAACTAGAAGCACTCAATGGGTGCTTGACCTATAAAATAAAAGACCTTGAGCATGAAACCCATCCTCCAAAAACCATAATCATAATTTTATTTTATTTCATAATTTACAAGAATCAAAAATAAATTTCATACTTATGAAAACTGAGCCTAGTTACACATTTTTCAATGGGGAGAGAGGGGGAGAGAGAGAAGGAGAGAGTCAGAGAGATAGTGACAAAGTTGGAGGGTGGAGAGAGAGTGTGTGTGTGTGATGGGGAGGAGATACAAAGGGAGGTGGGAGATAAAGGGAGAGAGAGGGAAGAGAGAGAGGACTTGAGAAAGAGAAGGAAAGAGAGAGAGAGGTGGAATTGGAGGGGGTGAGAGAAGAAGGGAATAATAAATATAGAGAGAGAAAGGTGGAGAGGTAGGCAGAGTGATAAGGGATAGATGGAGAGACAACGAGAGAGAGAGGGGGAATAGAGAGATGGAGAGGAAGGGAGAGAGAGATGAAGTGTGTATGTTTTGGGGGTAAGAAGGAGACACAATGGGAGATAGAGATATAGATGGAGGGGGGAGAGGGGGAAGAAGAGAGATAGATATGGAGAGAGAAGTGTAAGAGAGAGAGAGAGAGGAAGAGGAAGGGAGAGAGAGTGTGTATGTTTGGGGGTTTAGATACAGAGGAAAAGAAGGAGAGACAATGAGAGATAGAGATATAGATGGAGTGGGCATAGAGGGAAGAAGAGAGAGACAAAGAGAGGGAGGGAGGACGAGAGATAGCTCTAGAGAGAGAACAAAAAGATAGAGAGAGAAAGGGAAGAGAGAGAGAGAGGGAGATGAAGGAAGATAGATAGATATGGAGAGAGAGAGTGTATGTTTTTCAGCTGATATAGAGAGATAAAGAAGGAGAGACAGAGGAAGATAGAGATATATATGGAGGCAGAGAGAGGGAGGGGGGAAGAGATATATATATGTTGAAAGAGAGAGAGAGAGAGAGAGAGAGATGACGTGTTTAGGGGGGTGATATATAGATACAAATAAGGAGAGATGTAGGGAGGTATAGATATAGATGACAGGGGGAGAGAGGGAAGAAGAGAGATAGAGAGAGGGAGGGAGAGGTGGAGAGAAAGAGAGATGGGGGAAAGAGGGAGGGGATGAGAGAGGAGAGAGGGAGGGATATAGACATAATGATTGAAGGTGGAGAGAGAGAGGCAGAAGAACGAGACAAATACATATTGTTAGGGTCCTATAATAATATGATTCATAATTTTGAATTGGATATGATTAGTCTTGTAATATTATACATACTTTGATTTCTGAAAAATGTTTTCCTATATTAAAAATAAAAAATGTAAAGAGGGTAAGTCCTAAAAGAAAATTCAAAGAACTAAAAGAAAAGGATCAAAAAGAAAATAAAATATGAACCCCACCAAAAAGAGATTAAAATAGATTCTGAAAGTGATGCAAATTCAAATGCCACTACTTTTACTTTGGCTTGCAAAAATAAGATTGTGTGCAGCTTGTCAAAAATGCCAGAATATGTGATGGTCAAAAAGTTTAATCTTGATTCGTTCATGCTTTAAATTTCATGTTGATAGATAGAGAATGAATATCTAGCCAAACTATTTAACCTTGGTGGGTCAGTAGTTAGGTAGAGAATAATAAGGAGCTCATCAGTTTAATTTGAGCCCTTGGAAGTTATAAGGTTAGAATTAGATAGTTTGCTTATCAAAGAAAAAGAAATTAAAGGTCACCAAGCTCAAATGCACCCAATAAATGAAGAGAAAAATGCTAGGGTAACCAAATGGTAGGTAGAAGAGGTTTTGGAGTGCACAAGGTTGAAATCTCAAATGCACCTTCATTATGATTAATCTTATGTTTCATGTGCAGGAGGAACTGTCAAAGGAAAGAGGACATTCACAAAAGTTGTGTAGTACTTTGGGGTATTTACCATAAACAAGTTCTATATGATTTTAGGCCTAAATACTAAAGTTCATTCACTAATTTCCCCTCATTTCACTCAAACCTTACACATCTAAATTTCCCTCCATTACCCCTTCATTGCTTTTCATTCACTAATTTCCCCTTCTTGATTCCAAAGGACCCTTCCCTTTCACTTCCTCTTGTTTTAACACATTTCCATTGTAAAAGCCCTTTCCCTTCATTTTAACCATGTTTCCCCTTGATTTCACACTTTTCCCTAGACATTACCCTTTAAAAATCATTTTCCCCTTATTAATTTCCCTTTTTCCCTCAAAAACCCACTAAATCCCTTATCCTAAGTTATTTCCTAACCTATAGTCCCGCTTTATGTATATTAACCCCCCACTGTATAAATCCATGACCCTCACTAAACCTTTGAATATATGTAACCCACCACATTATTTATCCCGGGCCCCGCCAACCACACTCCAACTCCGCCCTTGCAAATCTGTTGCGTGATAGCCATCTGATCAAACACTCCCAGATCCGACGGCCCATATCCATATCTCGCGTTCCCATCGTCTGACTGTTAAAATCCTGAAAGCACGCGAGATTTTTGGTTTTTCCCGAGCGCCCTTTTGCTACGTGGCAGCCCCACGTTATATCGCGTGCTCTCAAAAAATACCACCTTTCACTCAAAAGCAGTGTGATATGCCACAAAACCGCCTCCCCGCATAGGATGAAACTGCCCACTGTTCATACTTTAATCTCACGCCCAAATGTTAACCATTGTTGGATAAAAGCCAAAAAGTCGCCCTTTTACCCTTTTCGTCGTTATTTCGTTGCAAACAACCTCTGCAGACCAGTTCTAAACCCCAAATCTCTACTCAACCATTTTAACCTCACCTGCAACTAGAAGACATGACATACTTCAAATTTCAAGCAACACATAGGCAATTGAAGTCTCAGAAACCTTTGTTGCTACCACAGAACCCTGACTGCATACCAAAACTCCATTTTCCCAGGTATTCTTGAAAAAAACCAAAACGACCTTCTACTTAAGCTTCACACAGTAATTATAAAAGGTTAATTAATGAAATTAATTAAACCTTACCACACTGAAGAAACCTATTGTGCATCCGAAGAAACCCTTTTCTCGAGACTATATTCACCCTTCCCACTATTCCATAAGTCTTGAGCTTACTTCTTAAGCCAGATAAGAAATAATTCAATAGAACAACCCAAATTATGGATTCCCAAAACATTCTAAATGAGAAACCCCTACTAACCCCTCACTTGGATGTTGACCACCCCCCATTGGCTGACAGAGATTTCAAAATTAATGACACAGTTTCCCCAAGCCATCTATTGAAACTCCACTACTGGAGTAAAGACAAATTCCTGAACCAAAATGATGACATTCATCTATGGGAATCCAATTTGCCCAAATACTTGTTCGCACAGGTATATCAGTTCCCTGAGATCATCCATCTACGCAAAAATTGTTATATCCCAAGTCAAGGAGCCATAGTCTCTCCCAACCAGCATATTTTGTTTACAATCACTCCAGAATCAATAAACCAAATGCTACGGATCTAGCCAAACCAAATGAAACCCCATTTTCCATTGAAAACCTACTTGAACTCTATTTGAAGCTGGACCTTCCCAAGAGGACTCAAATCTTTCATACTTTCATCCTAGAAGAGTCTCATATCCCTACAAACAGTTCCCCATACTCTGCTACTATTTTCTCTGAGAGGGCCAGACAAATTGTGACCATGCTCTCTTGTATTCTAGGATACACCATAGATGAGCATGTAGATGAGCCTATACTTGCTTTCCTCTCTATTTTTTGCCCAGGCAAGCCTCCAGCTGCAATTTTCAATTTTGCCCAGTTCTTGGCAGACAAAATCCATGATCAATTGATCAGATTTCCAAATGAAAGAGTATTCAAATACTCTTTTGTATTGTTCCACATGTTCCTATATTTCCAGTCAGACAAGTTTCCAGTCAACATCCAAAAGCTGGACACTAAGGGCCATCCCAGATCAATCATCTTTTGGACACCCTTAATCCAAAAGTATTCCATTGTTTTCAGTTACAAAGAGTTCATTGATTCCTTTGTGCATCCAGTTGTAAATATGCTAAGCAGTAGCAATCAACCCAGGATCAGTGATGAGATAAAAAGAGTTTTGCAGTTGTCTAAGAACAGTAGAATAGGAGACTGGTATCTATACCAGGACCACACTGAAATTAGAATATATGGATGCCAACTCACTCCCTATAAGCTACCCAAATATCTTCCCATGAGGATATTTGCATTAGAATATATCAGGAAGATTATAAACTCAGATGATGTGAATTTCCTATCAGCTAGGAAGAAAACACAGTTCAAGATAAAAAACCAGCTTGGTCCTTTTATCTGTAATAATAGGGAGGCTGGAGAAGAAGTAGAGAAGTGTTTACAAGAAATGAAGTTTAGTAGTAGTTTTAAATGGCAGTATGACCCTTTAGGAGTCATAAACAAACTAAGGCTCAAATTCAAATTGAGCCCTTTTATGCATGAGTCGAGGGTAGACATTGAGAAATATGCCAACCGGTCAGAATGGTTGGAAAATACCTTGATAGATATGGAGAAACAAATGGATACTAGTTCCATTTTGCACACTCCAACGAACAAAACTACAAAAAGGACAAAGGAAGAAGGTTCTTGCTCAAGCATAGATACAACACATGATAGATTTGAAATCATGTATAGGAAGAAGCCCAAGCTAAATCCTGTAAATGGGCAAGAAGAGCAAGAAGAGATAGTTGAAATAGTTAAAACACTTCAAATCATGGATACAGATGCAGGGGTCAGAGAAAATACAACTCCATTAGTTTCAGAGGAAACTCATCAACCTTCCACCTCTAATACCCAGAGTATTCAGAAACAACTTAGCATAGAGGTCTCATCATCAAGCAAACTAGTGGATAAGGAAAAAGACATAAAGGAGAAGTATAAAGAGATCAAATTAAGAAATGAGGCATTAAAAGCTGAAACATATGCCCAGTATTTCAAACAGACTCCTAGAAATCAGAATAGGTTGATGTCAGCCTTTGACATTAAAACTGGTAAAATGCAAGTGACCTTTTTGTAGCCTACAGTCCAACAGCCTAAATCATCAGCAGAATACAGGAAAACATAATTTGGAGTTTGGCGAGGGATGTTCACCCTATTGATCTATTCAACGATGACCAACAAGGCCATGAGTGTTTAGAAACTTCAAAATTTTCCAGACAACATCACAACATAGTTTAAGCTAGAGAAAGCATCCTCACAGGCAAAAGATAACATAATCAAGTCACTGGAAGACTTGGTTATTGAGATTGGATATAATCCAAATGACATCAAGGCTGCAAAAAAGCTCATAAAGAAGAAAAATGAAGACATTGCTGCATTGAAGAAACAACTGAAGTTGCCTCCTTTTGAACATCCACAAACCAAGGAGGTTCTAGAGAGCCAAAGCCACAGAGATGAAATAATGGACCTCATTCTCCAGCTAAATGCTCAATTACAAGAAATGGAGAATGAATTGGACAATTTAATACAATTGAAACAGGTCAACATTGAGACAACTACTGCTACTGCTATTCCTATAGTTACTACAACAGTTCCTTCTACTTTGGCAGCTTCATTGGCCCCAACAGCTCCACTAGCTACAACACTTCCAACTACATTAACAACTACTTTAGCAACAGGTTCAACAACAACATCAGCTCATCCTAGTGATGAAGCAACTAAATAGGTCAAAGCCATGGAGGATATGTCCATCCAGACCACTAAAATAAATAGACTTAAGGAACAAATGAAAATTCTAGAGGATGAGAAGAAATTGGCTCAAATTATGCATAAGAATGAAGTTCAGAAGACAAACAGGTTCACTGAAAAGATTGGGAAGCTGGAAAAAGAATTAACACTGAAAAAGCCACTAGCCAAGGCAAAATAGCTTTTGTGGGCCAATGTCATTGACTCGGTCAATGATATTTGGCCATCTATATAGGTGATCTTTGAACAAAATGATTTAGTCAAAGAGGTTGGTGAAGCAATTCAAAGGGTTAAGGTTGAACTTGGAAATATGCCAGAAGAAGCCTCTAGAATAATCCAATTCCTTAACTCAAAGAATAAATATGAATTGCAAGAGCTTGGAATAGCTGATAGAACTGGGACCATACTAGAGGTTAAAAAGGTCATCACCAAGAGGCAACTAATGTTACAGCTTGAGGACAAGTGCCAAACAATGGAACTAACAATAGGCAGGTTTATGGTGAAATTTGATTCTTTGAGGCAGAAAGGTTTGCCTAATCCATTGGTAATTAATGATAGGTTGATGCCACATGAAGACTATGACAAGAGAATCATAGAAGTGGTAAAGGAGCAAGCCAATAGTTCCTCCATGAAAGGGATGCCTACAGGAAAGGTTCTTTACCAGACTTTTGAGAACCTCTTTTACCTCCAGCATGAAGTAAAACATCTTTTTGTAAACAAGCCCACCTTTGCAAAATATACAGAAGTTGATGAAGTCTATAGAAGAATGGTAAATATTGATTTATAAGATACAAAGACTTGGGAAAAGTTAAATGATTTACTGTAAAAAAATGCACTGTAAACAATGAATACAGAGCAGTGAAAGTAAAACAACAAACTAGCTAAGTCAAAGAGTATCAGATGAAAGAGTATCAGTCAAAAGGCAAAGTAAAAGAACAACCAGCGTAGAGCAACAACAAAGGAGAGAAAGCAGTAAAAGATCAAAGCATAAAACAACAAAACCAGTAAAAGAAGGGACATCTAGCCTTTTAGTTTCCTATGTGTCTCTATCTTCTTGCATGAAGATATTTATTTTCCTTGAATAGTTCCTAAAACAATTTAGGATATTTTGTAACTATTTTTGTATAAATACTTCATAATTCGAAGTATAGAGGGTGTATTGCTAAACATTTTTATAGTTACATTGATCTGAAAATATGAGGGTTTATTGTAAACATTTTTCAAGTCAGTAGACTAGACTGAGTAATAAAGGCATTGCATTACAAGATTCATGTGTTGGGCCATTTCAGTGAAGTATCTTTCATTTGTTGAATTGTTATCTTCTTAAGTTTTTCACATACATACATGTTTTCAAATTTAAATGAAATAATTGGAATTTTACTTCAGAATTTGTTTAAGTACACTCTGTCTTGAACAATTGTTCATTTTTATGTTTTCTTCTGATATCCAGAGTAGGGAATTCTTCATTGCTCCCTAGTTTCAATTGACCTCTTTCATTTCCTTCATTATCCGGTTTGAGGAATCCTTGACTGCTCCTTGACCCCGATTGAAAAACCACTTCACCATCTAGCCTAAAAGATCTGAAATTACTCAGCTACCTTGCCTTGTGAACACTATCTTTAGAACTTGATTCAGTCCTGTTTTCTGGACAATTTTGACTCCATGGCCCAAGGGTAAAAAGACATTTATCTATCCATCTGAATCAGTGACTCCACCACCAAATCAAATCAAAACCTAATCAAGCTTAAATAACTAGCCTAAAATAATTTATTTTTTTCTCGGCAAATCTAACTACTATTATATTGATATATACAGTGAAACTTTACATCCATAAGAACTGGCTGCCCAGAGCCATGAATGGCTTCATGAGCGCCAGAGACTGACTCATGTGATTGCCTCGCAGGGCACTTCTTGCATAAAGATCAAAAAACTTGACAACAAGACTGAGAGATTCCAGAATAGCTACATAACAGCCCACGCAGGGGTTCATCAAAAAGGACTTGTGGACGGACCAAACTGTTAAGCCTGTAAGCAAAATTCGGGGCTGACAGTAAACATTAAACTCCCTAAACCCAGGACCAACCAAACGACTTCGCGCCCGCTGCGACTGAGGTGTTCGCCAGCGGGTCTCAGCAACATACAGAAAGCAAACTACGACATAAAACAAGAAATTGACACAGACCAGAAACCAGGATGCTACTTGAGAAGACCCAACCTGAGAATAACAAGCCGAAGCACGAAAGTGGCAATGGGAGCTAGTCTTCCGGCTCCTCCTCCATTCTGCGTCGGCCCTCCCCTTCTGCACCGCTTTCCTCCATAACCATGGGATCCTGCGAGGGGGAAGGCTGCTGTCTGCCATGAGTGCCCACCACCGTTGAAGACTCCCCAATTGGGAGCTTTCCTTTTCCACTCTCATCGCTGTCCACTGCTTTCGACGATTCCCCAATTGTGAACTTCCCTTTGCCGCGCCTTGAATTATCTTCCGCCATGACCAGTGATGACTCTTCCTCATTTTCCTCTGGAATTCTAGTGAAAAGCACAAAGATATGTGCATTGATTCCTTCATTCTCCCTGGAGCGACCCAGTGTGAAAATAACCGAGCCAAATGCTGGGAGCATTGACTCTTCCTCAGCAGAGCTGCCCACTTCCATAACTTGGCTAGCTGGAATTGGATTGGCTCCCATTCTTCGATAGCAATAACAACAGCAACAGTGGTGATGTAAGTCCGCTGCAGGAGGGCGGGAGGGATCTCCACGCCCGGGACCTCTCCTGCAAGGCATTCTCTCTCGAACCATGATAACTCCCCCTTCCTTGAGCAGATCGCAGGAGGGCTTAAAGCTTGTACTAAACCTTCCCACCTCCTGCTGCTTCCGAAATGCAACCAAACAGTGCTCGAAAGAGTGTAAACACAGGCTGAGAGGCACTGGTTTGAAGCTAGCCTCCCCCCAGCTTTCCCCCACCACCTCACGACCTGAAATCTGCGCTCGCAATGGATTCCTCTCCACGCATACTGCCCCCAACACCAGCCAGCATTCACTCTTATGCTCCTTCCCATACCAATTGAAATGACCTGCATTGAATGCAGTCCGCAGGCGCACCATTCCCTCCATCGGCTCCATTAAGGATGCCTTGCAACATTCCTTGTGCCGCTGTAACGACGGCTTGGGGCATTAAAGGCCCCTTCATGTTCACGTGGCCTCCCGTGCTCACCATGTGGCACCGCCCTTTCCCCAACGACGACACCCGCATCCGGGATAGCCTAAAATAAATTAACCCAACAAAGTTAAATCATTAAGAGAGAGCCCTCTCTGAGGATTAGGAAGGCTAGATCCTGATCTCAAAAGTAGGTTTGTGGTTACCTCTATTATTTCTTTCATGGCAACCCTAGGGAAATTTTAGAGTGACAACACATACATAGAAGTTAGATTTAGAAAGTCATGAATATTTTGGTTTTTCGCTAAAATAAATGTATTGATTTCAGTGTAGTTGTTGATTTCTAATCCTAGTTGATTGTTTGAACTAGATGCATTGATTTCAGAGTAGATGTTGATTTATAATTTGATGCAACTAGATGTATCATGTACATTAATTTCAAAGTAATTAGATTAATAGTGTGCATTGATGTCAATGTAAGCACCTAAAAATTATTGATGACGTGCATTGAATTTTGTGTTAGAGTGATTCAACCATAGATACAGTACTTGACTTTTCATCGTAAATAAAATGTTCACTTACCCGAAATGTTTGCTTCTTGAAACTGTAAACTATTTGTAATTGGCTACATTCTTACTATTCCTAGTTTCAATTATTCAACATTGTTAATCACTGTGCATTCAAACGAGGTATTAGAAAACAACTACCATTGAAAATTATTTGGGGTTTAACACTCCATAAGTCACAATGATTGACTTTGGAGAAAGATATTATTAATAATTGAGAGCAAGAGAGACAAGGTATGATGTTTACTACAGTATCTCAAGTTAAATATTTGAATGGCTTATGATTTCAATTGTCATTTTCATATGATCGATATGAAAATATGACAAAACTAATAGGTGTGACAATAAGAATAATAAAAGAAAATAGTTTGAGATTGATCACAATGAAGATTGTTTGTAATTGACTACATTATTATTTTTCACATTTTCTATCATTCAACATTGTTACATTGTTACTTTGCATTCAAAAAATTTATTTCGACATTTTTCATCAATCAAGTTACTAGCAGTCTCTCCCAACTCAACAAACTGAGGTAACTAAGAAAAATTAAAATTAAATTGACCAAATTAATCTTAGACATGTTTAGCATATTTAAAATGATCATGATAATTAGATGTTCAACAAATTTTATATGACCGTGCATGACTAAAACCAACCTAGATCCATCTTAACCCCATATCTATCAAGCGTCGAGAGGGGTCAAACCTCTTGAGGTTGCAAACATTTCCTCAAGTTTTTCACTCAAAAAAAAGGTTTTCACCTCGAGAGATTCGTTCCCTCTCGACGCTTGATATATCCAGGTGTTAAGATGGTTCTAGGTTGATCATAAACTTGCCCTTATCCATTATATGTTTTTTTGTTATTAGTCTCTACCTCACCAAGAACTATAGCATTTTCCTCACGGTCAAGTTCCATTGACTGTGCATCATTTGGTTGTGTTTTTTAAATTTAAACCAAAGTTTCAGGAAAATGCTTAATATTTCTATTCTTACATAATTTCATTTTTTTTTTTTTAATTTTAAGTAAATCTTATTTATAATTTCTGACCGCCTTATGAAGCTCTGATGGTTTATAATTCCCCTAGTGGAGAGTGTTTTATTTTCACTATTTGTCAATGTCTGATAATAAATTTTAAAATTAAAATTAAAGTGATTTTGAGAGTGGCTATTGCATGAGTGAGTGCTCTAAAATTGACATTATTATGTTAGTGCTCTACTCATTGATGTGAGAATTGATGCAGTTGCAAGTTATTTGCATAGGCCCTAAGGAGGCTAAACAAATCTCCAATTAATGTTATTGTGTTTCCTTGTGTGAAACTTTTGGTGTGTGGAGGACGAAGTATGTGTGAGAGAATGGGGGTCCTTTTCATAGTGATTGCTCTAACACTAACACTGCTCTGGTCAACGATGTGAGAATTGGTGTGGTTGTTGGTTGTTTGCATAGGCAATTAATATTACTATGTTTCCTTATGCGAAGTTTTTACTGTGTGGAACATGGAGTATGTGCAACAGAACAGGGGTCCTTTGCATACACGGGGGTGCTCTAACATTTCATTAGTGAGTGCTTTGACTCGAACACTGCTTTGGTCAATGATGCAAGAATCGATTCGTTTGCAGGTTCCTTGATAGGCCTTGGGGGGGAGGGTTGAACAAATCTCCAAATAATATTAATATGTTTTCTTGTGCCGAGGATGGAGTATGTGTAAGAGAACAAGGGTCCTTTTGTTACTTCTCTGCTCAACCATGCCATAATTGATGCGATTGCAGGTGCTTTCCATGTGCGGAGCTTTTACTGTGTGGGGGACGGAGTATATGCACTGCTCAGAAGACAAAGTGATTTCAAATCTTAAATGTTAATTCCTATCTGAGATGTGTTATCGTTTTTTACAGATTAAATGTAGGTATGTTGGTTGTGAAAGAAATTTGTTGATGTTACTCTTTACATTGATCACTTTTATGTCATTTTTGTAACAACTATCGTAATCGTTGGAATATAAACATTGATCACTTTTATGTCGTTTTTGTAACAATTATCCTAACCGTTGGACTATAAAAGTTACTTGTATTATGCAATATTAAATAAAATGTGTTTACAATCCATGTGAGGAAGAAGTGTTGTGCGGTAAAACAAATATACGAACCATGCTACAAGTGAGTCAACTAAGTGGCAATTTGTGCCATGAAAAGTTTGGTCTATGTGTGCAAAACTGGACACTGTATGAAATGCTCTTATGTTTCATTGTGCAGAGCTTTTATTGTTCTTTGAATTATGTTGAATGAAGGATGTGTGCATGGATCTTTTAATTGTAATGTTTTTTAATGATTTCAAAATGCTTGTTGACTCATTTCCCTAAAATCACCACCTATTATGTTTTTGTGTTCAACATATGTCACGAAATCTCTATATCAGAGATAAAGATGGCATCCAAATATTTATATTGTTCCAATGTTTGTCCCGTCATTAATAATAATTATTATTATTATTAATTCACAAATGTAACAATTTGAACAACGTGAGTTATTTGTTTGTGTCACTGCAAATAACATGTTTTCCTCACTATACTAGCTATTTCAAATGCTTGGAGACTCGTTTCCCTATAAATCACCACCTTGTGTTAGTTTACCTCTGCAACACATTACAAAAATAAATTTGCCATCCAATTTTTTTATCATCCCGATGTTTATCCTCTGATTAATAAAAGATACCGCTGCAAGTAAATACTAGTCCTCTCATTATTCAATTTGATGACTATGCACCTGAACAAGAAAACCACATAAACATTAAAACACCAAATCTAGAAATGTGATTTTCAAACCATTGAAATTTTAATACTAACATCTACTTTCAACATAACACAAATGCATATGTGCGGGACTGCAAAGTAAATCCATTGTGTGGAAGAATCTTTCAATATTTCATTGTATGAACCTCCACACTCCATACAATTTATTAATAAAAAATAACCACTGGTCTTGTAACGGAGTGAGAATGAAGCTATCAAGATATCAAATATAGAAGCATAATTTTTAAAGCTTTAAAATATTAATACTAACGTATACTTTCAAAATAATACAAATGCATATGTACTCTCAAGCTTTCATTGTGCGAACCTCCACACTTCGCAAAATCTATTAATAATAAAATAGCCACTGGTCTTATGTTGGAGTGTGAACGAAGCTTTCAAGTTTCTATGCTCCACACAATCTACTAATATCAGATTGCATGTGTACTAGCTCCAAAAGAGTTAAAACACATTACAATTAAAATATCCCTGCACACATCCTTCATTCTGCACAAATTCAAAGCATAATAAAACAAGGAAACATGGGAGCATTTCATACATTGTCCAGTTTTACTACATAACACTTCTTCCTCACACGGATTGAAAGCATAGTTTATTTAATATTGCATAATTATACGAGTAACTTTTATTGTCCAACGGTTACGATAATTATTACAAAAACGAAATAAAAGTGATCAATATCTATAATCCAACGATTACGATAATTTTTACAAAAATGACATAAAAGCAATCAATGTAAAGAGTAACATTAACAAATTGCTTTCACAACCAACAAAACTACATATAATATGTAAAAAAATGATAACACATCTACGATAGGAACTTGCATTTAAGATTTGAAATCACTTTGTCTTCTGAGTTGCAAACATACTTCGTTCTCCTACACATACTCCGTCCCCCGCACAGTAAAATCTCTACACATGGAAGGCACCTACAACCACATTAATTATGGCTTGTCTGAGCAGAGCAGTAACAAAAGGACCCTCGTTCTCCTACCCATACTCTATCCTTTGCACGACAAAAGCTCCGCACAAGGAAAGATAATAATATTAATTGGAGATTTGTTCAAAGCCCCCACCTCCCCCAAGGCCTATGCAAGGAACCAGTAAATGCACCAATTCTCGCAGCATTGACTAAAGAAGTGTCAATGTCAGAGCACTCACTAATGAAATGTCAAAGCACCCCCATCTATCCAAAGGACCCTCATTCTGCCGCACATACTCCATCCTCCAAACATTAAAAACTTTGTACAAGGAAACATAATAATATTAATTGAAGTTTCGTTCACCCCCCCGGGGCCTATGTAAACAACCAAAAATTTCATCAATTCTCACATTATTTACCAGAGCAGTGTTAGTGTGGGAGCACTCATTATGCAAAGGACCCCCATTCTCCCACACATATTCCGTCCTTCGCACAACAAAAGTTTTGCACAAGGAAACATAATAATATTAATTGGATATTTATTTAGCTTCCCTGGGGCCTATGAAAACAACCTGCAATCGCGTTAATTCTCACGTCATTGAGCAGAGCACTGACATAATAGTGTCAATGTCAGAGCACTCGCTGACGGCAATAGCCACTCACAAAATTAATTTTATTTTAATTTAAAAATGAAATATCAGATATTGGCAAATAGCGAAAATAAAATACTCTCCACTAGGGGAATTATGTCCCATTAAAGCTTCCTCAACCAATCGGAATTAGAAATAAGATTTACTGAAAAATAAAATAAAAAATTAACTTATGCAAAAGTAGAAATATTAAGAATTTTCCTGAAACTTTGGTTAAAAGTGAAAAAATACAGCCAACTGATGCATAGCCAGTGCAACTTGACCGCTAGGAAAATGCTATAGTTTTTGGTGAGGTAGAGATTAATAACAAAAAATCAATTAATGAATAAGGGCAATTTTATGGCCAACCTAGATCCATCTTAACAATGTGATCTATCAAACACCAAGAGGGATCAAATATGTCGAGGTGCAAACCTATTTTTTTAAGTGCAAAACTTGAAGAAAGGTTTGCAACCTCGAGAGATTTGATCCCTCTTGACGCTTGATAGGTTTGCAGTTAAGAAAGATCTAGGGTTGTTTTAGTCATGCGTGGTCATACAAAATTTGTTGAACATCTAATTATTATGATCATTTTAAATACGCTAAATATGTCTAAGATTAATTTGGTCAGTTTAATTTTAAATTTGCTTAGTTAGCTCAATTTGTTGAGATGAGAGAGACTTTTAGTAATTGAATGATGAAAAATGATGAAATTTTTTTTTGAATGCAAAGTGACAATGTAACAATGTTGAATGATAAAAAATATTAATAATAAGAATGTATTCAATTACAAACAATCTTCACCGTGATCAATCTCAAACTATTTTCTTCTACTTTTTTTCCCTTGGAAAAATCTGGGCAGATCAACCCTGAAGGGAATATTTTAAAGCTTGTCAGCCAGACTAGAAGGGCCTAACCCCAAGGGTGTCGAGGACAATTGACCCTGTGACTTCCCGATCGGCTAGGTACTTAACAATGGGGACTCGACCAATTGAGCTAACCCTTGGGGCTATCTATTTTATTCTACTATTCTTATTGTCACACCTATTAGTTTTGTCATCTTTTCATATTGATCATATGAAGATGACAATTGATCATAGGCCATTCAAATATTTAACTCGAGCTATTGTAATAAACATCATACCTTGTCTCTCTTTCTCTCCAATATTAAAAATAGCTTTCTCCAAAGTCAATCATTGTGGCTTATGGAGTGTTAAACCCTAAATAATTTTCAATGGTAGTTGTTTCCTATTACCTCGTTTGAATGCAGAGTGATTAAAAATGTTGAATAATGGACAATGAGAATAATAAGAATGTAGCCAATTACAAATAGTTTATAATTTCAAGAAGTAAACAGTTTGGGTAAGTTAACATTTTATTTAGGATGAAAATTCAAGTATTGTATTTATGGTTGAATTGCTGTAACACAAAAGTCAATGTATGTCATCAATAATTTTTAGGTGCTTACATTGAAATCGATGCACATTATGAATCTAATTACTTTGAAATTAATGTACATGAGACATCTAGTTGAATCAAATTAGAGATCAACATCTACACTGAAATCAATGCATCTAGTTCAAACAATCAAATAGGATTAGAAATCAACATCTATATTGAAACCAATGAAACTAGTGCAAGCAATCAAATAGGATTAGAAATCAATATCAACATTGAAACCAATGCATCCAGTGCAAGCAATCAAATAGGAGTAGAAATCAACATCTACATTGAAATCAATGCACTTAGTGCAAGCTATCAAATAGGATTAGAAATTGACATCTACACTGAAACAATTGCATCTAGTGCAAGCAATCAAATAGGATTTGAAATCAACAACTACAATGAAATCGATACATCTCTTTTAATGAAAAATAAAAAATATTCATGACTTTCTAGATCTAACTTCTATGTATGTATTTGTCTTTGTGTGTCTCTTTCTTCTTCCCTCTCTCTCCACCTTCCATCATTGTGTCTATCTCCCTCCCTCTCTCTTTCTCTCTCCCCACCTCCCTCTTTCCCCCATCTCTCTCTCTCTCCACCTCTAACTCCCTCTCTCTATCTCTCTTATTCCCTCTCCCCCCTACCATCTATATGTATACCTCCCTACATCTCTCATTATTTGTATATGTTATGAAACCAGCGGACAAAAAGATAGAAAAGATAGATCAACGACTTAGAAGTCAACCTCTTCGAGGGGGAAACCTCCTTTACATTACACAAATGAACAATTCTTGGATGATACAAATGACGAAATCTCCTTTCTATATATGGGAGTCTAAGGGGTCACAATGTAACCAAAGCCGACCTAACAATAATAATATAAGGGCACAAAAATAACAATAGTGGGCTTCTATGGGGCACAATAATAACAATATGGGGACAATAGGGGAACAACAATAACAATAAGGGATAAAATGACAATAGTAATGGGGGAATCACTAGTATTATAGGGACCTAACATACCCCTCTCCTTCAAAAAAGTGTTGTCCTCAATGCTTGAGTAGTTCTGGATGCTTCTGTATAAAATTATCATCCTCCCATGTGGAATCTTCAATGGGTAATTTCTTCCACTTGATGAGATACTTTGAAATTGATCGATTTCGTAGCTATCGAGTTCTTGTTTCTTTGACTGCTTCAGGTTCCAATATGATTTTTCCTTCCTCATCAAGTTCTAGCAATATTGTTTGAATTGGGAGCTTGTCACCTATAACCTTCTTTAAGCATGACACATGGAAAACTGGGTGCACTCGGGAAGTTGCAAGAAGATCCAATTTGTATGCCATAGTACCTATCTTTTGCAACACCTTGTACAAACCATAATACTTTGGTGATAATTTATTATCCTTCTTAGCTTACTTGAGGGACATTTGTTTATATGGTTGTAGCCGTAGGAATACCCAATCACCTACATCAAAACTTCTTTTGCTACGATGTTGATATGCCTACTGTTTCATTCTATTCTGCGCCAAGGTGAGGTTATCCTTTAAGAGTTGGAGAACTTGTTATTGATGCTTGATGTGATCTTCCACTGCTTGAACCTTAGAATTTTCTCTTAAATATGATTTGATGGATGGTGGATGATATCCATAAAGTGCCATAAATGGGGTCATTTTTGTTGCAGTATGGAAGAAAGTGTTATACGACCATTCAGCCGGAGGCAACCATTTGACCCATTGTGTCTATTTATTAGATGCAAAGCAACGAAGATATCCTTCCAAACATTTGTTTACTATCTCAATTTGCCCATCAGATTGGGGATGATAAGATAAGCTATGAGCTAACTAAGTACCAAGACAAGAAAATAATTTTGTCCAAAAATTTCTAGTGAAAATGGGATCTCTGTCGCTTACAATAATATTTGGGTTTCCATGTAGCTTTTGAATTGTTTCCATAAATGCAATAGAATTTATACTCGCTTTAAATGGATGAGATAATGCACAAAAGTGTGCATACTTGGTAAGTCTATCAATTACCACCACGATAACACTCTTTGCTTCGGACTTGGGTAAACCTGTGATAAAATCCATTGAAACCTCCTCCCAACGTTAGCTGGGAATGGATAAAGGTTGTAATAGACCTGGGGTCTTAATTGTTTCAACTTTATTTTGTTAGGAAACCAAACATTTCGCCACAAACTTTTGAATATTTGATTTATGGCCATCCCAAAAAAATTCCTTCTTAACCCTGTGGTATGTTTTTAGAAATCCCGAGTGCCCTCCTAAGGGAGAGGTGTGAGTTGGGAATTATTACATAGGTATAACCGATCTTTGTACCATAACAAATCATTTTTCCAGCTAAATGTATCAGATGTACTGGGATCTTGTTGTAACTTTTGAATGAGTGCCCACACTTCTTCGTCATTCTTCCATTCATCCCTTGCTTCGTTTATTCAATCTGGTTGGATAATAGAAATGGTGCAAATAAATGCTTCCACATCCTCTTCCTTTCTTGAGAGTGCATCTTCCACAACATTTTGCGTCCCTTTTTTGTAGATGATTTCAAAGTCATAACCCAACATCTTTGTGACCCATTTTTGTTGCTCTTCTGAAGATAATATTTGTTCTAAAAAGTATATAAGACTATCATTATCTGTTTTTACCTTTAAGTTTCTTCCCATTAGGTAGGGTTGTCATTTCTTAAGTGCATGTAATATTACCAACATTTCCTTCTCATAAATAGCTTTTTGTAAATACTTTCCTTTGATTGGACGACTTTCGAAAGCAATGGATCTTTCTTCTTGCATTAAAACAACACCAAATCCATTTCCCGAGGCATCACATTCCACAATAAAGGTTTTTGTGAAGTCTGGTGTAGCTAAGACCGGTGCTTAGCACATTGCTTCTTTAAGATGTTCAAAGGCCTTCGTTGCTTCTGGAGTCCATGAAAATGCATCTTTCTTCAAAAAATGTTGTTAAAGGTGTTGCTATTCTCCCATAATTCTTAACAAACTTGTGATAATACCCTGTCAACCCGAGAAATCCTCGTAGATGCTTTATGGATGTGGGGATTTTCCATTCCTTAATGGTTTTAATTTTGCTAGGGTCTACCTTAACACCTTCATGAGATACAATATGACCCAGATATTGCACCTCTTGTACTCCAAAGAAGCATTTGGAGCTTTTTGCATATAATTGTTTCTCCTCCAATAGTTTGAGCACCCTGTCAACATGTTGAACATGATCCTTCCAAGACTTATTGTAGATTAGTATATCATCAAAAAATACTAACACAAATTTTCTAAGGAAGGGTTTGAAAATGGAATTCATTAAACCTTGAAATGTAGAAGGTGGATTGGTAAGGCCAAAAGGCATGACCAAAAATTCATAATGACCCCCATGAGTTCTAAATGTTGTTTTTGGAATGTCTTTTGTCTTCATTCTGATTTGATGATATCTTGAACGAAGATCCAACTTGGTGAAGTAAAATGATCCAATAATTAATTAATGGCAGGAATGGGACATTTATCTTTAATAGTGTGCTTTTTGAGCTCCCTATAATCTGGACACATGCGCCATGATCCATCCTTCTTGTGAATCAATACTACTAGAGCAGAGAAAGAACTTTGACTAGGTTGAATTATACTAGCCTCTAGCATTTTTGCAACCATACGTTCAATTTCACTCTTTTGGGAATAGGGATATCTGTAAGGCTTGATGTTTGGAGGAACACTTCCTGGAATGAAATGAATAGCATGATCATGATCACGAATAGGTGGGAGGCCTTTGGGAGTCTCAAATACCTTGGAATGATTGTCCACGAATTTTTGGAGATCTGGAGAAATAGATGGTTTCGATGTGGGAATCTCTAGTGAACATAATTGTGCAATTATGCCTCGTTGTTCTTTCTTTAGAAGCTTTTTTATTTCGTTAGAGCTGATTACATTTCCCAGTTTCCCCGCAATACCTCTTAATTCAACTTCCTTTTTTTCTGAAGAAAATTTCATGAAAACTTCTTGAAAATTAAAAGTTATTGTACCCAAGGATTGTAGCCATTGGACTCCTAGTAAAAAATCAACACCACCCATTGGAATGTAAAGCATTGAGCTATTCCATACATATTCTCCCATGGATACCTTGATATTATGGCACTTTCCTGAGCAATTTATGGTTCCTTCACTTGCATCCATCACTTGACACTCTGGTGTTGGATATAGGAAGCAATTCAATTCCTTGGCTATCTTACAATGAATAAAATTATGGGTATTTCCCGAATCAATCAATATTATTACCTTTTTTTTCTTGATATGCCCTTCTATCTTGATAGTTTGAGGAGTGGTAATTCTAGCCAATGCATTACAAGATATGGTCGGATTCATTTCTTCTTTCTCTAGGGTTTTTTCCTGGTGTATATCCTCTTCTTTTGACGTTTCTTGTTCCTTTTCTTCCTCCTCTTCACAATCTATGTAAAATAATTTCTTCTTAGCACACATATGACCTTTAGTGTATTTGCTATCATAACTGTAACAAAGCCCTTTTGCTATTTTTTCTTCCAATTGTTGTGGTGTCAGCCTTGTAGTTTATGGATGGCTAGGGGCAACAACACTTCCATCTTTATGATTGTGAGTGGTAGGCTTCCTTGTTGCCATAATTTTGCTTTCCATTTTCTTGCCAACTTGAACACCTTCTCCAATGAATCAGGTTCCCAAAGGTGAACCTCATGTTGGATGTTATCCTTTAAAGTCCCTATGAACACATCAATCCTATGCTCCTGTGGAATATCTTTTACCTTTAAATTCAATTTTTGGAAGTCCTCAATGTGCTCCATCATTGAACCCTTTTGTTTGAGATTTATCAATTGGCCAAAAAAAGGGTTGCTTTTTGTATCCTCATAATGTGTTGCATTTCATTCGTAAAAATAACCCAAGTGACAATTTGTTTATGAGATCAAAGCCATAGATACCATACAAAATGATTTGGTTCCAAATATAAAGTTGCAATGCGTACCTTTTGTGTGTTTTGGACATTATGGAGATCGAAAAATTGCTCCATTTGTAGTATTTGTGTTGCGGGAACCTTGCCATCAAACTTCCTCATATCGATCTTTGGAACATGGTGGTTCTTCGATCCAATGTTAGAGTCTATGAAATCATGATTAACATTTATTTTGTTCTCATCATGAGTTTCCTTTACTACCCTTTTGCCATTAGTAAGCATTTCTTGTCGAAATTTTGTGAAATCTGTCTTCAACTCTTCCATCTTAGCTTCCATGCCTTTCTTTAGATAATCCATCTTAGCTTCCACACCATCCATCTTAGCTTCCACGTCATCCATCTTACGCTTCCATGTCATACATCTTATCTTCTATGCCTTTCTTTAAACCATCCATCTTAACTTCTATGCCTTTCTTTAAACCATCCATCTTAGCTTCCACGCCATACATATTAGCTTCTACATCTTTCTTTAAACCATCCATCTTAGCTTTTGTTACTTTTTGTGTGAGTGAAATTTGTTGCACTTGGTCTCGTAATTTTGATATATCATGTTGCATTTCTTCCTCTTCTTCATGAGTCATGCTAGAGCTTTCAGTTTGCTTACTAGGTACTTCCATTTTATTTAGGCATCAATTACTGATAATAATGCTTCACTATGCCCTTTTAATTTCTTGAAACTAATTTTTCAAACCAAACTTATGCAAAAATATAAAAAAACTACACACCTTTTTTCACTTTGTAGGAGCTCGATATTGAAATGACTGTAACTCTGTAATTTTGGATCTCCAAGGTCTAAAATTGCGACCTGAGATGGAATTTTGGAGCTTGCAAAAAACCCTAACTGCCTCAGATCATATATCTGAAAATATAGCGAGACAAGATCTGAAATTCGGACCCGAGCTTTAGAACTCGTTCGGCTCAAATGGGTTTTTGCTGTAGCTTTTGAAACTTCAAAGAAAAGAATTTATATCGAAAATTCCACAATGACCTGTTTGGAGCAGCGAAACCCTAGAATCTAAAGCTCTGATACCAAATGTTATGAAACCAGCTCACAAAAAGATAGAAAAGATAGATCAATGACTTTGAAATCAACCTCTTCAAGTGGGCAACCTCCTTTACATTACACAAATGAACAATTCTTAGATGATACAAATGACAAAACCTCCTTTCTATATATAGGAGTCTATGGGGTCACAATATAACCAAAGTTGACCTAACAATAATAATATAAGGGCACAAAAATAACAATAGTGGGCTTCTATGGGGCACAATAATAACAATATGGGGACAATAAGGGCACAACAATAACAATAAGGTATAAAATGACAATAGTAATGGGGGAATCACTAGTATTATAGGGAGCTAACATTATCTCTATCTCACCCCCCTAAACACATGTCATGCTCTCTCTCTCTCTCTCTCTCTCTCTCTCTCTCTCTCTCATATCTATTTCTCTTCCTCCCTCCCTCTCTTTATGTCTCTCTTATTCCCTCTCGCCCTCTCTATATATATCTCTATCTTCCTCTATCTCTACATGTTTATCTCTCTATATTAACCCAAAACATTCACTCTCTCTCCCTCCATATCTATTTATCTATCTCTCCCTCTTCCTCTTCCACTCTCTCTCTTCCCCTTCTCTCCCTATATCTTCTTGTTCTCTCTCCATAGATGTCTCTCTTCCTCCCACCCTCTCTTTGTCTCTCTCTTCTTCTCTCTTTACCCCCTCCATCTATATCTCTATTTCCCATTGTCTCTCATTCTTTGTCTATCTATCTGACCCCCCCCGAACATACACACTCTCTCCATATCTATCTATCTCTATCTCTCTTCCTCTTCCTCTCCCTCTCTCTATCTTCCACTTCTATCTCCATATCTATCTCTCTTCCTCCCTCCTCTCTACTTCTCTCTTCTTACTTATCTCCCCCCTCCATCTATATCTCTATCTCCCCTTGTCTCTCCTTCTTACCCCCAAAACATACTCTCTCTATCTCCATATCTATTTCTCTCTCTCTCCCTCCCTCTTCCTCTCCCTCTCTCTCTTTCCCTTCTCTCCCTCTCTCTCTCTTCCCTCCCGCTCTCCTCTCTCTCTCTCATTGTCTCTCCATCTATCTCTTGTCACTCCATCTCCCTCTCCACATTTCTCTCTCCATATATTTCTTATTACCTCCTCTCACCCCCTCCAACTCCATATCTCTCTCCCTCTCTCTCTTCCTTTCTCTCCCACTCCCTTTGTCTCTCCTTCCCATCACACACCCACACTCTCTCTCCACCCTCCAACTCTTCTAGTATCTCTCTCCCTCTCTTCCCCCTCTATATCTATGTCTCCCTCTCTCTATATTCTCCTTCTTTCCCTATCCCTATTCTCTCATTTTCTCTCTCTTCTCTCGTCTCCTCTCTCCCCCATTCCATCTTCATCTCTCCCTTGTCACTCCCTCACTTTTTCCACCTCTATCTCTCAATGTCCTTTTTCTTCCCTCCCTCTCTTTCCCCCTTCAAATCCATCTCTCTCTCCCCCCTTATCTCCCTCTCTTTCCCCCCTCCTCTCTCTCCCACTTCTGTCTCTCTCCCCCACTCTATCCCCCCCCCCCCCCCCGCCGCTCTCTTAAATCCAATTCCATTGTATTGTATTTAAGAAAGTATCTAAACTAAAAAAACATAATTGGTTGTAAAATATTAAACTTGTATTTTGAATCAATCATGTCAAATAAAATGCAACAATAAAAAACTTAAAAGAATCATGCACTATCTTTCCTCTATCATTGTTAGTCAATTTGTGTTCTCTCTTAGCTTGGATCCTTGGTTAAGGTTCATCTATCATCGTTCTTTATAAGGTTATTTATATTATATAAATTTCACATATGTATATATAAAAGTATTCTCATTTTTAATTTTATTAAAACCTCGATTTAATCTCTATGGGAATATTTTTAATATTTATGAGGATGGAGGGTTTAGATATATCTCAAAAATAATTATAACCTTTTTGCTTTTAGATTTACTTAAAAAAGGTCATAAAATTAAACTAAAATAAAATATTTATAAAATAGTTTGATTGTGAAATAAGTTATGGTTTTTGCCAATGTGGTATTGATAAGGCATGGTATTGTAATAGAATAATTAAAATCTTAGATCCATAACACAATAATCAAAAGCCCAAATGGCCCATGGTATTGACCCATAGTATTATGATTTTCTTTTATCTAGAAAATTATTCGTAATTTTATAATAAAAAAAAATAAAATATAAAAAATAAATTTTATTATTTTTATTATCACTCGGCTCAAAACTGTATTGCACTAAGAAGGACCAAAGAGAACAAGGAAGATTGTGTTGTTTTTTTAAAGTTATTATTGTTATTATTAGTAGTAGTAGTTATACTATAACCAACATTAAAAATGTTGACATACAATCTTTCTTACATTGCATCTATCCTATATTAGTAGATTGTGTGGAGAGTGGAGGTTGGCACAATGAAACTTTGAAAGCTTCGTTCGCGCTCCAACACAATACCAATGGTTATTTTATTATTAATAGATTATGCGAAGTGCTAAGGTTTGCACAATGAAAGCTTGAGAGTACATATGCATTTGTATTATTTTGAGAGTATACGTTAGTATTAATATTTTAATGCTTTGAAAATCATGTTTCTATATTTCATATATTTGTTCACACTTCGGTACATGACCAATGGTTATTTTATTATTATTAGATTGTGCGGAGTGCGGAGGTTCATACAATGAAAGCTTGAGAGCTTCTTCCACACAATGGATTTGCTCTCCAGTCCCTCACATATGCATTTTTGTTATGTTGAAAGTAGATGTTAGTATTAATATTTCAATGCTTTGAAAACCATGTTTCTAGATTTAGTGTTTTAATGTTTTTGTGGTTTTCTCATTCCATCTATGCATGGGTACATTGAATGAATACATGGGCATGAGCGTAATCAATGAATTGAATGCTTAGAGGACTACTATTTACCCACAAAAATGTCTTTTATTAATCATAGGACAAACATTGAGATGATAAAAAATATGGATGACAACCTTATCTTTGTAATGTGTTTCAGAGGCAAACAAGTAGCGGGTGGTGATTTATAGGGAAACGTGTCTCCAAGCATTTGAAATAGCTAGTATAGTGAGGGAAAAACACCATTTGCAGTGATACAAAAAAATAAATCAATTCATTCCAATCGTTACATTTGTGAATTAATAATAATAATAGATACCAAGACAAACATTGGAATGATAGAAAGATATGGATGTCAGCTTTATCTCTGATACAAAAATTTCGTGACATATGTCAGACGCAAAAACGTAATCAATGGTGATTTATAGGGAAACGAGTCGACAAGCATTTTGAAATCATTGGCGGAGAAAGGAAAGAAGTTATTTGTTGGTATCGATAGGAGCCTTTTCTAATCGTTTACGTATTTTGAATAACATATCGTATAAAGTTTTCTCTTTGAGAATTGTGTTTAAAAGATTTGAGTATTGTCCGAACTTTTGTTGCCTTACATAAACTGTCATCTTTGAAGTTGAGGTTGCAAATTCAATGGTGTCTCAATGGAGTTTTTGTTGAATCGTGGATGATAGTAGTAGTGTAGAAATATAGAAGCTCTATAATACTGCAAGCTTTTAAATTGATTAACCTTTGCCATTTTTCTATTCACATTTGAAAGTTGCTTAGCTAATAATCATGATCACAACCAGTTTGAACTTATTTTATATGGTAAATCCATGTTTCTTACGACACGTATAACTGTGATATTAAATTAGTGGAAAAGTGCAGAGTAAATGCACGTGATTGTGATTAGATTTGGTATGTTCCATTGCTAATTATTGAGCATTTCATGTGTAGCAGTTTTGACATAGGTAATAGTAACAATTGCAGTAGAATGGGTGTGTGAAGCAAGGAATATGTTTCGTACGTGCGTTATTAAATTTCATAGCAAGAGTATGTTATTAGTTTACTCGAAGTCGCTAGTTTTTTTTTTTTTCGAATGAATTCTAATGTTAAACAACATTTTTCGTTACTATAGTAGTGATTTCAAATGTTTGATGATTCGTTTGTCTAAAAATCACTATCGTTTACTATTTTGCGTTTGAAACATGTTATGAAATATTTTTTATCGATTTTTTTTTTTCAACATTCAATTTATCTAGTATATATTTGTGCACGACTTTATTCAATATATCGATGCACACAAGATATCAATGTTTCCCATCTTTGTTGCGCACATATGTTCTCCCGGAAAACAATACTTGTTGGCATTGGTTAAAAAGACAATTAATTTAATATTGCATAACAATAATAAATATTTAATCCATAAATATTCATTATTTCTAGTTTACAAATTGTTTTTTACAATTGTGCACGTTACATTACAAATTAAAATTTTTGTTTCCAGTAATTAAATTATTTTCGCATCCGCAAAATCAAAGAGTTTAAAATTAAATCCGTTTGTGCAGAATAAGGTCCCCACTACATCAAAATTGCATGTCAAGTTTTGTAAGAAATAAGTGTGTCAAGTCATTCATAGAAAAAAAATTGGTTTGGTTTTCCATAGTACTGGGGACAAGTGCCAAGTCAATTCGTTGTAGAAGATAGTTGAATATGTGTTGACACAATATTTATTTGTGAATGTCCTTGCACACTTTTCTATTTAAAACTATTATTGATAGTTTTATGAGACTTGAAATTTGACCGGAAAAAATAATGGAAAATCCAACACATTCATGCTACAAAGTGACATAATTTTTTATAGCTCCAAGTTATGGTTGTCGACATTCATGATCTTGGGTTCTGATGGGGTTTTTGATGATGTTGAACTCACTTCCACTATAAAAAATAGGATTCAAACACTTGTATTTCCAACTTTTTATTGAAAAAATAAAAAATGTCAGATTGCAGTGAATTTTGGCAGTGAGGGAAAATTTTCTGACGAGGTTTTCAATGATGCTAAATCCATTTCCTCTATTAAAAAACAGGATTCAAACACTCATGCTTCCGGATTTTTATTGGAAAAACAAAACAAAAATGTCGGATTGCGATGATTTTTTATCGCGTGGGGAAATTTTTCCGCCTCAATAGACAATGTCTATTATTGTATATCATAAGTTTTTGTTTCTTATGACACTCATATCAATGATCTTGAAGCAAGAGCAAAGTAAAAAAGTAAATGGACAGGATGCTTTTGGAATTTGAATTTTTTTTCCCATTACATACCGCAAAAGTTGGTTTTCTTATCTTTGATTGTTAATTATTTAGACTGACATGTGTAACAATTTTCACACGAGTAATGTTAACAAATAGTGTTTACGAAGAAAACAAAGAATTGTGAATTGAAACGATGTAACAACCCTTGGTTGATTTTGAATGTAAATAAAATAAGACCAAGGTCATGGGACACGTATTCCAAGTTGAATGGTTGGAAAACATTATAGTAGCCATCACCTATGGTTTATTAATGGCTATGGAAATTGGCAAAGGAAGAGAGGCAATAAATGGCATTTGATTATGATAAATAAAGGAAAATAGGAGAAAATAAAGGTGAAAGGTCATAAATTTACATGCAAGGGAAACCAGAGGAAAAATGAAGGAAAATGAAATAAAAAGAGAGATCAATGATAAAAAGGCTTCAAAGAAATAATTGATATCTTTTTTACAGTTTTGAGATTCAACTCTAGTTCATTCTCTCTCATACACTCTTGCAAACTTAAAGAATTCTTGAAGCACTCTAGCATTCACTTTGATTTGGAGAAAGCAAGCAAAGGACAAGCAAGGAATTAGTGAGGAGTGGAAAAGAAGGTTGGATCAACAAATACAACTGGTGGACATTGCATGTAATAGGTTGCATGTGTGATTTCCTTGATGAGCTTTGGATGCATGGTACATTCATGTGGTTCTTCGATTATGTTGTTGTCATTAGCATGGTATTTTCTTGGATTGATAGTGGTTTCGACCTTGCCCTGCCATTTCCTGGATAACCATGATGTAGTGGGTTCCCCATTTGGATTTTCTGATTGGTTCTTAGGTTCCTTATGGATGTGGGTTGGGATAGATTCTATGGCGTCCTTGAACAACTTGGGATCCTGGAGGTTGTGGGTTGAGATGGTAGTTCTCTAGAGCCTTGTAACAACTTGGTTCCTTGGAGGTTATGGGTTGAGATAGAATCCCTGGAGCCCTGGATAGCTCGAGAAGAGATCGATCTGGTTGATGTTAATGATTTCTGGACCAGTTTGGTGAAATCACTATGGTTGAGAGTTGAGGTGGTTTGGCCTCTGGAAGCCCTGGTTGGTTTTCTTTTGGTTTAAACCATACGATCCCACATCCATGCTTGGAATATGGCTCAGGTTCGATTGGCTGAAAGAGAGATTTGGTTCAACATTTCGTTATTTTAATATGAGTTATTTTCCTAATGTGATTTATGAGCACTTGTACTGGTTATTATGTGTATTTTATGGATGATTTTTCATGGTTTCTATTCCGATTATAAGCTGGTTAAATGCATGGTTCTATGATGTGCTCTAACTATTGTCCATGTTCATGATTTGGTAAGTTATTAAATGGTTGATGAATGCATACGCTAACAAGTGTTGTTGCAGCTAGTTAAAGAGGGCATTGAGCCTTCTTGGTGATTCTCAAATGAAGTTCAGGAGTTTATGGCCAGATATGCATTCATGACTTGTAGCTTCCATGTTTACCATATGTTTGACGAAATACCTATCATGTATTGACATGTCTTGGTCAAGATATTGCTTGAGTTTTGATTGTTTAGCATTGTCATTATCTTAGTCATGATTCTGGAAAGTTACAGGCAGTTCTGGGAAGTGTTCTGGAGGCTAGCCTGAAAAATTGGCTTAGGTCTCGCGATTGTTGGTACAACACTGAGGAATTTCAGTCAGAATTGTTGGTAGACAGGATTATGTGTACGGTTGGAACCTCATAACTATACCCACAATGTGTTAAGGGTGTGGTTGGGGTGTTAAGTCTATGAAAAAGAGTTCCAGCTCAGGGATTGATCACCAGGGGTGGTTGTTAGGTTGTTGAGCGAGCTAATGTCCCTGCGAGATGGTAGTATGTGTTCTGGTTTGTAGGCCCAACTTCCATAATTGGAACTTGGAGGTCAGGTCTAGTCATAATTACACTCAACTTATATTTACCCTAGAGAGTTTGAAAAAGTGGGTAAATGTGGGAGGAGGTGGTTATAGGGTGGCATCAAAGCAGGTTTTATTCTATTTGGGTGACAACTGATACCAAATAATGGTACCAGAGCCAGGTTGCAGCACTAGACCTTGGGGTGAATGTGATTGTCATGCATGCGTGTTAGTTGGATATGTGTTTATTATGCATGAATTTTTCGTGGTTGTGGTTATGCAATTAGTGTTACAATTTGTGTTGTCATGCATGATGATAACCTCCAATGAGATACATTGAGGTATGATTTTGGATTATGTTTTCTATTTGTCTAACATGGTATGTTTGTAGAAAATAGAAGATCAGAGATGAAGAGTAGAATGGTGGACTATAGTTCACATTACTCCCCTTACAGGTTTGATGTGAAGTCAGTGGAATCAAAAAGGCCAGTTGAGCAACAAGGAGAAGAATATTCTCCTGATATGGCAGACACATTGCGCAGTTTGAGGGTAGAGATAAGAAGTTGTAAGGAATATAATTATAGGTTGATTGAGGCACAAGAAAGAATTGCGAGGGCTCAAGAAAAGCAAGCAGAAGTTAATGAAATCATCCTTCAAAGTCTTTCAAATCTACAAAAGCAGGGACATATGAGGATCAATTATGGATAGGAGGAGAAGACTAATGGGGCATATGGAAGCAGGTCTTATAGAGGGTATAGGTTGGATAGATATGATACAGTTAGAGGTGGAAGATGCTTGGATACACTTGATAGGAGGGGTATCACTTATGGATTTCATTCTAGTTTTGGTTTCGAGAGACATCATCGCCATTACTGTTGTCATCCTTATAGGAGAAGTGCGACGAGATATTTTCTAAAGGATTTCAAGAAAACTAAGCCTCCTACATTTGATTGAGAGATGAAGAGATCAAAATATGCAGAAGAATGGTTTGTTAGGATGAAGAAGTTCCCCAAATTGCATGATTACTCAAAGAACATGAAAGCCAAGATAACTACCTTTAGCCTTAAAGGCATATCATACATCTGGTGGGAAGATGTTAAGAATGTCAGAAGAATTAGAGAAGATGAGCTGATTTGGGATGAGTTTAAGAGACTCTTCAAGAAGAAGTACTTGTCAGAAATAGACTATGATGACCAGGCTAAGGAGTTTTAGAGTTGAAGATGGGTTCTATAAAAAATGATGAGTACATTAGCAGGTTGTTGGACCTGTTAAGGTATGTGCCTTATCTTAGGGATGATAAAGCAAAGATTCAAAGGTCCATTAGTGGGTTGGCAGTAACATTCAAGGATCAGATTGAGTTTGACGAGCCTTGGTCATTAGAGGAAGCTATTAGAAAGCTAAAGTAATTTGATCAGCAGTCAAAGTGCAAATCTGACTCCAAGCGTGACTGGAAAGGGAATGAAAAGACTAAAGGAAAATGGCCTCAAAAGCGAGGAAGAAATCAAGATGCATGAGACAAGGAGAATGTGGCACCTTATAAGAAGTTTAATGTAGTTGAGAGAGGACATGGGTCTCAGCCTGAGGAGCAAAATAAAGGTGATGGCAGGAAGCCTTTGAGGTCTTGGACTTGTGGTGGAGATCATCGCGAGAGGGATTTTCCATCGCACTAGGGTGGTAGTCCTTAGATTTACAATGCTCATGAGGCACTAACAGTTGGGGATGTTGGTTAGAGTGTTCCTCGGATTTATGCAGTAGTGGATAATAGGTAGGCAGATTATCTGGCATCCGTTATTGAGATGGAACACAAGCTTTGTGATCAAGTTGTTTCTATTTTGATTGATCCTAGATCAAATTATAGTTATATCAATCCTGACCTGGTGGATAAGTGTTGCTTGAGTAAATAAGTACATGCATAATATTGGTTGGTGTAGTTGGCTACAGGGACCAAGAGGAGAGTTCATCATTGGGTGAGATGTTGTTCATTTAAGTTGAATGGTATGCCTACATGAACACATCTAAATGTTCTTCCTTTGGGTTCATATAATATGCTTTTGGGCATGGACCGGTTGTTCATTCACAAGACTAAAATGGACTATTACGACAAGCCTATTGAGTGCTTAGATCATGATGGATAAAAGAGAATATTGTAGGGAATTAAGAAGCCTACATCAGTGAGAATGGTCACAACTATGCAAGCAAAGCACAACTGTAGAAAATGTTGTTTGTTATTTGTAGTTCATATTTCCAATGACAAAGGGAAGGATGTTAAGGATGAGGAATTTATGAAGAAGTATATTGTTTTGAAACAATTTCAAGATGTGTTTCTTGAAGAGATCCTAGAGATACCACCTCATAGGGAAGTGGACTTCTCTATTGAGTTGATGCCAGGAGCAACACCAACTTCAAAGGCACCATACAGGATGAGCACTCCAGAACTGGTGGAATTGAAATTGTAGCTTAAATAAATGCTCAACAAGGGATACATAAGGCCAAGTGTGTTGCCATGGGGCACACCATTATTATTTATAAGGAAGAAGGATGGTACTCTCAAATTGTGCATTGATGACAAACAATTGAACAAACTAAATATCAAGAATATGTATACATTGTCGCAGATTGATGAGTCATTTGATCAGTTGAAGGGAGCAATGATGTTCTCAAAGATTTATTTGAAATCAAGATACCATCATGTGCGCATCAAAGAAGAAGGCATCTACAAGACTACATTCTGAACGAGGTATGGGCACTATGAGTTTGTGGTGGTTCCTTTTGGTCTTACAAATGCTCCAACCACTTTCATGTGTTTGATGAACAATGTGTCGCGTCCTTAACTGGACAAGTAATTGATAGTCTTTTTTGGTGACATATTGATATATTCCAAGAATGAGCAAGAACATGCAGAGCCCCTGGTAGCAATGTTGAGATTTTTGAGAGAGCATCATTTGTATGCCAAGCTTAGTAAGTAAATTTTCTTTCAAACTCAGATTCACTACTTGGGACATGTTATTTCCAAGGAAGGGATAGCAGTGGATCCAGAAAATATTAAATCTATCATAGAATGGACAACTCCTAAGAATGTGGATGAGGTCAGATCATTCATGGGACTAGCAGGTTATTACAAGCGGTTCATTAGGAGCTTCTAGAAGATTAGCTATCCTATTACATCATTGGAGAGAAAAGGGAAGAAGTTTGAACAGGCCGAGGAGTGTGCAACTAATTTTGATTAGTTGAAGCATTTGCTTACAAATTCTCCAGTTCTGAAGATTGTATATCCCGATAAGGAGTTTGTGGTTTGTACAGATGCTTACAAGGAGGGACTTGGTGGAGTCCTGATGGAGGAAGGGCAAGTGGTATGCTATGAGTCAAGGAAGTTGAATGAGAACGAGCAAAACTATGTGACACACGATCTTGAGTTGACAACCATCATTCATGTATTGAATATTTTGAGACATTATCTCCTTGGAAGGAGGTTTGTTCTAATGAGTGATCATAATGGATTGAGGTACTTTTTTAACCAACCTATTCTGAATTTAAGGCAAGCTAGGTGGTTGGACACCCTAAATGAGTTTGATTCGATGATAAAGTACATTAAAGGCAATGAGAATAGGTTTGTGGATGCTCTCAGTAGGAGAGTGCAGGTAAATCAAATTTCAACTATGATCTCTTCTGGAATAAATTTACAGTAGCAGATCTTACATGCAGTGCATCAGGATAGGAAATAACGACAATTGAAGCAACATGTTATGAAACCAACTCACAAAAAGATAGAAAAGATAGATAAACACCTTCAAAATAAGTCTCTTCGAGAGGGCAACATCCTTTACATTACACAAATGAACAATTCTTGGATGATACAAATGACAAGACCTCCTTTCTATACAGAGGAGTATAAGAGGTCATAATATAATCAGAGCCGACATAACAATAATAATGTAAGGGTACAATAATAACAATAGTGGGTTTCTATGGGGCATAATAATAAAAATATGGGGACTACATGGGCACAACAATATAATAAGGGGTTTGTACTAATAACAATAAGGGGTTACACTAGTAGTATAGGGACCTAACATGCCCCTCTCCTTCAAAAAATGTTGTCACAATGCTTGAGTATTTCTTGACGATTTTGTATAAAATTCTTGTCCTCCCATGCGGAATCTTCAGCAGGTAAGTTCTTCCACTTGATGAGATACTCTGAAATTGACCGATTTCGTAGCTGTCGGGTTCTTGTTTCTGTGACTGCTCCAAGTTCCAATATGATTTTTCCTTCCTTGTCAAGTTCTGGCAATATTGTTTGAACTGGGATCTTTTGCAACTTTTGAATGAGTGGCCACACTTCTTCGTCCTTCTTCCATTCATCCCTTGCTTTGTTTATCCAATCTGGTTGGATAATAGAAATAACACAAAACAATGCTTCCACATCCTCATCGTTTCTTGAGAGTGCATATGCAACAACCTTTTGCTTCCCTTTTTTGTAGATGATTTCAAAGTCATAACCGAACATATTTGTGACCCATTTTTCCTGTTCTTCCAAAGATAATCTTTGTTCTAAAAAGTATTTAGGACTATCATGATCCATTTTTACCTTGAAGTGTCTTCCCATTAGGTAAGGTCACCATTTCTTAAGTGTATGTAGTATTTCCAACATTTCCTTCTCATAAATAGCTTGGTTGAGATGTAGCTGTAAAAATACCCAATTGCCTACATAAAAACTTCTTTCACTGCAATGTTGATATGCCCGTTGTTTCATTCGATTCTGCAACAAGTGGCATTATCCTTTAAAAGTTGGAGAACTTGTTGTTGTTCCTCGATGTGATATTTCACTGCTTGAATATTTTTCTTCTTGATATGTCCTTATATATTGAGAGTTTGAGGAGTGGTAGTTTCTTCCAATGCATTACAAGATATGGTCGAATTCATTTCCTAATGCTCGATGTGATCTTTCACTTCTTGAACATTTTTCTTCTTGATATGTCCTTCTATCTTGATAGCTTGAGGAGTGGTAATTCTGGCCAATGCATTAGAAGATATGGTCAGATTCACTTCTTGAACCTTTTTCTTCTTGATATGTCCTTCTATCTTGAGAGTTTGAGGAATGGTAATTCTTGCCAATGCTTTACAAGATATGGTCAGATTCATTTCTTCTTTCTCTGGGGTTGGTTCTTGGCGTATATAATCTTCTTTTGATGCTTCTTGATCCTTTTCTTCCTCCTCTTCATAATCTATGTAAAATAATTTCTTCTCAACACACTTATGACCTTTACTGTATATGCTATCACAATTGTAACAAAGCCCTTTTTCTTTTTCTTTATTCTTTTTTTTTTCAATTGTTGTGGTGTAAACCTTGTAGTTTGTGGAAGGCTAGGAGAAAAAAAACTTCCATAATTATAGTCATGATTGGTGGGATTCCTTGTTTCCATAATTTCGCTTTCAATTTTTCTTTCCAACATGAATGCCTTCTCCAATGAATCAGGTTCCCAAAGACGAACCTCATGTTGAATGTTATCCTTTAAAGTCCCTATGAAGACATCAATCCTTTGCTTCTCTGGAATATCATTTACCCTTATATTCAATTTTTTAAAGTCCTCAATGTGCTCTACCATTGAACCCTTTTGTTTGATATTTATCCATTGGCTAAAGTAGGTGTTTCTCTTTGTATCCTCATAATGTGCTATCATTTCCTCCATGAAAATTGACCACGTGACAAGTGGTTTACGAGAAAAAAGCTCTTCATACCATAAAAATTGATTCGGTTCTAAATATAAAGATGCAATACATACCTTTTGTAATAGTTGCACCTCATGTAGATGAAAATATTGCTCCATCTGTAGTATCCAATTTAATGGGTCCTTTCCATCAAACTTCTTCATACCGCATTTTCTTGATTTTAGGACATCGATCTTGAAATGACTGTAACTCTATAATTTCAGATCTCCAAGTTTTGAAATTGTGTCCTGCATTATCCCTATGAGTCCTCTTTCTAACCTCGCAAGTCTGATCAAGATTGGTTTCTGCAAGGAAGAGTTATGTCAAATCTCCCACGATGACCTGATTATAGACTTGTTCAGTAGAGTAAACTAGTACGAAGTGCCACATGTCACTGTTTCAACCTTAGGACCTAAAACCGATAAACAAAAAACTAAAGTCCATCCTATTTCTGTAAATTCTTACGAAATTTCAATTTGATGCTCAAAGAGAAAGTTATGACGATTTTCCCAATGTCACCTATTTGGGATGTAATTCGGAACCCTGTAGAAACCATACATGTATTGGATTGTATCTCTGAAAATATAACAAAACAAGATCTAAAATTCGGGCCCGACCTTCACCAAGATTTCGTTTCAAATGGGTTTTAATTTCATAGTCTGAAACTTTGTAGAAAAACAATTATAGCAAAAATTCCACGATGGCTTGTTTGAGATGGAATTATGGAGCTTGCAAAACCCTAACTTCCTCAGATCATATATCCGAAAATATAGCGAGACAAGATATGAAATTCAGACCCAAAGTTCAGCGAGATGTCTTCTGAATGGGTTTTTTTTAGATTTTGAAATGTCGCAAAAAAAATGTTATAGCGAAAACTCCATGATGACCTGTTTGGAGCAGCGAATCCCTAGAATCCAAAGCTCTTACACCAAATGTTATGAAACCAGCTCACAAGTAGATAGAAAAGATAGATCAACGCCTTCAAAATAAGCCTCTTCGAGGGGGAAACCTCCTTTACATTACACAAATGAACAATTCTTCGATGATACAAATGACAAGACCTCCTTTCTATATATAGTAGTCTAAGGGGTCATAATATAATCAGAGCCGACACAACAATAATAATGTAAGGGCACAATAATAACAATAGTGGGCTTCTATGGGGCACAATAATAACAATATGGGGACTACATGGGCACAATAATAACAATAAGGGCTACAATGACAATAACAATGGGGGAATACACTAGTATTATAGGGACCTAACATGCCCCTATCCTTGAACAAAGTGTTGTCCTCAACACTTGAGTAGTTCTGGATGCTTCTGTGTAAAATTATCTCCTCCCATGTGGAATCTTTAGCGGGTAAGTTCTTCCACTTGATGATATACTCTGAAATTGATCGATTTCGTAGATGTCGAGTTCTTATTTCTGTGACTACTTCAGGTTCCAACATGATTTTTCCTTCCTTGTCAAGTTTTGGAAATATTGTTTGAACTAGGAGCTTGTAACCTATAACCTTCTTTAAGCATGAAACATGGAAAACTGGTTGCAGTTGGGAAGATGCAGGAAGCTCTAATTTGTATGCCATAGTACCAATATTTTGCAACACCTTGTACGATACATAATACTTTGGTGATAATTTATTATCCTTCTTAGCTTGCTTGAGGGACATTTGTTTGTATGGTTGTAGTCGTAGAAATACCCAGTCACCTACATCAAAACTTCTTTCACTGTGATGTTGATTTACCTATCATTTCATTTTATTATGCACCACCCATTGTGTTTGTTTATCAGTTACAAAGAAACGAAGATATCCTTCCAAACATTTGTTCACTATCTCAGTTTTCCCATTAGATTGAGGATGATAAGATGAGCTATGAGCTAACTGAGTACCCAAACAAGAAGATAATTCCATCCAAAAATTTCCAGTGAAAATGGGATCTCTGTCGCTTACAATAATCTTTGGGTTTCCATTAGCTTTTGTGTTGTTTCCATAAATGCAGTAGCAACTATACTGGCTTTAAATGGATGAGATAATGCACAAAAGTGTACATACTTGGTAAGTCTATTAACTACCACCATGATGACACTCTTTCCTTCAGATTTGGGTAGACCTGTGATAAAATCCATTGAAACCTCCTCCCAACGTTGACTTGGAATGGATAAAGGTTGTAACAGACCCAGGGTCTTAATTGTTTCAGCTTTATTTTGTTGGCAAACTAGGCATCCCGCCACAAAATTTTGAATATCAGATTTAAGGCCATGCCAAAAAAATTCCTTCTTAACCTTGTGGTATGTTTTTAAAAATCCTGAGTGCCCTCCTAACGGAGAGGTGTGCAATTTGAGAAGAATCTTTTGTTTGATTTGGGAATTCTTATAGAGGTATAAGCGATATTTGTACCATAGCGAATCATTTTTCTAGCTAAATGTATCTGATGTATTGGATGTTTATGTAATTTTTGAATGAGTGCCCACACTTTTTCGTCATTCTTCCATTCATCCCTTGCTTTTTTTTATCCAATCTGGGTTGATAATAGAAATGGCACAAAAGAATGCTTCCACATCCTCATCCTTTCTTGAGAGTGCATCTGCAACAACATTTTGCTTCCCTTTTTTGTAGATGATTTCAAAGTCATAACCCAACATCTTGTGACCCATTTTTGTTGCTTTTATGAAGATAATATTTCTTCTAAAAAGTATTTAAGGCTATCATGATCCGTTTTTACCTAAAGTGTCTTCCCATTAGGCAAGGTCGTCATTTATTAAGTGCATGTAGTATTTCCAACATTTCCTTCTTAGAAATAGCTTTGTGTAAATACTTTCCTTTGATTGGACGACTGTCAAAAGCAATGGGTCTTCCTTCTTGCATTAAAATAGCACCAATTCCATTTCCTGAGGCAACACATTCCACAATAAAGGTTTTTGTGAATTTTGGCGTAACTAATACCAATGCTTGGCACATTGCCTCTTTAAGATGTTCAAAGGCCATCGTTGCTTCTAGAGTCCAAGAAAATGCATCTTTCTTCAGTAATGTCCTTAGAAGTGCTGCTATTCTCCCATAATTCTCAACAAACTTGTGATAATACCCAGTCAACCCGAGAAATCCTTGCTGATGCTTTATGGATGTGGGAATTTTGCATTCCTTAATGGCTTTAATTTTTCTAGGGTCTACCTTAAAACCTTCATGAGATACAATATGACCTAGATATTCCACCTCCTATACTCCAAAGAAACATTTGGAGGCTTTTGCATATGATTGTTTCTCCTCCAATAGTTTGAGCACCCTGTCAACATGTTGAACATGATCCCTCCAAGAGTTTTTGTAGATTAGTATATCATCAAAAATACTAACACAAATTTTCTAAGGAAGGGTTTGAAAATGGAATTCATCAAACCTTGAAATGTAGAAGGTGCGTTGGTAATTCCAAAAGGCATGACCAAGAATTCATAATGACCCTCGTGAGTTCTAAATTTTTTTTCGGAATGTCTTCAGTCTTCATTTTGATTTGATGATATCCTGAACGAAGATCCAACTTGGTGAAGTAAATTTCTCCATGTATTTCATCCAATAATTTATGAATGACTATAATGGGAATTTTTTCTTAAATAGTGAGCTTGTTGAGCTCCCTATAATTTGGACACATGTGCCATGATCCATCCTTCTTGTGCACCAATACTACTGGAGAAGAGAAATAAATTTGACTAGGTTGAATTATACTAGCCGCTAGCATTTTTGCAACCATATGTTCAATTTCACGCTTTTGGGCATATGGATATCTGTAAGGCCTGATGTTTGGAGGAATACTTCCTAGAATCAAATGAATACCATGGTCATGGTCATGAATAGGTGGGAGGCCTTTGGGAGCCTCAAATACCTTGGAATGATTGTCCAAGACTTTTTGGAGATATGGAGAAATAGATGATTTCGATGTGGGAACCTCTAGTGGACATAAGTATGCAATTATGCCCCGTTGTTCTTTCTTTAGAAGCTTTGTCATGCCTAAGAGCTGATTAAATTTCCCAGTTTCCCTGCGATACCCCTTAATTCAACTTCCTTTCCTTCCCAAAATTTTCAAGAAAAGTTCTTGAAAATTAAAAGCTATTGTACCCAAAGATTGTATCCATTGGACTCCTAGCACAACATTAGCACCACCCATTCTAATGGAAAGCATTGAACTATTCAATACATATTCTCCCATGGATAACTTGATATTATGGCACTTTCCAGATCAATTTATGGTTCCTCCATTTGCAACCATCACTTGACACTCTGGTGCTAGATACAGGAAGCAATTCAATTCCTTAGCTATTTTACAATGAGTAAAATTATGGATACTACCCGAATCTATCAACACTATTACCTTTTATTCTTGATATGTCCTTCTATCTTAAGAGTTTGAGGAGTTGTAATTCCTACCAATGCATTACAATATATGGTCGGATTCATTTCTTCTTTCTCTAGGGTTGGTTCCTGGTGTATATCCTCTTATTTTGACGTTTCTTGTTCCTTTTATTCCTCCCCTTCACAATCGATGTAAAATAATTTCTTCTCAGCACACTTATGACCTTTAGTGTATTTGCTATCACAACTATAAGAAAGCTTTTGCTCTTTTCTCTTCAAATTGTTGTGGTGTCAACCTTGTAGGTTGTGGAAGGCTAGGGGCAACAACACTTCCATCTTTATAGTCGTGAGTGGTAGGCTTCCTTGTTTGCATAATTTTTCTTTCAATTTTTCTTGCCAACCTGAATGCCTTTTCCAATGAATCATGTTCCCAAAGGCGAACCTCATGTTGGATGTTATCCTTTAAGGTCCCTATGAACACATCAATCCTATGCTCCTCTGGAATATCATTTACCCTTATATTCAATTTTTGGAAGTCCTGAATGTGCTCCACCATTGAACCCTTTTGTTTGAGATTTATCAATTGACTAAAGAAGGTGTTACTCTTTTTATCCTCATAATGTGTCATCATTTCCTTTGTAAAGATTAACCAATGACAATTTTTTTACAAGAGCAAAGCCACCCATACCATACAAACTGATTGGGTTCCAAATATAAAGTTGCAATGTGTACCTTTTGTGTGTTTTGCACATTATGGAGATCGAAATATTTCTCTATCTGTAGTATCCATGTTACGGGATCCTTGCCATCAAAACTGCTCATATCAATCTTTGGAACATGGTGGGTCTTCGATCCAATGTTAGAGTCTATGAAATCATGATTAAAATTTATTTTTTTCTCATCATGAGTTTCATCTAATACCTTTTTGCAATTAGGAAGCATTTCTTGTAGCAACCTTGTCAAACATTCCTTAAAACCTTCCATGTCTGCTTTTAAACCATTCCTAAAATCTTCCATGTTATCTTTCATGTCAACCATATTAGATTTCATGCCATTCTTCAATCCTTCCATGCTTGATTTTAAGCTATTCTTCAAACCATCCATCTGAGCTTCCATTTCATTTTTGGTTACTCTTTGTGAGAACGAAAATTGTTTCACTTGATCTCATACTTTTGATATATCATGTTACATTTCTTTTTCTTCTTCATGCGTCATAGTAAAAATTTCGGGTTGCTTACTAGGTGTTTCCATTTTATTTCTTCAAGGCATAAATTAATTAGTATTATGCTTCATTATGCCCTTTGAATCACTTCAAATTAGTTTTTCAAACAAAACTTATGCAAATTTAAAAAAATACACACTTTTTTCTTTGTAGGAGCTCGATATTGAATCTGTTTTATCTCTGTAATGACGGATCTCCAAGATCTAAAATTTCATATCGTGGTATCCTTATGAGTCCTATTTTCAACCCCACAAGTCTGATCAAGATTGGATTCTCCAAGAAATCTTTATGCCCAATCTCCCACAATGACCTGATTATAGACTAGTTTAGTAGAGAGAAATTGTACGAAGTGCCACATGTCACTGTTTCGACCTTTAAAGCTGAAAATGATACCCAACAAACTAAATTCCGTCCTCTTTCTGTCACTTTTTATGAAATTTAAATCCAATGCTCAGAGAGAAAGTTATGACGATTTTCCCAAGGTCCCCTGTTTGGGATCGAATTCGGGAGCGTGCGAAAACCCTAACTTCCTTGGATCATATCTCCACAAATATAGCTATACAAGTTCTGTTATTCGGACACAACGTTCATCAAGATTTCCTCTCAAATGGGTTTTGTTTTAGCTTCTGAATCTTTGTAAAAATAAGTTATAGCAAAAATTCCGCAAGGACCTATTTGAAGCAGCAAAACCCTAGAATCCAACCTCTTATACCAAATGTTATGCAACCAGCTCACAAAAAGATAGAAAAGGTAGATCAACGACTTCAAAAGAAGCCTCTTAGAGGGGGAAACCTCCTTAAATTACACAAATGAACAATTCTTGGATGAATAGGAGTCTAAGGGGTCACAATATAATCAGAGCCGACATAACAATAATAATGTAAAGGCACAACAATAACAATAATGGGCTTCTATGGGGCACAATAATAATAATATGGGGACAACATGGGCACAAAAATAACATTAAGGGCTACAATGACAATAATAATGGGGGAATACACTAGTATTATAGGGAGCTAACAACAGGGATGAGGAGTACCACCTCATGACAAATGGCTTCGTGAGATTCAGGAACATGATTTATGTGCCAGATAGTAGTGACTTGAAGAAGCTTATCTTGAAATAGTTTCTTGTCAAGCCATATAAGCCCACCCAGGATATCAGAAGACATTTATAGTTGTTAAGAAGTTTTACTATTGGCCGAACTTGAAGAAATAGGTGGTTGAGTTTGTTGTAAGATGTTTGGACTGTGAACAGGTGAAAGTAGAATGTAAGCATCAAACTAGTTTGCTGCAACTTATTCTCATTCCATAATGGAAATGGGAGGTAATTTCCACGGGATTTGATTACAGGATTATCGAGGACCTCAAGGCAACATGATTCTATCATGGTTGTGGTTGATAGGTTGTGCAAGGTGGCTCACTTCATTGCAATAAAGTTTACCAATTTAGCTAGTGAGATAGCTCAAATATTCATCGGGGAGATAATGAGGTTGCATGGAGTTACCAAGAATATTGTATCAGATAGATATTCCAAGTTCACTTCCAGGTTTTGGAAGGAGTTGTTTGTAGGCTTGGGCACAGAGTTAGTTTTCAACACAACTTATCATCCACGGACATATGGACAAACAGAGAGGGTAAACAAGATTCTTGAGGACATGGTGAAGAATGTATGTTATGCATCAACAAAGGAAGTGGGAGGAGTGTCTTCCATTGGTAAATTTTTCATATAATAATGGGTATCAAGAAGTCTTGAAGATGAGTCCATTTGAGGCTATTTGTGGACATAGTTGTAATACTCCCATCAATTAGAGTGATATAGTGAACATGGCATTGATTGGACCGGATATGCTGACTAAGATGGAGCACGAGATGCAGGTTATTAAGAGGAATTTATAGGCAACACAATATGGGCAGAAGATTTATGCGGATAAACATAGATCATTCAAGGAGTTTTAGATTGGGGAGCATGTGTACATGTGAATCAAGCCCAAGAAGAGCTCCTTGACGATTGGATCATGTGCCAATTTAGCACCTTGGTATTGTGGGCCTTTTGAGATCATTGAGAGGATTGGACCAATGGCCTACCGACTTGCATTGTTTTAGACAGTGAAATTCCATGATGTTTTCTATGTTTCATAGCTTAAGAGATATGTCTGGGATGCTAATAATGTGATTAATTGGTCTGTATTGTAGGTGGAACTAGAGGGAGATATCCATCCAGAGCCACAATGCATTTTGCAGCGGAAACAACTCATGCTTTGGAACCGACCAATAGAACAAGTTAAAGTGTAGTGGAAGTACTTTGGGCCAGATGAAGCTACATGGGAGATGGTTGATGAGATGCGGGCCTTGTATCCTTCCTTATTTATTGGTTGAGCATATTGGTTTTGGTTATATATATATATATATATATATATATATATATATATATATATATATATATATATATATATATATATATATATATATATATGTATATATATATATATGTATATGTATATATATGTATATATATGTATATATATGTATATGTATATATGTATATGTATATATATGTATATGTATATATATGTTTATGTATATATATGTATATACATATATATACATAAACATATATATACATAAACATATATATATATATATATATATACATAAACATATATATACATATATATACATATACATATATATACATATACATATACATATACATATACATACATATATATACATATACATATACATACATACATATATATACACACACACACACACACACACACACACATATATATATATATATATATACTGCAACGAGAAGTGTTATAAAGCTCCGATAAACAATATGTTGTAAATACTGCAACGAGTTATGTTATAGAGCTCCAATAAGGAGTAGGATGGTCATGATTCTCAATAGTTTGGTATGTTGTAAATGATGCATCGAGTTATGTTATAAAGCTCCATGGGAAACATGTTTTTCTTGTTTAAGCGTCATAGAACACCGAGGATAGTGTTCCCCTAAGGGGGAGAGGTTTCTAACAACCCCTGGTTGGTTTTCCATCTAAATAAAATAAGACGAAGGTCATGGGACACATATTCCAAGCTGAATGGTGGGAAAACATTATAATGGACATCACTTGTGGTTTATTAATGACTATGGAAATTGGCAAAGGCAAAGAGACAATAAATGACATTTAATTATGAGAAATAAATGACATAATTAAATGACATTTAATTATGGCAATGGAAATGACATTGGAAAAGGCAAAGAGGCAAAGAGGAAAATAGGAGAAAAGGAAGGTGAAGAGTTACAAATTTCCATGCAATGGAAATTAGAGGAAAAATGAAGGAAAATGAAATAAAGAAGAAAATGTGATCAATGATCAAAAGGCTTCAGATAAACAATTAATAGTTTTTTGAAATATTTTGGATTCAACTTTTGTTCATTCTCTGTTATACACTTTTCACACTTAGAGAATTTTTAGAGCACTCTAGCATTCACTTGGATTTGGCGAAAGAAAGAAAAGGACAAGCAAGGAATTTGTGAGTAGCGGAAAAGAAGGATGGATTAACAACTGCAACTAGTGGACATTGCAAGTAATAGGTTGCAAGTGTGATTTTCTTGATGATATTTGGATGCCTCGTACATGCATGTGGTTTTTGACTATGTTGCTATCATTGGCATGGGATTTTCCTGGATTGGAAGTTGTTTTAGCCTTGCCTTTCCATTTGTATAACCATGATGTATTGGGTTCCCCATTTGAATTTTCTGATTGGTTCTCAGGTTCCCTATGGCTGTGGGTTGTGATAAAATCTCTAGCGCCTTGGAACAACTTGGGATCCTGGAGGTTGTGGTTTGAGATGGTAGTTATCTATATCCCTGTAACAACTTGGGTCCCTAGAGGCTGTGGGTTGAGATATAATCCCTAGAGTCTTGGATAACTTGGGACGATAACAATCTGGTTGGTGTTAGTGTTTTCTGGACTAGTTTGGTGAAATCACTGTGGTTGAGGGTTGCGGTGGTTTGGCCTTTAGAAACTCTGGTTGGTTTTATTTTGGTTTAACTCATATGATCCCACATTCATGCTTGGAATATGGCGTGGGGTTGATTGGTTGAAAGAGAGATTTGGTTCATCCTAGTTTTTTTCCAGATGGTACATGGAAGTCCCTCACTTGGATGGCATTTTCTTATGTTAATATGAGTTATTTTCCTATTGTGATCTATGAGCACTTGTATTGGTTATTATGTGGATTTTATGGATGATTTGTCATGGTTCCTATTATGATTATAAGTTGGTTAAATGCATGGTTATGTGATTTTCTCTAACTATGGCTCTTGTTCATGGTTTGGTAAGTTATTGAATAGTTGATGGATGCATGGGCTAACAAGTGTTGTTGTAGCTACCTAAAGAGGCCATTGATCCTTCATGGTGATTCTCAGACAAAGTTCAAGAGTTTTATGATCGTATATGCATTCATGATTTGTAACTTCTATGTTTACCATCTATTTGACAAAATGTCTATGATGTATTAACATGTCTTGTTCAAGATATTACTTGAGTTTTGATTGTTTGCATTGTCATCATATTAGTCATGATTCCAAAAGTAACAGGTAGTTCTGGGCAGTGGTTTAGAGGCTAGCCTGAAAAAGTGGCTTAGATCTCATGACCGATAATACAACACTGAGTAATTTCGGTCATAACCATTGGTGGCAAGCTTATGCATGTAGTTGGAGCCTCATAACCACACACATAGAGACAAGTGCAATTGGGATGTCAAATCTTTTAAAAAGAGTTCCATCTTAGGGATTTATCACCATGGGTGGTTACTAGGTTGCTGAGTGATCTAATGTCCCTGAGGAATGGTAGTATGTGCTTCAGTTTGTAGGCCCCACTTCCATATTGGGAACTTGGATGTTGGGTCCAGTCATAGTGACACTCCACTCATATTTACCTTGGAGAGCTTGTGAAAGTGGGTAAATGTTGAGAAGTGTAGCAAGAAAGGTTCAATTTGAATTTAGCCTTAGTCAAATTCAGAAAATTTGAATTTCCACATCAACAAACAACTTATACGCAATTAATTGAAGGGACATGGCTCTTTTCACTCAATTAGAACACTAAATTCGAGTTAATGGGCTTAGAGTTCAGTTTGCATGTGTTGACTTAACTCAAAGGTCATCCATTTAACTAATAAATCAACCAAAAATAGATCATGCATTCAAGGAATTTGAATTTCTCAAGCTGTGATGGAGATTCTAAGGCAATGTATAATTAGTTATATACTAGATTGAGTGTACAATTTAGAGTATTGGTCAGGTGATCAATCCTTGGGGGTTGCACAAGCAAATTTTTTTTTTTTTTGGGGGGGGGGAGGGGAATAGGGGTCTATTTCCTTAGGAATTGTGAAAGGAAATAGGAGCGAGTGCAGGCAATCCGAGTGTGGGCAGTGCGAGTGCAAGAAGAGTGAGAACAATTTTACTCTTGCGGTTTGTCCTTAGAGGAAGAGATCGCAATTGTAATTGTTTCTCAATTCAATTGATTAATAAAAACATGCTTAAGGGGTTTTTAGTAGTTGCTTTCCCCTAGAAACATCTGTGTACTTGTGTATCTGATGATTCATGTTTTCCCATGTTGTTCTAAATTGTGAATTACTTTCCGCACAACAATATAGTAGAATTGTGTCTCTTGATTTTAGATTACATTTCTTGTGAAGTTGCAATTATATCACGATAATTCCACATGGGATAAGAACAAGATTGACATTAGAACAAGTATTCAACCTACGTACTGTGTGTTGGATGCCTGCTAGTGGTTGTCTAGTTGCCCTAAGTGTTGTGGACAAGTGGCAAACTTGTCACAACAAGTGGGTGGTATTTTGATACCCTAAGGATTGACTTTTGGAGCAACCAAGAGCAGCCAAGTGGGTTGGTTGTGTTGCCCTAGTTCTCTAGTTTGGTGTTTGAAAAATTAGAGAAAAGAGGCCTTGTTGCAAAAGTTTTAGATCAGTCAAGGAGTGATTGTATGTGGGAAGATCTGAAATCCATAAGAAGAGTGACAAGAACAACTGATATGTCACAGAGATAGGGAAGATCAAGAAGGACAAGCACTATTCACAAACATAGTTGTGAAAAATGACTTTCATATGCAGTATGAAACAACTTGAGGACCTGAAATACAGTACACATGAAAGGAGCCATGGATTGATAGGAGGCAGATTCATGGAGCCCTAGTTTAGGGTAGATCTAGAAGACCCTATGTGCATACTTCTTAATGGAGTAGAAGGATACTAGTGGGAAGATCGATGAGTCAATTTTTAGTGACACAAAAAGGTGTTATGATAATTGGTATTAGTAGATTGAGGAGGAGAGAGATTTCCCACAGGGAGATCGACTCAGAGAGTGTCTAGTTTCAGAGAGAGAAACCCTATGGAAGTTAGTACTTCAGGACCTGGAGAGATCAGACTCATTATTGTAGTAGTTGCAACAACATATCAATAGTAGCAACATGAGTTGATAAATTTTTTCCATGAATGCAGCTATACTTCCAGGAGTGAGGTGGGGCGATGTAAAACCTTAGTACCAGAGTTGCAGAAATTTGGGTAGGGTCCATTGAGGTGTTCTCCTCATGGATCATTACCTTGCTACATGGGCCCACATTATTTAGTATAAGGAGGATCAATGTCAGATAGATATTGAGGAGTGTAGAGGAGATTTGACAACAGAGCAGGAGGATCAGTAGTAGAGTCAACAACAACAAAATATTCCAAGTAGAGAGTTGTAGACATAGTTGATTCAGGTTTTTTTTTATGCTTCTCATTTTCAGTTTTTGCAGTAGCAACAACAATAGTGAGAGGTAGTTCTACAATACATTCCATAGGTGCAAAATATGGGTGGTTGAAAATCCATTTCTTGCTAAGAGGGAGTGTTGAGAAGTGTAGCAAGAAAGGCTCAATTTGACTTTAGCCTTAGTCAAATTGAGAAAATTCAAATTTCCACATCAACGAACAAGTTGGAGGCAATTAACTGAGGTGACATGGCTCTTGTCACACAGTAAGAACACTAAATTCGAGTTAGTGGGCTTGGAGTTCAGTTTTCGTGTGTTGATTGCCAAATTATAGCACCCTAGTCCAGTTATTTTCAGTTGTACTCAAATAAACTAGTTCTAATAGTTATTAGAGCCTGTTGGAGGTTAGTTGTGCTCAGATATCATCCAGTTAACTGATCAGTCAACCAAAAATATCTCATGCATGCAAGGAATTCAAATTGGTTAAGCTGCGGTGGATATTCCAAGGAAGTGTACAAATAATCATATACTAGATTGAGTGTACAATTTAGAGTATTGGTCAGGTGATTAATCCTTGGGAATTGCACAAGAAAATAGGGGGGGAAATAAGGGCCTATTTCCTCAAGAATTGCACAAGGAAATATGAGTGAGTGTAGGCAGAGTGAGAACACGTTTACCCTTGCAGTTTGTTGTCAAAGCGAGAGATAACAATTGTATTTGTTTCTTAATTCACTTGATTAATGAAAATGGGCTTAAGGGGTTTCTAGTTGTTGCTTTCCCCTAGAAATATCTGTGTACCTGTGTATTTGATGATGCATGTTTGTGCATCTTGTTCAAAATTACGAATTACTTTCCACAAAGTAGTAGAGTAGAATAATGTCTCTTGATTTTAGATTAAATTTCTTGAGCAGTTGAAATTCTATCAGCATATTTCTACAGTAAATGTGGGAGGAGGTGGTTACAAATAGGATTTGAAAATGCTATTCATTGATCGAGTATTTTTTACTACAAAGAAAAATGGGTAGTAGACGAATCAAAGAGACCATTTGCAATGATATGGTTAACTCACTTACTGACATCGATGATAGCTTTGACTGGTCGACAATGTATGAGTGATATGTCAACAAAACAGAAAACAAGCAACAAGATTTGGAGTACCAGATTAGCGAAAGATGGGTGTGTTCTGAAGGTCTTTGAGTTTAGATAAATTATTTATCTCTATGCAAATAATTTTTATTTAAGAATAAGGAGAATTAAGCTAGGAGCGACAAAGGTTCCTGATGAGCCCCAAAAATGGATGATTATTTGGGCTCATTCAACCACCTAATTCGACTTAATCCACCATTCTCATTAGTTTATTGCATGTTTTTGATAATATTTATGCTAATAGAGTGAATTGGGTTAGTCATTATGCCAACAAGTCTAATGTGTGCTTTGTGTAGCCTTTTTAGTCAATTTGGAGACAAAGTCAATGGTTGAAATGAGCACTTGGCAGCCAAATTCGTGGAGAGTATTTTTAGGAAGGTGTTCCCTTCATTTATGGGCCCTTACCTCGAATTCTCCACCATCAGCTCGGGGTTCAAGGGCCACCAAATCAATCAGCACAAGGGTAGCCAAGCAAGTCAAGTAGGAGGACTGTTGGGGTCCTCAATTTGTATAAATAAGAAGGCTTAGGGCCTCATTTTGGTTAGCTAGTGGTTAGTCATTTTGTAGCCAATGGTTAGTCATTTTGTAGGCATAAGTTAGCTAGTTTGTAGTTCGATTTTTATGCAGTAGATTAGCTTTGCTTTCAGCACATTTTCAAGTTTCCATCGTGGACAGTTTTGATGTAATTCTTATTTTCTTGCTCAATAAAGATGAATCCAGATTTGCACCAGCTCTAAATCTCTCTTAGGAGGCTGTAGCTCTTGGGGTTGGGCCCATCTCAAGCGCCCAGTACCTCCTTTGTTTACTTTCAGGTGTCTTTGTTGCATTCTTAGAGTAAAATCTGCTATTTAGATTTAAAACTTGTTGTGTTATTTAGGTTGCTTTTGATGATTAAAGTAGATTTTCATGTTCAGATTGATTTGGATAGATTAATAACATAAGGGATCCTTGGAAAAAGGGGCTCAAGAACCTCTGATCTTACCTCTCCCTCAGTGGGATCGTGAGTTGGGACAAAGGTGACCTTGCTGCCCACAAAAATGTTGTTTTGCTTCACCATGCAAGTATTAGTGTTGGATTCTTAGTTGTCAAACTTGATATCAGTTTTGACTACATGCTTAGGGTTATGATTGCTTATTTGTATAGTTATTTCATCTGATTTTGTGCAAATAAACTTCTGTTCCATTTCTTTTGCTATTATCTAGGTCAGATTAGGTCAAGGTAATTAGGTTCTTGATTTTCCAAGTCTTCATTTGTTAAATTCGAAAAATAACTTGCAGAGCACCTGTTATCCTTCTCTATCTACCCATAATCCAGCAGATAATCTGCTCCAACCCTTAATCCATGATTCGTACCCTTCATTTGCCATACTTTCCCCACCTTGCCCTAATTCCTACATTCTTGTGCATCATCGCTTCCTCCATCCTTGAACAAATCCAATCGCTCCTTAGCCTCATCCACCAAGTCCTAGACCTCTTCACACCCCTATTTCACCTCCATACTCATTCCTCCATCTTTTTCCCTCCATCCATGCTCCAAAATCCCATTTCGAAACATCCTGTAGAAGAATTACAGAACATCCTGAACATTCTGTAGAACCCCTGCAGACTTCCTGTAGAAGCTCATAAACACGGTTTCTTGGCAGCCAAACTTTGTGAGACTCTCTGGAAGGGTGTAGGGACCCCTTAGACCTTCTCTGAACCTTCCCAACCTTTCCCAAGCATTTCTCCTCCTTGATCCACCTCTGCACAGTCAAAAATAGTTAGAAGCACATGCATGATAATTCCAACAACTTAAACAAAAATACAAAAAGATGTTTTCTTCAGATAGAGGTAGTCTAGACACATGTATTTTACCTTCATAGAAGTAATGGCATCTCTTTTAGTAGTTTGCATGCTCTCCTTTGCGTCAGTAGGACTAGCTGGTAGAATTAGGGTTTGCTAGGGTTTGCGTTTCTTTTTGGCTTTCAGTTTCTTTCCGCAAGTAGATCAACTTCCTTTGAGTTAGCTTTCATCCATCAATTAAAAAGCTTCTTCTAAGAGCTCATAGAAGTTGGCTTAAGCTCCTAGCGGACTTGTGCCAGCTGACCAAGTGATAGCTGCGGCAAGAGCTAGTACTTGTGCATACAACACCGTCGCTTCCAAGTTTGTTACGAACTACCGGGTTGATAAAATTAAAGAAGGGAGTTCCAGGAGTTGTAGCATTATTGCTACAATACTAGAGCTCACCATCTTTTTGGCGCCGTTGCCAGGGAAGCGTCAGAGTATTGGTGATTTCCGCTTTTCTTCTATTTTCCACTACAATCTCCTTCTAAGTAGTTTATTTCGTTTCCATTATGCAATTTCGTTTATGCAAAAGTAGATTAGCATTTCCCGCTTTCATAGATTAGCATTTCAATTCCGCAATTTCATTTCTGCAAGCGTAGATTAGCATTTCAATTCTGTAAGCGTAGATTAGCATTTCATTCCTGCAATTTCATTTTAGCTAAATAGATTAGTCCTTTCCTGCTTTCATTTCAATTCCGCATTTTCATTTCAGCAAGATAGTTAGTTGCAGTTCAATCTATTTTAGTTTTGCAGGTACAAGAAGAAAAATACAAAAATCAACCAAAAAGATTTCTTTTCATGCCTTGTAGGAGTAGAGATAGTTCAGAAAAATGATTGCACAACACCCCCACTGCTTCACACAACCAACCTTCTCTCTTCTTCAATGGCTGTGAGAGAAGAACCCCTAAGTGGCCAAAAAGACATATTTAAAGAACCTCTAGGGGAGAAGAAGAAGAAAACATTCCTCTGGAGCAAATGGCTACAAGTAGAAATGTTGGGAGCAGTCCCTTGTCCAAAGACGAATTTGAAAATCAGATCGAAGATTTCAAGAGTGATATGAGGCAGTTTCTTGCCATGCAATTGGATACCCCGTGGATCCAAAAGAAGCAAGAGGAAGCCAAGAGGGCTTTGGTCATCTTTTGTCCCAGGTGCACTAGAAAGCATCCTAGGAACGAATGTCCAATGCACTCCCTAGAAGTGTGTTTCATCTGTGAAGAATACCATCCTACGAATCAGTGCCCTTCCTTACCCAGAATCAAAGCTGCATATCAGAGAGCCAAAGGAGCCACTGAATCACTCTATTATATGAACCAAAGGAGGCCACATGGACCTAGATCTTACCAGCAGGAATTGCAAGGGACATCTGAGACCTGTTATGACCCCTACCAAGCCACTTTCATGCCTTCTTGGGGTCCCCCTGCTCATCCTTCCTGGTTCACACCTCCTCCTTGTTCCTTCATAGATCCATATTATGCCCAACCAACTGCTCATTTGTTTCACTCTTATGCTCAGCCACAGCCTCAGTGGAATGCACATCATCAGGGGTGGAGGCCCCAATACAACACTCCTCTCGCTTATTTTCCTCCACCACCTGCTCATCCACAACCATTGCCTCCTCCTCCACCAAGGCAACCCCAAATGCCTACCCAACCACAATGCCATCCATCTCCATCTCAATTTCACACCTCCACTCAACTACCCGTACCATTTCCAAACTTGTCCATTGGAGTAGCTCAACAAAATTGCAATGCTGAGACACAACATGTCCAAATGACTCCTCTTGAGCTCGATGATCTTCACCATAGCTCAGGAAGAGTGTTGCAAAGCAGAGATTATCTTGAAAGCATTGAAGGACCACATCCGGCAAAAGAAGATTCAAAAGAGGAGATCAAAGAACCATGGGCTTCACTTGATGAAGAGAAGAGATCAGAATCAGAGATCGAGAGAGCTCCCTCATGGTTACCATCAAATATTCCATGTATTCAAGAGAAAGATCAGCAAAAAGAGGAAGATGAGAAAGTCATGTTAGAGGGTGACATGAAACATGATCTAGATCAGCAAAAGAACCAAGGATATCAGAGCTATATTGAGATATGGTTTCAGAAGGTCACAAAGTTGCAGCATTACTCTCTTCTTCAGCTATGTTTGATCCCTTCAAAGTCAAATCATTTGGTCTCTAAGATCTGGATAGCTGTCAAAGCATGCATTTCAAGCCTCCACATCAGTTTATCTCTAATCTCGATGTGCACATGGCTCCATTGGAAGTATTCTTATACTTGAGAACGATTTTTTTTTTTCAAATAGGGTAGGGTAGAAAAAAAAAAAAAAGAGAAAAAAAAGAAAAAGGAAAAAATGAAAAAATAGGAAAATAGAAATCTAAGGTGAAAACCTCCTTGGAGGCGCCTTAGATTGGCTCATTGATTTAAAACCTCCATGAGGCGGTCAATGGGTTGAAAAAAAAGAGAAAAGAGAATAAGATCTCTGGGTGAAAACCTCCCTTGGAGGCGCCCAGGGCAGGCAATTAGGGTGAAAACCTCCATGAGGCGCCCTAGTTGTTTTTCAAAAAAAAAAAAAAAGAGAAAAAGAAAAAGAAGAATGAAGCTAATTTCCATTGGATAATTTCAGGTTGCAGCAATGACATTGCAGGTCAGGAGGATCACTCAAAACAAAGACAAAGGAGTTTTTGTGCCTTCTAGAGGAAGTTCTATATTTCTACAGGAAACATCCTATAGAACCTTCAAGCGAGCCAAATTCGATTTTGGAAGGGGATCTAAAGCTTGGAATCCATTGGTTATGCCTGCAAGCATCCATGTTCCCATTCCTCACCCTTTTCCATCATCTTTTCCACCTCATTGTGCTTCTACAGGAAGTTCCTGTAGAAATTGTAGGAAGCTAGAAATGGATTTCAAAAAGGTGGTTTGGCGAACATGGTAGCTTCCTCAAGGGTTCAGAATTCCTCCTGCACTTTTCAAACTCCTCCTCCATCATCTCCATGCCTGGATCACAACCCAAGCTCAGTTTTCTTTCCATGCAACAAAACTGCAAAATGCCTTGAAGAAAAAAACACATAGAACAGAATTTGTTTCTTCCATAACTTGAAAACCATGCATCCATTTGAAAAATCGTTTTATGGGGAATTGTACAGGGGTGATGGAAACATGCCTGAGTAGTTTCAGCCAATTCCGTTGCACGATTTCCAAGAAATTATCCTCCATCACCATCCACCATTTTTGCATTTTCTCCATATCCATGCGTCTGTTTCAAAACTTGTTTCATGGAGAGATGCAAATGGGTGATAGTAGCCTACCCAAGCAGTTTCAGCCAATTCCAATGCACGGTTTCTGAGAAATTGATCTCTGAAATCTTCAACCATTTTCAATTTTTCTCGAAATCTGTGGATCCATTGATCACGATTTTTCTATGGGAGGTGCAATATGATGATAGGAACATGCTCAAAAATTTTTAGATCGATCCGGTTTACCGTTTGGGAGCAATGGCGAAAAAACGTTCTGGTCCTGTGAAAATTCAGCAGCAGCAGCTTGAAGGTGCAGATCTGAACGTGGAAATGAGCTCCTGCAGCATGCATTCGGCCAGAGGACACCTGCACAAGGAAAACAACTAAAAATCATCAGCCAAGCCCTCATGCAACCAAAGGATCCAGGCATGCAGCAGCAGAATATGAGTATGCAACAGCAAAAAGCACCTCACAGCAACCATCTGACTTCAGGTACGTGACTAAACCTTGTTCCTCTATTGCATGAATCTAATCTAAGTACTGCATGAATGAATGAGATGGGGGGATTCAGCTAGGAAGCTAGCCATATTCGATTGCACTCATCCAGGCAAAAATCACGCAGCATGCATGGGTAAGTCATTCACGTGGAAGTTGAAAAACACAGTTAGTGGTAGATCTGTTGAACTCCAGTGCACAGGACGTCAAATAATTAACAGATAGAGGAGAACATACAGTTTATAACATCACTGTAGTTCGAATAAAGACAACACACGTTTTTTCCAGCTCACCACAAATCACGCTGCAGTTAAACGACGCTCGGCTGAAACTCTCACCACTCTTTGTTCAACTACGGTCAACTGAAGCACATGTCCACCACTTCCAGATCAGTTAACCAATGGTCCTCTACAAGTTTTCTTCCTGATTTCTTAGATTTCTGCCGTTTTTAAAAAAAATCTCCCACCTATCACACTCTACAGGCGTTTCTATAGGAAGCTGTGCTACAAGAAACCCAGCATACGAAGAAGCTTGGACTGTTCACATCAAGGGTGGAAATTCTCAGTGAGGTAGGCCTGGACATAACTTTCCCATGCAAATAATTCAAAAGGTGGTGAATTCGATGTGTTGAGGGGGTAAGGAAAATGTGAATGGAAGTCTGTCTACGAATTCAAAAGTTGTTTTATTATCGCTGCCTGGAATTGTCTTCATGGTCTGCATGTGAGATTTTCTCCAGGGTCTTGAATTAAAATCCCTCATGTAGAAAAATTGAGACACTGTCAAGGCTCACCGGTGAAAAATTGTGAATTTTATATGATTGTGTGCATAACAGAGACGTAGCTCTGCACTCTGTGTAGAGAAATCCCGAAGTCCTCCTTCTGTAACCTCGGGAAAAACACCAAAGAAAGAACAGAAAGGAACACAAGAAAAAGGCCAAGCTACCAAAACAGGGGGTGGTAAAATTACACCAACACCCAGGGAGAAAAGACTAAAGAGAAGGGTAGAAAGGACTGAGAAAGTCCAAGCCAATGAGGGCACCCCTAAGGCAGCCTCAACCAAGCTAAAGGAAAAAGCACCATCGGCCAAGCAGGCTAAAGCAGTTCCATCTTCTTCTACAGGAACCCGGAAGGATGTTTCTACAGGAAGATTAAAAACGGCTTCTACAGGAAGCCAGAAACCAGCCACTACAGGACTTTCTACAGGAAGTCCAGAAAAAAGACAGCAGAAGGAAAAGTCGGCCGAAATCCTAGCTAGGGAGGCAGCAGCTGTGTTGGCTGCCCTAAGTACCTCTCCCAAGCTGAAGGAGAAGTGAAAGAGGGAGCTTCCACTACATTTTAAGGCGAAAAAAGGCATGCAGATAAGAATTGGCAGACCCCAAACCACAGTCAAAGAATCAAACTGTCATTGAGGACACAAAAGCTAAACAAAAGGAGGAGTCTCCTTCAAGGATGTCCATCACCTATGAATGAGAAAGCCAAAAACCTTCACTGGAAGAGAGAAAATTCAGATAATGGACTTAAAAACAGTTCTACAGGATGCTGCGACAGTTCTACAGGAAGTTGAGAATTCTCTAGGAAAAGAAGCACAGGCAGTGGGAAGAAGCAAAGAGAAAAGCATGGTTTCATGATAGAGAAGAGGACATCACTTCAGAAGCTTGGCATGACAAGGAGGCCACCAAGGCCATCAAAGATGAGGAGATAGATTGGTTGCTCAGAGGATGAGCAACACTTTCAGTAGGGGGGTGATGATGAGCCCTAAAAATGGATGATTATTTGGGCTCATTCAACCACCTAATTCGACTTAATCCACCATTCTCATTAGTTTATTGCTTTTTTTTTATTATATTTATGCTAATAGAGTGAATTGGGTTAGTCATTATGCCAACAAGTCTAATGTGTGCTTTGTGTAGCCTTTTTGGTCAATTTGGAGACAAAGTCAATGGTTGAAATGAGCACTTGGTAGCCAAATTCGTGGAGAGTATTTTTAGGAAGGTGTTATCTTCATTTATGGGCCCTTACTTCGAATTCTCCACCATCAGCTCGGAGTTCAAGGGCCACCAAATCAATCAGCACAAGGGCAGCCAAGCAAGTCAAGTAGGACTGCTGTTAACTACAAGTCTTGGGCAGCCGAGTCCCTAAAGTTTAGGAGGACTGTTGGGGTCCTCAATTTGTATAAATAAGAAGGCTTAGGGCCTCATTTTGGTTAGCTAGTGGTTAGCCATTTTGTAGCCAATGGTTAGTCATTTTGTAGGCAGAAGTTAGCTAGTTTGTAGTTCGATTTTTATGCAGTAGATTAGCTTTGCTTTAAGCACATATTCAAGTTTCCATCGTGGACAGTTTTGATGTAACTCTTCTTTTCTTGCTCAATAAAGATGAATCCAGCTTTGCACCAGCTCTAAATCTCTCTTAGGAGGCTGTATCTCTTGGGGTTGGGCCCATCTCAAGCGCCTAGTACCTCCTTTGTTTACTTTCAGGTGTATTTGCTGCATTCTTAGAGTAAAATCTGCTATTTAGATTTAAAACTTGTTGTGTTATTTAGGTTGCTTTTGATGATTAAAGTAGATTTTCATGTTCAGATTGATTTGGATAGATTAATAACATAAGGGATCCTTGGAAAAAGGGGCTCAAGCACCTCTGATCTTACCTCTCCCTCAGTGGGATCGTGAGTTGGGACAAAGGTGACCTTGCTGCCCACAAAAACGCTGTTTTGCTTCACCATGCAAGTATTAGTGTTGGATTCTTAGTTGTCAAACTTGATATCAGTTTTGACTGCATGCTTAGGGTTATGATTGCTTAGTTGTATAGTTAGTTCCTCTGATTTTGTGCAAATAAACTTCTGTTCCATTTCTTTTGCTATTATCTAGGTCATATTAGGTCAAGGTAATTAGGTTCTTGATTTTCCAAGTCTTCATTTGTTAAATTCGAAAAATAACTTGCAGAGAACCCGTTATCCTTCTCTATCTACCCATAATCTAGTAGATAATATGCTCCAACCCTTAATCCATGATTCGTACCCTTCATTTGCCATACTTTCCCCACCTTGCCCTAATTCCTACATTCTTGTGCATCATCGCTTCCTCCATCCTTAAACAAATCCAATCGCTCCTTAGCCTCATCCACCAAGTCCTAGACCTATTCACATCCCTATTTCACCTCCATACTCATTCCTCCATCTTTTTCCCTCCATCCATGCTCCAAAATCCCATTTCGAAACATCCTATAGAAGAATTACAGAACATCCTGTAGAAATCCTGAACATCCTATAGAACCCATGCAGACTTCCAGTAGAAGCTCATAAACACGGTTTCTTGGCAGCCAAACTTTGTGAGACTCTCTGGAAGGGTGTTAGGGACCCCTTAGACCCTCTCTGAACCTTCCCAACCTTTCCCAAGCATTTCTCCTCCTTGATCCACCTCTGCACAGTAAAAAATAGTTAGAAGCACATGCATGATAATTCCAACAACTTAAACAAAAATACAAAAAGATGTTTTCTTCAGATAGAAGTAGTCTAGACACATGTATTTTACCTTCATAGAAGTAATGGCATCTCTTTTAGTAGTTTGCATGCTCTCCTTTGCATCAGTAGGACTAGCTGGTAGAATTAGGGTTTGCTAGGGTTTGCGTTTCTTTTTGGCTTTCAGTTTCTTTCCGCAAGTAGATCAACTTCCTTTGAGTTAGCTTTCATCCATCAATTAAAAAGCTTCTTCTAAGAGCTCATAGAAGTTGGCTTAAGCTCCTAGCGGACTTGTGCCAGCTGACCAAGTGACAGCTGCGGCAAGAGCTAGTACTTGTGCATACAACACCGTCGCTTCCAAGTTTGTTACGAACTACCGGGTTGATAAAATTAAAGAAGGGAGTTCCAGGACTTGTAGCATTATTGCTACAATACTGGAACTCACCAGTTCCTCTGAATCCCACTGCATTCATATGGTTAGTCAAGTTACCATAACTAAACAAGCATTTAGAATTGTCTGTTGCGAATAATTTCCTGAAGCCATAAGGAGGTGAGATTGCCATTGTGCGAGCATTCATTTCTCCAACTACTGAGCTTCCTTTTGATATTTCTCTTGTAGATATTTCTTGGTTTAAGAAACCATTTAGGTATTTTTGTTGGCTCCTTGCTCACGTAGTAGGGCAAATTAGTACAACAAATGTTTCGAAATGCATTGAGTTTACATGCTTTATGCGACATACAAAATAATTGTATTTTTGATTGGGTTGATGTCATTTCCAATGAATTAGTTATTCAACTACATAGATTATCCAAGAAAAATAGATTCTTTATGATGGCATATATGATCAGATAACAACTCTCTTGTCAAGGCATGTGCTTGATAATTTACCCTGTAATATTAAATTAAACTTCAGTTAGGAACCAATGAAGTTTTGGTATCCTATATTATGGAAGCACAAAGCTTCTTTAAATTTTTGTTTAATTTAAGATGTGTTTGTAAGGCAAGTGTATTGCATGGTAATTGGACAAGAGCCTCCTCCCATATTTGCCGAGGTTGAGTTTTTCCTATTTGGCAAAGGGAACATGAGGAAAGAGAAATAAATATGGTTATACGAACTTATGGTTTTGAAGATAGGCCATTGCTGTTGTCGAAGTTTGTTCTAGATAGGTATTTTGTTTTTGAATTTTGCAGGTAATATCATCATTGACTACTTACACTCGAACATAAAAAAAGAAAAAGAAAAAAACAATTTATTTCCTTTTTGTTTACTGTTGGAAAAGTCACTGTGGAGAATATGGCTCATGCTCACATTCTTGCAAAGTCTTTAGATGCTTTTAACTTAGGTAAATTTGAAGATATATAAGGCTTTGATAGAGGGAGAATTTTCATGGAACACCTAGAGTCTATGAGGTATGAGAATTTGTTTCCAAGAACTAGAGAGCAGAGTGAGGAAAGTCACAATGTATCAACAAAATATTAGAAAATGATAGTAGATGCTGACGAGATTGCCAAAAAAGAGATCATCGACATGGGGGGAAGATATAAGCAAGTAGGCACAAATCCTACCAGGCAATCCCAATCTTACACACACAATATTGGTCCAACTTCATCTATCAGCCACAAAGGGAAAATAACTACTGAAAGTGAAAAACTAGTTGGCGATAGGCCATCAAGTGACGAGGATGACGAAGAGCCTCCTTAGAGAGTAACTCTAGAAAGAGCACACACAACTGAATCAACTATATACAAAAGTTCACATGAATTAAGGAGCATTAAAGAGGCCATGAACATGTAAGTTGATAGTCTTTTACTACCTGATTGGGTTATTACTTGTTTGCAAGAAAACAAAAAATAATGGAGGAAATTTCTGAAGAGGAAATCACTTTTGATGACCGTTATGTCACATTTCAAGATGACAATTATGATAGGGGCAATAAGAGATTGAAGATTTAAAGGGTACAACTTTCCAGCAAAAAGTTTGTTGATCGAGCAAAAATGAATGTTGATCTGTATGGGGTTGTGACGCCAAGGCTGATGAAATTGCATCAAGCTAGTGGTGAGGCGCTTGCGGATTATGTTAGTCGACAACAAGAAAAAGCTTTGAAGCTTAAGGAAAAATTAAAATAACTAGAAGTGTAGGAATTTACAGGGTAAGTTCCTCAGACAGAACACCAAAAGGACATCGCTCACAACCAGATCGCAGATCAATACACCAGTATTTTGACGTGGTTAAAACCCTCAAAGAGGGAAACAGTCCACGGCCTGAGCCAACGCGGCCACTTCAGGCAATTTATTAATAAAAGAATGAAAATTTACATATGTTTCTCTCATGCACGGATTACCCTACAAATGACCCTCCATGCGCTTTAAATAGAATTCATGGACCAATCAGGTGTCAAGCCACGGATCAAGTGTCGGTAATACCGAGGAGAGAATGAACCGTCGGATCACTACATATCGTGACCGTCGGATTGTAAGTTACAAAATGTACAACGGTAAAGAAACACACTTTACCTAACTCTATACCTAACTCTACATTAGACCAAGTTGTACTTAACTATTTCCTATGTGTCGGAATATCCTAACATCCCCCCTTAAGAACAACTTGGGATAGGATTGAAGGATTTACAAATATGACACAATAGGAGAAGGAAGGAGGCACTAGAGCCTATCCCCCCTTAGTGACAACTTCCTGAACTCCAACCAGAAATCGAAGTTTAGTGAACTTCGCCTCTGTGAGAGCCTTTGTAAAGATGTCTGCCACTTGATCATCTGTTGAACAATATTGCACTTCAAGAACATGGTCATGAATGAGATTTCTGATGAAGTGCATGTGCAGTTCAATGTGTTTGCTACGCTGATGTTGGACTGGATCTTTGCATAGCTGAATGGCACTTTGATTATCACACCAAAGTGTAGTCGGATGCTGATGAGCCCCAAAAATGGATAATTATTTGGGCTCATTCAACCTCCTAATTCGACTTAATCCACCATTATCATTAGTTTATTGCATGTTTTTAATTATATTTATGCTAATAGAGTGAATTGGGTTAGTCATTATGCCAACAAGTCTAATGTGTGCTTTGTGTAGCCTTTTTGGTCAATTTGGAGACAAAATTGAAGGTTTTAATGAGCACTTGGCAGCCAAATTCGTGGGAGAACAAGGGAGAGGATTTGTTGGAAGGTGTCCCCTTCATTTATGGGCCCTTACCTCGAATTCTCCACCATCAGCTTGGAGTTCAAGGGCCACCAAATCAATTAACGCAAGGGCAGCCAAGCAAGTCAAGTAGGACTGTTGTTAACTACAAGTTTTGGGCAACCGAGTCCCTAAAGTTTAGGAGGACTGTTGGGGTCCTCAATTTGTATAAATAAGAAGGCTTAGGGCCTCATTTTGGTTAGCTAGTGGTTAGTCATTTTGTAGCTAGTAGTTAGCCAGTAGTTAGTCATTTTGTAGTTCGATTTTTAAGCAATAGATTAGCTTTGCTTTCAACTCATTTTCAAGTTTCCCTTGTGGACAATTTTGATGTAACTCTTTTTTTCTTGCTCAATAAAGATGAATCCAGCTTTGCACCAGCTCTAAATCTCTCTTAGGAGGCTGTAGCTCTTGGGGTTGGGCCCGTCTCAAGCGCCCAGTACCTCCTTTGTTTACTTTCATGCGTCTTTGTTGCATTCTTAGAATAAAATCTGCTATTTAGATTTAAATGTTGTGTTGTTATTTAAGTTTCTCTTGATGATTAAAAAGGTTCTTCATGTTCAGATTTACTTGATAGGTTAATCACAGGGAATATATTCAGGAAAAGGCTACCAAGTAATTTGGATCTCACCTCCCCTTCAATGGAATCATGAGCTGGGACTAATGTAACCTTGCTGCCCACAAAAACACATTCTTTACTTCACCATGCAATTAATAGTGTTGGATTCTTAGTTGTCGAACTTGATATCAGTTTTGATTGCATGCTTCAGTTTATGATTGCTTAGTTGCATAGTCATTTCACGTATTTCATTTCGAATAAACTTCTGTTCATTTCCTTTTGCTGTTAGGTCAGATTAGAGTAAAGTAACTAGGTCATAGGTTTTATAAGTGTTTGTTTGGTCAGTTTGAAAAACCACTTGCAGAGTACCTGTTATCCTTCCTTACCTGCCCATACTCCATCCAACCTACCTACTTCACCCTTCACTTAGAACCCTTACCTTACATTTGCCTCATTCGCTTACTTTGCCATGATTCTCATCTTCTTGTGCAACATCGTTTCATCTCTCCCTTGAACAAATCGAACCATCCTCGCCATTCCTTAGCTCCATCCACCAGTTCCTGGGCCACTTCAGACCCCTATCCTACCTCCATATCCATTCATGCATCTACCCTCACTCACCCATCCTCCAAAATCCAATTTTTAAACATCCTGTAGAAAATTGCAGAACATCCTGTAGAAATTTCAGAACATCCTGTAGAACCCCTGCAAACTTCCTGTATAAGCTCATAAATGCGGTTTATTGGCAGCCAAACTTTGTGAAACTCTCTAGAAGGGTGTTAGGGACCCCTTAGGCCCTCTCCGAACCTTCCCGACCTCTTACAAGCATTTCTCCTCCTTGATCCACCTCTGCACAGTAAAAAATAGTTAGAAGCACATGCATGATAATTCCAACAACTTAATAAAAAATACAAAAAGATGTTTTCTTCAGATAGTGATAACTTATACATATGAATTTTACCTTCATAGAAGTGATGGCATCTCTTTCAGTAGTCTGCATGCTCTCCTTTGCGTCAATAGGACTAGCTGGTAGAATTAGGGTTTGCAAGGGTTTGCGTTTCTTTTTGGCTTTCAGTTTCTTTTCGCAATTAGATTAGCTTCCTTCGAGTTAGCTTTCATTCATCAATTAAAAAGCTTCTTCTAAGAGCTCATAGAAGTCAGCTTAAGCTCCTAGTGGACTTGTGCCAGCTGACCAAGTGACAGCTGCGGCAAGAGCTAGTACTTGTGCATACAGCACCGTCGCTTCCAAGTTTGTTACGAACTACCGGGTTGATAAAATTAAAGAAGGGAGTTCCAGGAGTTGCAACATTATTGCTGCAATACTGGAGCCCACCAGATTCTGCTGCTGAAAGCCAAACTCTGACAAGATCTGACGAAGCCACAAGGATTCCTTACTAGCTTCTACGACACCATGATACTCTGCTTCTGCTGATGAAAGAGAAATGGCAGCTTGTTTCTTACAAGCCCATGTAATAGGTCCTGAACCAAGAGTGAACACATAACCGGTAGTAGAGTTCCGATCATCAGGGTCACCAGCCCAATCGGAATCAGTGAAACCAACCAATAGAGGAGCTGCTTCGGCACTGTAATGAATCCCAAACTGAATTGTACCTCGAACATAACGAAGTATACTTTTAGCTGCTTTCCAATGACTTTCACAGGGGTTTTGCATGAACCGAGCAACAAGGCCAACAACAAAGGAAAGGTCAGGATGAGTATGGGTTAGATACAAAATTTTTCCTACAAGTTGACGGTATAAGGTAGCATCAACTTCAGGAGAATTACAAGTGACTGAAAGTTTGACTCCAGACTCAAAGGGAGAAGGGGCTGGCTTACAGTCTTCCATGTGAAAATGACGTAGAATATCACAAGCATACTTGGACTGGGAAAGGGAAATACCCTCCTTGGATTGCAAGACTTGAAGATCGAGAAAATAGTGTAAGTGTCCTAAGTCTGTCATTTCAAATTTCCTTTTAAGGCTAGACTTCACATGCTTTATAAGGTTGGGATCACTACCAGTAAGGATAAGATCATCAACATAAAGAACAAGGATGATAAGAGAGTTGCCCACTTTCTTGGTGTAGACAGTACTGTCATAATGACACCTAGAAAAGCCAGATTCTAAAAGAAAGCTATCCATTTTGGCATACCAAGCCCGAGGAGCTTGCTTGAGACCATAAAGGGATTTCTTAAGTCGACATAAAAGGCTGGAGTCTGTTTGTATGAAGCCAATGGGTTGTTCCATATAGATTTCTTCATGCAAGTCTCCATGCAAGAAGGCAGATTTAACATCCATCTGATGGACTTCCCATTTGAAAGAGGCAACAAGGGAAAGAACAAGGCAGATAGAGTTCATTTTGGCAACAGGGGAGAAGGTTTCAGTGTAGTCAATGTGTTATAGACATTTTTGTGCCTTACAACATGAAGCATGAAATGTCCATAATCTAAGGGATCCAAAGTCCCTAAACATGTTGTTCCTACCCCTAGAGGAACAAGGTCAGCAAACCACAACACTGAATAACAGTTCTCCACCTGAAAACACTCAAAAACAAGGCAATTCTGGATCATGTCAACTGCTCCACTGAGCATCCGCGCTGAATGTCAACTGCTCCACTGTCTACCTGCGCTGAATGTCAACTGCAAAGAAGGCTACCTGCGCTGAGCGAATTGGGACATGTGGCACAGTCATTCCTCAAGGTGTCAATGCCCAGGAAGCTTCCAAAATGACACTTGGATCAGAGAATTCGACTGGTGATGAGTAAGAGGGTCTAGATCTCCAAGTGGAAGCAAGAACCTCCAAGTGGACTCAAGAACTGAAGAATAACTGAAGTGAGAGAGGACACTAGTCAGCTTCATGCCAGCCTCAAACTGACTCATCCTTTCTCCAAAACTCCTATATATAGATCTCTCTCATGAGGTCTAGGGAGGCTGGAATCTGGTGAATGTAAAGAATTGCTGTTGGTTTGAGTTTAGAACTATTGGGTGATTTGCTTTGAAGGAGGTGAAGAGGAGATTTCTTTCTGCTGGGAAGGTGATACTGGATTGGGCCTCTTATGGTTGTATCACTTCCTGAACTTTACTTCTTCCATTAATAAAGCATTTGAGGTTCTTCTATATGCATGTGTCTCAATGATGTATTGTTATACTTGTGTATTTGATTTATTCTAATCCTTGAATCAATTATGAATGTATGCTTCTTGTAGTTTCCCTCTCTTGCCATTTTGCAGGATCTTGGTGTAGCTGGGCCAGTGAAAGAGCAAGGAGCTGGGGGCAAGCAGCAAAGAGAGAAGATTGGATCAATCATTAGCGGAAGACATCGGTTAGTGGATCTCTTTCTTCCTTCTTTTACATCTCATAAAGAAGTAATCTCGAATAGCTTTGCTTTGATTGTTGCTGAGGTACTATCACCCTTAAAGTGGGATAGGGTCATTCTGTATTGGATACTTTTCCCAACAACAAATTGGCGACTCCGCTGGGGATCGTATCTTGTTGGTTGTTTGTGTTTTTGCTATTCATTTCCTAAACACAGGGAGTACCGAATCGAACTGCATTTGGATCTTTCAAATGCAAAGTAGAGGGCAGCTACTCTAGCTCAGTTTCTGGGCATGTTTATGATTTGAAGAGCTGATCCACAAGGACTCTGAATAGCTCTTAGTGATAGCTTTTCATCCTCCTTTTCACCCTTTAGTATGTACTTGATTGATAGCTTCTGATTTGGCCAAAAACTGTTGATTTTTGAGCAATCTGTAACCTGGAAACTGAGAAAAACGAGAGTTTTTCTCTTCATTGCAGGCACTGTGAAGGGAGTCTGCATTTCATCGCAGGTCCCAAAGGGGCTACCTGTGCTGAATGTCAAACTGACAGTGTACTACCTGCGCTGAACCAGTTAGGCCTTGTGCAACTGGGGTTCCCTGCTTTCTGTTGCCCTGTTTTCATCCCTGTTTTTGCAGCCTGTTATCAGTCAATGTACCTATCTGAAACCACCTTTCTTTGCCACTATTCCGCCTCGGTTGTATAAAGAAACTGTATTTGTTCTTTGTGTATTTCTTACATCATTTGCAGTTTCCCATAACGAAAGTGAACTAGTCTTGCTGTGGCCTCTTAGATCTAGACCTGTGATAAGTGTCGTTCTGATCTTAAGAGTTAGTTTGTTTGTTGTTCATAGCTGATTGAGCTTTTGCTTTCGTCATATGGTTTGAATTTATATATTTCTAGTGTCAAAACAAGTAAATCTTAAGGTGTCTTTTGATTTTGGACAAAATCTTGTTTGCTTTCACTTGAAATTGAATTCAAAATTAACAACAGCTTTCTTTTTGTAGTACATCAACATTAAGAAAGAGAAAAGAAATACTTGCATTGTGCATTTTGCATTTGATAAGTTTGCATGTTGATTTAGGAAAAAGTGCATTAGTGTGTGCTCTATGATCTGTGTGAAAAGATGATGTCTTTCTTTTCCCTCAGTAGTTAAGATTTTCATAAGTTGAAAAGATTGAAAAAGCTTGCTTATCATCTTTAGACTGCATTTAGGAATTTGTATCATACATCTCGTGGTGAACCTTGAAAGGCAAACTTTAAAAAGATCAACTTAAAATATATTGAATGAACCTAACAACGCTTTGAAACATAACGCAAACACATAGAGGTCTAAGCTAGAGACGTGTTCCGGCGTCGTTAAACGTGATATCTTAGCATTGAGTGGTTGGGTGATTCCTCCACAGTGAAGCGATAAGTATCAATACGGACTTGTGCTCCCACGTACCGTCGCGTATATATTGGGAGACCCCTATAGGAACAAATCCTTTATCCATAGGAAGCCGTGTCGGCCGCCCTACTGATCACAATGCAGTGAACACAACATTCACGAAGATCGACCACCCGTACCGTAAAACGTATTCTGTGGTTTTGCGAAAAGTTTGGCACACCCTCTGCCTAGATCTCCAGAGTAGTTTCTTTTGGCCTTTTTCAAACTCTATAACTGAAAAAGTCCATCCGAGCATTTGTCACTTCGGGCTCGTTAAAACATCGAAGGAGACTAGAGTCATCTTTAGCTTTTTCTCGACTCTTAAAAAGTGAAAAAGCAAGTTGTGTCTAAAAAGCGTCTAATAAAATTCATTCAATTCGGAAACACAAATTTCCCCTTTTAATATTTTGGTTGATCGAGTAATCCGCAATCGTGGAAGAAAGTCAATTGAAACCCCGTCGTTCGCGGAGGCTTACGAGTCAACCGTCTTTGTCTCCGGAATCGAAAACAGTACGGACAAAGCGAACTCGTTTAACCGGTTCAAAATCTCCTATAAAAGTTAGAACAAGTGTTCCAACTACATCTGAGATTCCGGTTACTCCAAACATTTCTGGAAACCCTGCCTCTATAGAAGAAGTTCAACAGCCACAGAAGGACAGTAATACTGATCCTAGTCTGGGGGCAAATACTTGTATAACTGAACCAGTTCCATCTGTAACCAGTCCAGAGAGTTTTGCTCCTCAAACAACTGTCGCTGTCGAAACAACCACTTCTTCGGCACCATAAATATTTTACGGACCTGACGGTCTTCCTCTTCCACCGGGTTTGATTGCGATAGAGGAAATTGCAGAGGATCCGCAAGCAAGTACTCCAACCCATTTTGGAGTCGGGGTCACTCTATTTCCTTCGTCAGAAGTTAATCCACCACAAGTGGAAGTTCCTGTAGAATCGCTAGGCAATCTATTGGATAGACTTAAAATGTCTGAACAACCGTCATCATCTAGGACTATGTCAAACGACACAGCGACAGCAGAAGCCCCTGCCGTCACTCATGTTTTCCGGAATACCATCTGTCCCGACTAGCTCGCAACCACTAGAAGGAGTCCACCAAGGGACTATGACGACAGTGTGGTCTGTTCCAGTTTGTTCATCCGGAATAATATCCGACAACTCTTACGTTGAGACTCGATAGATTGATCCTCATGGAGGTCAATTTGGGCCATCCAGTCCTCAAGGACAAACAATCCCTCTGAGTTCCGGATTGCTACCATATGGGGGGCAGTATGCCCTTTCATTACCTCCTCCGGGAGGATATCCATATGGCAGTTCTCAACAGTATTCAGGTTATACTGGAATTGCATCAAGTAGTTGGGTACCTATGCTACCTCAACAACCAAGGGTTTTATATTCTATGCAACAGTGTGTACCTGTGACGAACATCCCGACCACACCGGCTATTGTAACAGTGTCACAAGTTCAAGCGATACCTGTTGCATGCCAACCTCAGATTTCTCAGGTTGTAATGCAACAGCCACTTGACCATGGGTCACAACCACAATCGCCAACTGGTGGGGCGACACAGGTACAAACGGGTACAATTACCCCACACCTCGGTCCAACGGTTAGCATAGCACAACAAAACATGGCTTCACAACCATGGTTAGTGCAATACCAACAACCACAATTCCAGCAAGTATACCAAGGTTCTGAGCAGCAGATCTTTGCGAACAGTGGACAACCGTATATCCAAAACGGTCAAAACCAACCACTTTACAGTGGTCAAGTCCACCAACCGTATCAGTCATACCAACATCAATTACATTATGCTGGTATGCAAAGGCCCACTGCTCAAGCGATTCCATCGTACCCTGGTTATGCTTCGCCTAACCTGAATCAACAGTTACCATTCGTGGCAACTTTAGAGTTACCCGATTTACACCGGTTAACCAACGATCCGATTGCTTATGCCCCTTGGTGGCCAGCGATTCCTCATAAACTTCCATCTGACATTCCTAAATTCAATGGAAATCCAGGTGAAGACCCATCGAATCACGTGATGACTTTTCATCTGTGGTGTTCGTCGAACACCCTAAACGACGTTTCGATAATGCTTCGCCTTTTTCAGAGGACATTGACAGGTCCATTGGCTAAATGGTATATTGAATTGCCAAGAGCCTCTTTCGACAATTTTAGTTCCCTAGCCACGACTTTCTTAATCCATTTTCAATTACCGATAAGGTATGAAACGGGAACAGAAATATTAACCAACTTCAAGCAGACAACTGCCACCCATATATCTGATCATATACATGAGTGGCGTCGTCGTCGTAGGATGGTGAAAACATACGTTCCCGATCAGCTGTTGGCTGAATGGTTTATAAAGTCGTTACTTCCTGCTATAACGGAAGATGTGGCCAAGGGGGGAGTCGTAACAGAAGAGCAAGTTATCGCTCGTGCGCAGTATTTGGACTTAGTTTATACTCAGTCCGGCACGCTCTACGACAAAATACCTGACGCTCCTAGACCTGAATTTTCAATTCCTCCTCCTCCTAAATCCAATAGTGACTCTCATGCCGGCGATGGCGTGATTGGCACGGCAAACGCGAAATCGATAAAGGCTTCGTCAAAGAAAGCCCGTAAGAATTCAGATCAAAATGCAAAAGAAGAAATTCTTGCTTCGGAAGTAAATGCCGTATCAGCAGATAAAGGCAAAGAAACCAATCAACCAGGAAGCAAGAAGAAACAAAACAAAGGGAGGAAGAAGAAACAGGGTGAATCATCTCCTCGAAAAAATTCTTCAAACCCTCCTGGGCAAGGGAAACAAATTTATCCATGTCAAATATGTGATGAAGAGGATCATTACACAAAGAATTGCCCATTCAAAGCTGAGCTTAAGAGGTTCTTTAAAAGTTCCCAAACCTCAGCTGTGTTAACTGATCCATTTCCCAACCCAGGTCAAAATTTGGTTGATAGTGGAAATGCTTCCCCGTCACAAGTGCTTATGTTGTCGGTTTCAAAACAGCAGAATGATGCTTTGATTTCGACAAGGAACAAAGATTATGGGAATCCTCAGCTGTCGAACGACAAAGGTAAAGATCAACCAAGTAGTTTGACAACAACTTCAACAGAAGTTGTACCACCCATCATTCCTGAATTAACAATAAAACCGCCAAAGGGAGTAGTACACAAGTCGACATTTAATCCTCGCGCCAGAGCGGCGCAGCATTATAACATAGTGGAAGATTTGGCACAATCGCCATCCGCTATGTCGACTCTTGAGGTATTACAAAATTGTCCATCCCAAAGGCAGGCGTTGTTATCAGCAATTGGTGGGGTTGATCCTAAGGATTCCAATCTTGTATCCTTTGATCACAAAGGATATGATCCTCAGTTACCAGCTCAACTAGCTTTCCTTATTCAAGTGAAAGCCCTCAACAAAACTGTTCACAGAACAATTATTGATGAGGGAGCATCAACATGTATTATGTCGATGAGCTGCTGGAAAACTTTGGGATCTCCACCCTTGTCGCAATCATCGACGACATTGAAAGCTTTCGACGGAAGGACTTATACCCCATACGGTATCCTTAATAACTTGAAAGTTGAAGTAGGAGGAAAAACAGTAGAAATTGATGTTGAGGTCATCGATGGAAATCTTGACTACAACATCCTACTGGGAAGACCATGGATTTATGCCATGGCAGCTGTTGTGTCCACTTATTTTAGGAAGATCGCATTCCCGTTTGAAGGAGGGATTACGGTCGTCGACCAACAGAACTTCCTCCCTAATGGTTCACAAGTTACAGGAAGCATTCCCATGATCCATGAGAGCAACCATTCGCTTCAAGATATCGGAGTAGGATTATTGAAGGACCCCACATTGATGGGAACTTTCGCGCTACCACCTCCTATTTATATAGGAAATGTACCGTTTGTAGCAACCTGCAACATGATATCTTCCACGAAGGTCGACATGGATCATGCAATTGTCTTGCCCCCAAGCCATTTAGAAATATTGTAGCAATCAATGTTTCAAGCATGGGAGGCGAACCCAAATCAACGCTCGTCAAGCGTTTGGGTAGATAGGTCTAGAGAATATGGTACCTCATTAGATCCTTGGTCGAAAGTACATGGGACTGACGAAGGAATCTTACAATCAATGTTGATTGAGGGGGCACCATGGAATGATCACCACCATCGTTCCCTTCTTCCGGAATTTGAAGAAGATACTCAAAGTGACCTTTATCACCCTTCAGTTTTTGAATTCCTAACAAATACTGTAAATACAGTGGATTTGAGCGAAACTTATCCAATATTGAAGAGACTATAGCCATAAATATCTCGACTAAAACAGATGTTGTAGAGAATATTTATGTCGGCAAAGGTTGTTCCCCTTCAGAACTGGAAATATATAATGCTCTTTTTCGCGAATTCAGAGATGTCTTTGCTTGGTCATATGATGAAATGCCAGGCATTGACTCGAGTATCGTTGAGCATGAAATTAAAATGTATCCTGATGTCAAACCAGTAAGACAACGGCTTCGGCAGGTGCACCCCAAGAAAGCCGCTGCCATTAAGGCAGAAGTTGAAAAACTTCTCCATGCTGGATTCATCTACCCGGTTCCTCTAACCGATTGGGTATCGAATATCGTCCCTGTTATGAAGAAACAAGGGACGATTAGAGTGTGTGTCGATTATAGGGATGTAAACCAAGCTTGTCCGAAGGACAACTACCCTACACCCTTCATCGACCAGATAATTGATGAATGCGCCGGATGTGAAATCTTTTCATTTATGGATGGATTTTCCGGGTATAATCAAATAAATATCCACCCATAGGACCAGTCAAAGACTGCATTTATTTGTCCGTGGGGCACATTCGCTTATCGAAAATTACCCTTTGGTTTAAAGAACGCAGGGGCGACGTTTCAGAGGGCAATGAATTATGCCTTCCATGACATCAAGAACATTGTTCAACCTTATCTCGACGACCTCCCGGCTCATTCGCGAAAGCGGACTGATCATCCGCAGCATTTAAGAGCGATATTTCTACGTTGCCGACACTACAAGATAAGACTCAATCCACACAAATGTGTGTTTTGCGTCGGTTCTGGTCGTTTACTTGGCTTTGTAGTCTCCAAGGATGGGATTCGTCTCGACCCCTGCAAGGTTCAGGCAATCGTTAATTTGCCTCCACCTTCAAATTTGCTTCAGATTCAGAAACTCCAAGGGAAAGCGAACTTTCTGAGGAGGTTCATTCCAAATTACGCAGAACTTGCTAAAGGTTATACTCGTCTTTTGAAAAAGGATGTACCTTTTGTCTGGGACCAGGTGGCGCAAGCTTCCTTTGATGCTCTGAAAGATTGTCTAGTAAAAGCATCATTAATGTACGCCCCAGACTATCAAAGAGATTTTAACCTGTATCTGGTTGCAGCGGATACGACCATTGCGATGGTTTTAGTTCAAGAAGTCGACGAAATTGAACATCCTATCTATTATTTAAGTAAAAACTTAAATGATACAGAAAGTAAATATTCTTATGTTGAAAAACTAGCGCTTGCGGCTGTTCAAGCGATTCAAAGGTTTCGACATTATGTCCTCTTTCGGAAAACTACCATCTTGTCAGATTGCAACCCCATGACTTATATACTGTCGCGACAGTTGCTGGGGGGCAAATATTCAAAATGGATAGCGATCCTTCAAGAGTTTGATCTGGAATTTGTAAAATCCAAATCAAAGAAAGCTCTAGTTTTCGCAGAATTATTGTGTGATCTCCCATCGTCGTCCAACGATGAAACATCGGAAGAGTCAATCGTGGACGAAAGTTTGTTTCTGATATCTACAAGCAATGAGTGGTATGGAGATATCATAGTTTATCTCCAAACCCAAAGATTCAGGCCAAACACCTCTCACTCCGAACAAAAACGTATACGATACCAAGCAAAGGACTACATGATCATCGGTGATACACTTTACCGTCGTGGTATCGATACAGTTCTGAGGAGGTGCCTTACCCATGAGGAGGCCGAAAAAGCCCTGAATGAGTGTCATTCAGGCGCGTGTGGGGGGCATCAATCTGGATATGCAACAACACAAAAAATCTTACGAGCAGGATACTTCTGGCCAACCATGTTCAAAGATTGCATAACCGCAGTCAGAAGTTGCCATGCTTGTCAAATTTTTGATAGCAAAACCAGGAGACCACCCGCACATTTACAACCAATAGTTGCTGTTGGGCCCTTCGCCAAGTGGGGCATCGATTTCATGCAATGTAACCCCACCTCGACCAGGGGGCATGGGTATATTATAGTCGCTGTTGACTATTTTACCAAATGGGCCGAGGCGATGCCTACATTCAATCATGTAGTCGCCAGGTTCGGCATACCACAGGCTATAGTGACAGATCATGGGTCGCATTTTCGCAATCACATGATGGTCGAATTAGCTGCCAAGCTAGGGCTGTCTCACGACAGCTCTACCCCATATTATCCGCAAGCCAACGGACAAGTTGAAGCAATCAACAAGGTCCTGAAGCGTATGTTGCAAAGGATGATCGGGTTCATAAAAGAAGGTGGCACCTAATCCTGTACTCAGCCTTGTGGGCTTACCGAACGTCGGTAAAGAACGCAACCGGGTTCACACCTTTTCAACTCGTATATGGCCTGGAAGCAGTCTTGCCAATCCAGTGCGAAATTTCGTCGCTTAAACTCGCAATCGATCTTCTCCCCGAACTTCAGAAGAAGAGGCTCGTTTCTTGGAACTAATCCAATTGGATGAAACCCGTCGTGATGCCGCTTTGGCTAACGAAGCCCATAAGAAACGAGTCAAGGCTCAGTTCGACAAAAGTGTCAAACCCCGTGTCTTCTCAGAAGGTGATTTGGTCTTGCTTTATGACCAAGAATCCGATAAATTGGGAGCAGGTAAATTCAAGTCCTTATGGATGGGCCCCTACATTGTTAAAAGGGTGTTAGCAAAAGGAGCCTACGAGTTAATGGATTACGACGGAATTCCACTGGCGCAGCCCCGCAACGGGCTGTACCTCAAGCGTTACTATGCTTAAATAGTAACCTGCATGCTTTTGTTGTATTTTGTTTTCGCTAAAGTATTTGTTCTGGTCGAGTGATCCACCTTTTTCATTTGTTGCAGATGTCGAACCTTCTGGAGACATGTGTTGGATATGCCGACGGAGCGAGTCGTAGTTCGCGGAACCTATCCTCCGCAGCCTGGGCTATTTTTGATCCAAGCGGCGAGTTAGTAAGTTTCAGAGGTGTGTGTATTGGGCAATCAACGAATAACATCGCTGAGTATAGCGCGTTGATAGAACTACTCTCTGATGCCATCACACGTGGCATACGCCGACTAATTATCAGGCTAGACTCACAACTCGTAATACTACAACTCAATGGTATATATTCTATTCGCAATCCAGCTATTTATCGCATGTTCCTAAGGGTTAAGATCTTGGAAAGACAATTTGATTCAATTCAATATCAACATATTTCCAAAGACTTAAACACATTAACTGACTCATTAGCAAACTATGTGTTAGATAGACATTTGCAACATTTATAAAAAGGACACATCATAAAAGATTGTACATATGGATCATATAACTCAAACAGAATAAACTCGAAAATCAAAATATATATAAGCTGTTTATAGTTCATACATAATGTTCTGTAACCAAGACAAAAATTGGTCATATGACCCAAAACTCAAAAAGTGCTAGGGGGTACCCTAGCCTAGTGGTGCTCATGATAGCACGTCACGGCCTGTGCAATCATGCGCAAGAGACGAGTCCATCGTCTAGGCACACCAGTAGTGTGTCGCTGCAGCTGTAAAGGTAACTCATCAATCCTCACATTGGGAATGCCGAGAGTAAGGCTCTCAACTTGCTCCTGCACAGCTGTAAGGGTCTCAGTATCGTCAAGGTCGCAGAGAATAGCTCTCCTAGCAGGCTCCACTGCCGGGGCAGCAACTGGCGGACTCGGACGAACTGTTGGACGAACAGGACCAACATCTGCATGCACCCAAGAGTATGATTAAAATTCTTGATAGAATAAAGCACATCAACATTATGAATAAAACAGTAAACAGTGATATGGTCAAAGAGTTTACCAATAGCGCCCCACTGTTCGCCATCCGGTAGCACCAAATCCGGATCACCTCGGAAATCCATACCCACATATGGATACTCGGAAAAGACCATCTCCTGGCGCTCAAACCACCTGAAGAAGGCATCAGTAAAAGTAATCTGAGGTTGACCAGCATGCCTGGACATGTGATCGACCCACCTCTGCATGCGTGGCTCGGTCGGAGAAGGCAAGTCGAGTATAATGTACTGAGGCTGCATCAGTGGAATTTTCTCCAAGGCGAAGGCAGTCAGAATAGAACCAAATCCAAAGTTCTTCAGCTTCCCGTCCTTTACCTTGGTCAACTGACTTTTCATCTGAACAAGTACTGCATCACACCAGTTGAATACTTTCGGTTGGAGACACTCCAAGGCATGCTGCACATAAGATCTGTTGGCAACATGTAGAGCTGCGCTGCCGGCCATCCTACCAATGGTATACAGAATGGACCTGAGAGACCTGTCAGTAATCTCACGGATAACAATCTTGCCGTCTCTGCTCGGCTGGGAACCTTCCCTACAATACTGGCGGACATAATCTCTCACGGAATCGGTCCCCCGGGCCGTACCTGACAAGGAAATGGGGGCACCTCGCCTTGACAATCCAGTCAAGAAGTACATGTCCTCTATGGTCAAGGGGATGGACTTTCCCCTAATCTGGAATACTTGGTTAATAGGATCCCAAGCATCAAGCATATACTGCAGCAAAGTGATCTGTGCTCTCATGCTAGAGATACGGAAAAACTTCAGCAGGCCACAGTTCCACAGCGCGTTCACCGTGACAGGGTCATGGAGGGCAATCATGTCCTCCTCTTCATGTTCTCGTTCTCACCATGTAAGGGACATTTCAAAGTTCCCTGCAAAGCAAACAAGAGAAGGAGTAAGTTCCTGATTTTGATGAAAAACTGGCGAAAATTCATCAAAAAATGAGCTGGAAACTCAGTTTTCTGAGCCCAACGCAGGCAGAGAGTGTCCCACCTGCGCTGAAGGTCAGGCTGCCTTAAGGCAACTTGACATTCAGCGTAGGTTTCGAATGGGGAACCTGCGCTGAAGTTAGGGCGCCCTGGCAAAACCCCTGAGGCCCAGAAAGACTGAAAAACAGACATAAAACTGGAAAAGAAAACCATGAAAAGAAAGATCTAGGGTTTAGCTCCTACCTGGTCCAGACGGTGCCGAAAATCGTCCGTAGAATCTCCCGGAATCAGCTGGTGAAAATCAAGGGGGAAGAGGCACCTCCAGAGCTCCAACAAACCAAATGCAAATGAAATGGTAAATGAGAGGTAAAAACACCTTTTAATGGCTTTTTACATAGTTCAAAGTGAAATATTAGGGTTATAATCTCATTTTCATGCAAAAATTATTCATTTCTAACAAAGTTTGTTGCAGCAATTGAGAATGCAGTACTATCCTTGAAAAGAGAAAAACTAGTAATGGTGAAAAATCAAAATTTGACCATATGATCGAGCAGTTTTAGCATAAAGTTCATGCTCGTTAAAAAATAAACGCAAGATCCGAGCAGTTTTAACGCGGTCTTCATGCTCGTTAAAAAATAAATAAAAGCAGTGAGCAATGTTTCCTCCAGAGTTTAAGCTCATTTTTATCTAAAAAAAGAACCTGTCCCGGTAAATAACCACTGTGATCGTAAATTTATCAGCCATAAAAAGCCTTGGTCGTGTTTTGCACCTGCCACCTCCACTTTCATTTTGGCCGATCGTTCACCTCCATATGATTGTTTACCCATTTTGAGGAACAGCTGCGACGAGTGATTTCACCTAGCCATCCTTGTGACACTGCCGTGATTGGAAAATTCCAACCTGTACCTGGAATCTGCTACTATCCCTGTTTATCACTCGTTCCTCAAAAGACGAGTCTTCTTTAAGCTCTTTTCAATTGACTCGTAAAATATGAAAAGTTTGCCGAGTTTTGGCCTTCCAACTTGTTAAAAGGACCGGAAGAGCTATCCCTCCTCTAGATTTTAATCTTTTTGGACCTGAGGGATTATTGCACAAAAAGGTCGAGCGCTTGTTTTATTCGGCTCGTTAAAATTATCGAAAACTCATCCCTTTTGTATTGTTTTATACTTTTTCGGACTTAAGGGATTAGATGACGAAGAAGGAATTTTGGAGTTAACTTTATGTATCTTTTCAGACTGTCTAAAAATGAAAAGGACGGAGTTTTCCTTGTCGTTAGACTCGTTAAAATGATTAAATAGCGACAAACTTGTCTTTAGACGAGAACGAGTTTCCCTATCGCTAGGCTCGTTAAAACATAGCGATGGGCTTGCCCGAAGGGCAGGTTATAGAACAAGCATATGTTATCCTCCTCAAGCTTGACAAAAATAACGAGGTACTGGTCAGAAATGACTGGGGAAAAATTGGGAGAACCTCAAAGCTTTAATGGTAGCAAGTCGCTCTTGAACATGACACTTTTCCTCCGTATCACAGCGGGTTGGGTTGTTTCATTCACCGGTCTCATCACCATGGTCTCGCCAAACCATCCACATTTGGGGTAATGCTACCGATCCATCACATCAGTGTCGTTATATGTTCAAGAGATGTTGTTCAGAAAGAGTCAACCGTGTCCCATCCACTGCCATACATTATCCTTCATCCATCCATGATCGCCACCCTGAACCATATGTCACAGATTGTTTTCACCTCCATTAAAATCATTAACTCCGTTCCGTGTCACTGATGTGGGATTCATTAAGGCCCTCCTTTGACGGATCGCTTCTTGTCGACTTCAACTCATTATCCAAGAAGTTGATCTAGGAACACCCCCCTCAGTACTTTGAAGCTTGCATGCCTCAATGGCAAGTTTCTCACTTCCGGCGACAGGTATACATCAATGACCTTCGACCAGAAGATTTTGCGTGGTGTTCGACGCCAAGTCCTATATTCACACCACGTGAATTGTACTGCAGTACCTTGAGGGTCATTATCATTATCGGTGATTCCTCTCGCGCTTGTTAACGGTTTACATCATTGACCGGTAATCAAGCGATGTCTTTCCATGTTCGACTTCAGCGCAATTCTCACATGGATCGACTTGTACTTAGAGTGAAGATCGAACGAGTTTGAAGACCCCGGATCTAGTTTCATCCATCCGGCTGCGATATATATTCAGGAAATATAAAGACATTTGACATGTACATCATTGCAGCAGATGATCATCCTACTCAAAGGATGATAATTTCAGCAGAGAATTATCAGTCTACCATCAGACGATCGTCTGTTCTATGTACCAAAATGAATTTATAAAGCTGAGCATGGGAATGCCCGCCTCAGCTAGATCATGAAAGCAGAATGAAAAATAATGTATTGTATTGTATTTTAATTACAGGTCACCTCTCAGCGATTGAATGAACTTCGGATCCTCCTGATAAAGCATTTCACCCGATAAATGACCTCATACTTTAGGGGGCAACTGTTATAGACATTTTTGTGCCTTACAACATGAAGCATGAAATGTCCATAATCTAAGGGATCCAAAGTCCCTAAACATGTTGTTCCTACCCCTAGAGGAACAAGGTCAGCAAACCACAGCACTGAATAACAATTCTCCACCTGAAAACACTCAAAAACAAGGCAATTCTGGATCATGTCAACTGCTCCACTGAGCATCTGCGCTGAATGTCAACTGCTCCACTGTCTACCTGCGCTGAATGTCAACTGCAAAGAAGGCTACCTGCGCTGAGCGAATTGGGACATGTGGCACAGTCATTCCTCAAGGTGTCAATGCCCAGGAAGCTTCCAAAATGACACTTGGATCAGAGAATTCGACTGGTGATGAGTAAGAGGGTCTAGATCTCCAAGTGGAAGCAAGAACCTCCAAGTGGACTCAAGAACTGAAGAATAACTGAAGTGAGAGAGGACACTAGTCAGCTTCATGCCAGCCTCAAGCTGACTCATCCTTTCTCCAAAACTCCTATATATAGATCTCTCTCATGAGGTCTAGGGAGGCTGGAATCTGGTGAATGTAAAGAATTGCTGTTGGTTTGAGTTTAGAACTATTGGGTGATTTGCTTTGAAGGAGGTGAAGAGGAGATTTCTTTCTGCTGGGAAGGTGATGCTGGATTGGGCCTCTTATGGTTGTATCACTTCCTGAACTTTACTTCTTCCATTAATAAAGCATTTGAGGTTCTTCTATATGCATGTGTCTCAATGATGTATTGTTATACTTGTGTATTTGATTTATTCTAATCCTTGAATCAATTATGAATGTATGCTTCTTGTAGTTTCCCTCTCTTGCCATTTTGCAGATCTTGGTGTAGCTGGGCCAGTGAAAGAGCAAGGAGCTGGGGGCAAGCAGCAAAGAGAGAAGATTGGATCAATCATTAGCGGAAGACATCGGTTAGTGGATCTCTTTCTTCCTTCTTTTACATCTCATAAAGAAGTAATCTCGAATAGCTTTGCTTTGATTGTTGCTGAGGTACTATCACCCTTAGAGTGGGATAGGGTCATTCCGTATTGGATACTTTTCCCAACAACACAATGCCTTCAACTTGTGAAAAACCATTAGCAACAAGACGAGCTTTATGTTTATCAACTTTCCCATCTGGTCCATACTTGGTTCTGTAAACCCATTTGCATCTAACAAGTTTTCGTCCCTTTGGTAGAGGAACAGGATCCCATGTATCATTTGCCAACAATGAATGATATTCTTCATTCATAGCTGCTTCCCAATCTGGATGGCCTGAAGCTTCTGCAAAGGTGTCAAGATCATAATTTACTGGAGCTTGAGCCAGTAAAGAAGAGGCTCTCTCGAACTGAGAACGTGTACGTCGCTGATCTGTAGGATCACCGACAAGATCACCTGCTGCATCTCGAGTAGCACAAACCCATTTTGGAAGCTCAAGAGCTGAAGGAGGATCCTGAGATGGTGGGGGAGGATTGTCATCCTCACTTTCATCATCTGAAGAAGAAATGTTTTCAAAGGTAGAAGAGATAGGGAGAGGTGGCACATCCGCCGGACTAGGCTCGCAGGCCGATATAGTTTCATCAAAATTTACATCTCTTCTAATGATAACATTTTTGGACTTAAATGGAATAAGTCTATTGCCTTTGACATCTTCAGAATATCCAACAAAAGTACATTTTTCACTCTTAGGTTCTAAAGCTTTATGCTTTTCATCTGGAATATGGGCCCACGCTTCACTTCCAAAAACACGAAAGTGACTTACATCTGGTTTAATTGAGCTCCATGCTTCTTCTGGAGTGATATTCTTTAAAGCCTTAGTAGGAGTGCGATTTATTATGTAATTTGCACAGTTAATTGCTTCTGCCCAAAAACTAAGACCAAGTCCTTTAGATTGTAGCATACAATTAGCCATTTCGTTTAAGGTGCGATTCTTCCTTTCAGCTACACCATTTTGTTGTGGAGTATATGGAACAGTATGTTGCATTTGAATTCCATTCTCAGTGCAATAGTTGATGAATGTGTTTTTAACATATTCTCCGCCATTATCAGATCTTAACTTAAGTTTGATGTCCAGATTGTTTTTCAACAAAGGCTTTGAAGGCCAAAAATGTGTTAAATACTTCAATCTTGAGTTTTAAGAAGTATACCCAAGTGCGTCTGGAGAAATCATCAATGAAAGTTAAGAAATACTTGCAACCAGAGAATGACACAACTGGAAGTGGACCACATAAATCACTATGCACAAGCTGTAAAGGGGCTGAGGCGTGCCAAGAGGCACGTTTTTCAAAACTGTCCCGATGATGTTTTCCGAGTACACATCCGGAACAAACACCATCTATGCAAGATACCATAGGAAGACCTGTCACCATATTTTCTTTACATAGATGCTGAAGGGAGCGATAGTTTAAGTGACCAAATCGCTCATGCCAAAGTTTGCTCACTTCATCGTTATGAGCAACAAATACCGAAGGAAGATTTGATGACCCAAAGTTGTGAAACTTATACAACCTTGTAGAATCATCAGCAATGCCAGTAGCCAAAATCTGTTTAGGATCTCTTAGGTCCTTGATTACAACATCATGAGGTGAAAATTCAACGATTTTACCTTCACCTAAATGAGTTATCTGATATACAGATAGAAGGTTGCAGGATAAGGTTGGAACACATAATACATCATTAAACTGACCATTGTCTAGATGAACAGTTCCAGTCCCTACAACATTAAGAGATCTATCATCACCAACATATATATTTTTGGTGTTACAATCATTTAAGGAAGAAAACATGGCTTTGTTTTTGGCCATGTGATAAGAAGCTCCAGAATCAATGAGCCACTCATGAGAATGAGAAGAAGAAGATACATTTAATGCATAGCCAGACCGAGATGCTTGACAACCACATGCAGAAAGTGCCATTCCTGAAGATGAAGTTGAAGTTGAAGATTGCCCCAAATGGATGTTATGCTTCTTCATTGCTGCTTCCAAGGCTTCCATTTTCTTAAAGCATTTTGATTCTAAGTGGCCATCTCGATTACAAAAATTGCAATGTCTATCAGTCTTCTTCCCTTTGTTTTTATTTGTCTTATCATTTTGTTGAAATGATTTTTCATTTTGGGGCTGAAATTGCTTAGGACCCTTGTTTGGTTTAGGACCATTCTTTTTAGGATATGACTTCTTAGGATTCTTTGAATTTGGTTGCTGCTGGGCGGCTAACGCTTTCTTGGAAGAGTTTCCAAGATAAAGAAGACCAAGGTGTAAGAGTTTTTCTTGTTCTCTTATTAAGGAATCACAAAAAGAGTCAAAGGAAGGGGGCTTGTAGTCTGTTCCTTGAGAAATGAAGGCTTCTCTTGTAGAAAGGAAGGTGGAAACAAACACAGAGTAGGCTGGTCCCAACTTTGTAAGAATGGAATAGATAAGGTTACTATCTTCTTTCTTAACTTTAACACCTTCCAAAAGATATCTAAGGGTCTTGAAATTGGACAAGAAATCTTCAATGCAAGAAAAATTATTAGGGTCCAATGTAAGCAACTCATTTTCAAGTTGATGGGATCTAATTTCATTTTTAATCCCAAAAACTTTATTGATTTGTTTCATTGCTTCATCAGGAGTATCAATTTCTGCAATATGGAATCTAAGATCTGGAGAAATAGACATCCCTATCAATCCACGTGCTTGATCTTGCCTATTTTCCCATTTAGCAGCCTTATCTTCATCCTTCGGTTTCTTTTCTTGGCCTGAGGCTATTCTGTAGAGACCTTTACTTCTAAGTAAATCCTCAATGTAAGCCAACCATTGGAAGTAGTTGGTGCTGTCAAGGGTAACTTGGTATTGAATTTCCATTTCAATGGAAACTGAAGCTAAAGATGCTGAAAATAAGTGTTCCAATGGATAGATCTCGAAAAATTAGGCTAGTTTAAAAAAAACGGCTCTGAAAACAGCTTCCGGATGAAGAAGTTATGGCTTTTTGAAAAAAAGTTGTTGAAGTTGCTGACAAAGTGCGGGAATGTGCGGAAATGAAAAAGTCCGCCCCCACAAAATGGAGACTTGAACCCAAGAACTCTACTATCTTAAAGTAGCTTTGAACCAATTGATCTATACAAAAAATTTGAGAGAGAGAGAGAGAGAGGGGGGGGGGGGGGGGCTTTGGGTTGCGTGCTTGCTTTGAGAAAGCTCTTTTTCCCTACAAAACAAAAAACACAAAACCCAACACGGACATGCAAAGAAAACGAACCTTATGGCTCGAAGTTAGCTTTAGCCGAAAAACTAAATATTTTCAAAAATGAACCTTGCGGCTCAAAGTTAGCTTTGGTCGGAAACTAAATATTTTCCTCAATGTTTCTGATTTTCCGAGATCACCCTAAGGCACAGGGAAAAGAGCATACGCATGAGAAAAATCCTTCCTTTCTGTTTCTGATTTGCCCAGATCGCACAGAGTCGCAGGGCAAAGAGCATACGCAGAAATGAAAGGTATAGATCCGGTAATAAAAAGGCTAAATAAACTGAAACCGAAATAAACAGAGAGAAAATAACAGTAAACTGCAAATAAACACTGTATACCTCCAGATCTTAAAAATGACGCAGTTAGGGCTACTGGAAACCTTTTCGTGTGAAACGAAAGGGGTTCCTCACTGGAACAGATGCTCCCAACACAACAGAGCAGTCCTCTCGGCCCAAAAGCAGTCAGAAATAGCAGATCTAGGAAACGACAGTCAGATGCAGTTCTACCGGCTTCAGATTTGGATCACCAACGGACGCGGCCCTCAAATAGCTCTGATACCATGTAGGAATTTACAGGGTAAGTTCCTCAGAAAGAACACCAAAAGGACACCGCTCACAACCAGATCGCAGATCAATACACCAGTATTTTGACGTGGTTAAAACCCTCAAAGAGGGAAAGAGTCCACGGCCTGAGCCAACGCGACCACTTCAGGCAATTTATTAATAAAAGAATGAAAATTTACATATGTTTCTCTCATGCACGGATTACCCTACAAATGACCCTCCATGTGCTTTAAATAGAATTCATGGACCAATCGGGTGTCAAGCCACGGATCAAGTGTTGGTAATACCGAGGAGAGAATGAACCATCGGATCACTACATATCGTGACCGTCGGATTGTAAGTTACAAAATGTACAACGGTAAAGAAACACACTTTACCTAACTCTATACCTAACTCTACATTAGACCAAGTTGTACTTAACTATTTCCTATGTGTCGGAATATCCTAACAAGAAGATACTTTGAGCCCGGGTCCTTTATTGAAGGCTCCACTAGTAATACACAGACCTCCATTGGCAATTTCTAGTCCCGACGGATCTCATAGAGTTGAGAAACTTGCCAATATTCTTAATACAGTGAAATCATATATCAATAGTAATATATCTGAAATATTGCAAGTTATTGAATCTGCATGGCAAGTTACTTTTGATTAGTGACATTTAAAGCAGAGAGCTAAGTCTTCTGTCGACTTGGTCAAAAGTGAGCTTGAGGGAAACAAGGAATTCGTAGACAATGATCTATTAACTTCTAGTTGAAAGCTTGATTTATTGTTTGAACTAGCAAAATATAAACAAGGGCTTCCGGGTGTTGATCGGATGAGGTAAATCAAGGTTGCATAGTTTGAGAAAATTAGAAAATTAGAGGACATTATCTTTTAGTGTGGAGGCATAGAAAATTGAAGAGCATATGCGTATATCAAGACGATAAGGATTGTTTAGGATTTAAACACTTCGTGCATTACATATGGTTATGAATTAATTGCTAAAGACAAGTTGATGGTTGATTTGGGGAAGCTGAAACAATCATTGGCAATAAAGTTCGATATATAGTTGATTTTACTGCGGAGGAAATTAGCAAATGGCTAGTTACTTTTATTAGTGTTAATGGGTGTGTTACGATGGAATAATCTAATTCCTGAATGTAATGCCTTTTTATTTGTTGCTGATCCAGGTGGATCTTGGTGGCCACCTGCCAAGCCCACCTGAGACCCCACCATTGTTCTTCTCAGCACTTTCAGTTTCCTTAATTGTAGCACAACTTACTATTTTTAGCAGTTTTTCGGGTCCTTAACTTCCGGAGCCGTTTTGAGGCCCTAAAGGACGTTTTTTGGGGAATCCGGGGGCAACATGGGTCCATTCCATGGACCCATGTTGCTTGTTCCAACAATGGTAGTGCTCGGATAGATCTTTCTAACGAGCTATTGTATGCGTCAAACGGAGATCGTATCCCAAAGTTACAACCCCGGGAAGTTGATGTACCAACTTACCCCAAACGGGGCCCATAGTTTGGCGTTTCATCTTCTAGGGTTAGGTTTTGGAATGTTAAGGGATTTTCCACTATTTCTCAACAATAAATAGGCCTTCGAGCCTCATTGTAAGACATTTCAGAGGCATGTAGCCACCACATCTCTTCTCAGAGATAAGCTACCATCGCCCTAGCTGGGTTATTTCCATTACTGTTTGTAAGCATATTTCAGTATTCTACATTAATGAAGTAAAGTATTATTTCCGCTGCATATCTATGTTTATGGTTATCACATCTCTGTATTTATGGTTATCTCTGTAATCTATTGCGTTCCTGCTTAAATCCGGATCAATGGTATCAGAGCGGTCTACTTTTTCTCTGTTTTTCTTTGCATGTCCCCAATGAGGTCGGGATATAAGGAGTTAGGGCTTGAACTGGTCGAACCTTTACAAGACCAGCCTCGCAAATCCCGATGGCCTCCCATGGCAGACGAGAAGAAAGACGAGCGGGCAGGAGATCCTATCAAAATCTTGCTCGAAGAAGCCCTCGAGCGACAACGAAACGCGATGATGGACAGTTTCGCCCAGATCCTTCAGCGGCTACCCAGAAGCGACACTTCAGCTTCTAGCAGCTACTCTGTAAATGCCACGCCCTTTAAGGTACAAGTTAATTTTGAAATCCCCATCTTCGAGGGTAAAATAGACGCAGATGCGGTAGATAAATGGTTAAATCTGCTAGAAGGGTATTTTTCTATTCATGAATTTTCAAGTCGAGAAAAGATTGTTTTCGCTCTTCTCAAAGCAGCACCCTACGTCAAGGACTGGTGGGAAACCTACTGCGAGCAGAAGGATGAAACTACCGGCTCACTATTTTCAGCCGCACCCACTTGGGATTCATTCCGCGATGCCATCAAGGAGCAGTACTACCCTGTCGGAAGCTATGAGGATGAATACATAAAATGGACCACGCTACGGCAGGGAAGGGACCAAGACGTGCCAGAGTTCACCAATCTCTTCCATAACCTTCGCACAAAGTTGGGTATCAAGGATACGGAGCAGCATTTGATACTCAAATACCGCGGCTGCCTGCACAAGTACATTTAGGAAGAAATACAATTGCTGAACATCCCCTCGCTCGGCACAGCATACCGATATGCCGTCAAGGTCGAGCAGAAGTTTAAACAAAAGAAGCGAGACTTTGGATCTGCGACTCCGAAGCAAGGGAAAGGTGCCCCTAAAATGCAGAACAAAGGGCAAAGCCAAGGCGGGGCAGCCCAAGACAACCCGCCAAAGCTGCAGACAAAGAACGACACCGTGAAGACGAAAAAGGACACGGAAAAATGGTGTGAGTTCCATAAGAGCTCCACTCACAACACCAGTGAGTGTCGGGCCAAGCAGTCACTGGTGGCTGAGCTAAAGGGTCCAGAATCAGATACCTATTCTGACTCTGAGTCAGAACTCGACAAGGGGAATGAAAAAGGGAAGTAGATCATTGATGCGGATCCCAATGCCACTGTTGCTACCGCCAAGATCCAGAAGAGTGAACCCGAAGATCCAGATGAGGAGGAGCGTCTCTTCCACTCCCAGATGTGGGTAAAGGGCTCCCCGCTACAGTTCATTGTCGATAGCGGGAGCCAAAAGAACCTCATTTCGGCGGAGGTCGTGAAGCGGTTGGGCTTACTGACCACAGCACACCCACAACCATACACCATCGGGTGGCTTCACCAAGGACGGGATCTTCGCGTGAGCCAACAATGTCGCCTTCCATACAACATCAAGCCCTTCACGGATGAGGTATTGTGTGACATCGCTCCCCTTGAAGTTTGTGATGTATTATTAGGACAACCATACTTGTGGAAGCGACATGCTGTGTATGAATCAAGGCCCCGGGCTGTTATTGTTACATTGGGGAATAATTTGTACAGGATACCAGAGGTAGCACCGCCTACCGCCATCTCCTTGATTACTGCAAAACAATGTAGTAAGCTCATTTCCAAGACTGGGAAGTTTGTTTTCCTGATGATACGCCCTCAAGGAAAGAAGAAGCTGGTGGCCATGACCTCCAGACAGGACCCCTCCACACGACAACTACAGATGGATAAGGTCGTGAAGGAGTACGAGGACACCTTCACCTCCCCCGCAGGGGTTCCTCTGCACTGTTAGGTCAAGCACTCCATCGATCTAACCCCAGGTGCGCCACTACCCAATGGACCAATTTATCGGCGTTCAGTTCTAGAGAACGATGAAATCAAGAGGCAGATTCAGGAGTTGCTGCAGAAAGGTCACATCCGTCCGAGCTCATCGCCTTGTGGGAGCCCGATCGTGTTGGTACAGAAGAAGGATGGAACTTGGAGACTCTGTATTGACTATCGGGCATTGAACAAGATCACTGTTCGTAATAGGTACCCGATCCCACGGATTGATGGCCTCTTGGACCAACTAAAGGGGGCAAAGTACTTCAGCAAGATCGATATGAAGTAAGGATATCACCAGGTACCAATCGAACCCTCTGATGTGTGGAAGACTGCCTTCAAAGCCAAGGAGGGCCTCTTCGAATGGTTGGTCATGCCTTTCGGATTGACGAATGCTCCTGCAACCTTCATGAGGCTAATGGATGACATCTTGCGGCCATTCACCAACTCATTTGTAGTGGTATACTTGGATGACATTCTGATCTTCAGCCAGAGTTGGGAAGAGCACCTCCACCACATCCGACAGGTTCTTCAAACACTATGACAACACAAGCTGTGTGCCAATTTGGAGAAATGCACTTTTGGCATGACCCAGGTTCAGTATCTAGGATACATTATTGATGAACAGGGGGTGCATGTGGATCCGGCCAAGATCCAAGTCATTCGGGATTGGCTAGCCTCGACCACTCTGACAGAGCTCCGCAACTTTCTAGGCCTTGCCAACTTCTATCGCATGTTCGTGTTGGGGTTTTCTCATATCGCTTGGCCCTTGAGTCAAGTCACCAAGGGAGGAGCGAAAGCGAAATTCTTTTGGTCTGAATCTCAACAGAAGGCATTCATAGAATTGAAAGATCGCCTTTGCACGGCACCAGTGCTCACGTTACCAGATTTACAACAACCATTTGAGGTCGAGACGGATGCCTCTGACTATGCTATTGGGGCAGTCCTTACTCAACACGGGCATCCAGTGGCATATCACAGTGAAACACTTTCAGACACAGTCCGGAAGTATCCAACCTATGATAAATAGATGTACTCCATTGTGTAGGCCTGCCGACAATGGAAGCATTACATTTTGGGGAAGGAAACAGTCATCCACACAGACTACCGACCCCTGCAGTTCATACAGACCCAAGGGAAATTGCAGAATGATCGCCATCAGAAGTGGTCTACATATCTGCAACAGTTCCATCTGAACATCAAGTACAAGAAGGGAAGCACCAATCATGTTGCATATTGCCTCAGTCGACCACCAATCATGGCGTTAACCACTGTGCTCAACTCTTGTGGGCACGAGACTTCTGATTGGCCACTTCTCTACAAAAGTGACCGAGAATTTGGCCACACATACCAGACACTCTTGGGGGGTCAGCATGTTCCAGTTTTTTCACCTCCAAGGTGCACTATTATGCCACCTGGGTCATCTTTGTGTTCCTTCAAGCGAGCGTGCTAAGATGATTTGGGAAGCACATTACAGTCGGGCTGCTGGACATTTCGGGGTTGAGAAAACAATGGCAGTACTACAAAAGTATTTCTATTGGCCAAATCTTCGACAGGATGTTGGGAAGTACATCAGATCATGTACTGCCTGTGCCATTGCCAAACCAACCATCAAGAAGCAAGGCCTCTATACCCTGTTTCCTACCCCTAGTCGACCTTGGGAATCCATCTCCATGGATTACATGTCAGGGCTTCCTTCCACCAAGCATGGAAATGATTGTGTTTTTGTGGTCGTCGATAAGTTCTCGAAGATGGCCATTATGGCGGCCTGCAAGAAGAATATCACAGCAGAAGCCACTGCTAAACTCTTCTTTGAACGAGTGTGGGTGCACTTTGGGATCCCACAGTCTATCATCTCAGATCGGGACAGTCGGTTCCTCAGTACATTTTGGTCCAGTCTCTGGTCAATGCTGGACACCAAATTCACTAAGTCCATAGCCTTCCATCCTCAAACTGATGGCCAGACCGAGGTTGTCAATCGAATGATTGTACACATTCTGCGCATGTACAACTCAAAGCATCCATGCACATGGGATGAGAGCCTCCCCTATGTTCAGCACAGCTACAACCGAGCTCTTCACAGCTCGACTGGCCACAACCCTTTTCAGGTGGGCTTGGGATTCCAACCACTATGCCCCATTGATGTGGCCCTGCCACTTGCAGCTACTCACACAGCTTCAGCTCATGTCCAGTCCGAAACAGATAAGGCAACCAGCTTCATTGAGCACATCCAACATATTCGCCAGCAGATCCATGACATTTTGGAGAAATCAAATGCCAAGTACAGGCAACGACATGATCAACACCGGGTGCCACACAAGTTTCAGGTGGGCGACAAAGTCTGGTTGCATCTGCAAAAGGAACACCTTACTGGAGCCTATCGGAAACCGAGACCACTCCGATATGGTCCTTACACCATTACTAAGGCTGTGGGGGACAATTCATTTGAGCTCAGCATTCCCCCATTCCTTGGCCTACACCCAGTGTTCAATGTGGATCGCCTTTGGCCATACTTTCCACCATTGCTAGACACATCCGACATTGCAGAGCAGCTCACGCCCACAGAATTAAACCCAAATTGCATGGAACAGGCTGCAACTGATCGGATCATGGACACACAGATCAAGAACACTAGCCAACAGAATATTCAACTATATCGAGTTGTCAAAGCAGGCCAATCCTTCACCAGGGCAAGTGGTTCACCAGGGACCAAGTTCAACAAAAGTTTCCTCATCTCATGGAGGAACTCAACGCAATGGAGACCATTGCTTCCTAAGGGGGGAGGAATGATCCAGGTGGATCTTGGTGGCCACCTGCCAAGCCCACCTGGACCCCCACCATTGTTCTTCTCAGCATTTTCAGTTTCCTTAATTGTAGCACAACTTACTATTTTTAGCAGTTTTTCGGGTCCTGAACTTCCGGAGCCGTTTTGAGGTCCTAAAGGACGTTTTTTGGGGAATCTGGGGGCAACATGGGTCCATTCCATGGACCCATGTTGCCTGTTCCAACAATGGTAGTGCTCGGATAGATCTTTCTAACGAGCTATTGTATGCGTCAAACGGAGATTGTATGCCAAAGTTACGACCCCGGGAAGTTGATGTACCAACTTACCCCAAACGGGGCCCATAGTTTGGCGTTTCATCTTCTAGGGTTAGGTTTTGGAATGTTAAGGGTTTTTCCACTGTTTCTCAACAATAAATAGGCCTTCGAGCCTCATTGTAAGACAGTTCAGAGGCATGTAGCCACCACATCTCTTCTCAGAGATAAGCTACCATCGCCCTAGCTGGGTTATTTCCATTACTGTTTGTAAGCATATTTCAGTATTCTACATTAATGAAGTAAAGTATTATTTCCGTTGCATATCTATGTTTATGGTTATCGCATCTCTGTATTTATGGTTATCTTTGTAATCTATTGCGTTCCTGCTTAAATCCGGATCAGTTGCAGCCTTGTTATTTGTTGTAGATGACTTTTAGAGATTACAGTCGATGGGAACCCAATCGTAGTCCCCATTGGGACAAATGCATTTAGTTTTTTGACTTAAGTATTAGCATTTTCATAAATGATTTATGCAACAAAGGCTATTTTATTTACCATGGCTCCGTGATCATAGTTTGTTTGAATTCCAATTACTCTATGTTCTATTTTTCAATATGTTTATCAATTATGTAAACAATTTTGGGATAACGTTTCACATGGGATGTTCTACAGACTTGAGTTTTGGAACATTGTACAAAAAACACTAATTGAACATGTGTTTTCGAGTATTTGCTTTGAACTTTTATATATTAGCTAATGTTCTATATTGAATGATAATAAAAAGGATTTCTATTTACTTTGTCCTAATATTGAAATTGTTTGCCAATTATATTGACAATTCTTAGATAATGTTTTACATGTGAACTTGTATTTGGATTCTTTAGTGTTTCTCAATATCATTGATTGAACATAAGTTCACGAGACTATGCTTTTGAGCTTTTATATTCTATGTAATGGTGTGAAATTGATGACAATGAAAATGAACGTTTAGTAGGAGTTTTGGTTCAGAGATATCTATTGCATTTGTGATGAATATTTTAATGATAGCTATAGTGATTAGGATTTGAATTTGAATACAATTGTTATTGTTGTAAATGTGTTTTTTACATTTCAAGGTTTGTGAAACACAAAGACTGATTACTTTGTTCCATTTCTATTTACAATGGAAATGAATGTTTGGAAAAAGTTTTGGTTGTCAAATATCTATTGCATTTGTTGTGATTAACATTTGGATCTAAATACAATTACAATTGTTGTAACTATGTTGATTACTGTTGAAAGCTACTCAACCAGAAAGACTGATTATTCTGTCCCAGTTGTCTTTATTTATGAACGCATGTACAAAAACGAGAATTATATACATCAGTGTTTCAATATTACAAATTTTTCATTATGCGGGCTTAAAATGAAAGTTTTCATTGTGTAAAGTAAGCTTCTTGCCCGTAGTGAAATCTCTGCACAATAAGATATGATGATGATGATGATAATGATAATAATACATTGAACTATGGGTTGTGTTTTTTCAAAGAGTTGTGAAAAAAACTCCATATTTCGTTGTGCAATAGTCAATTATAAATGAGTCTCTATAAGTAATTTAGTTATATATGTATACAATTTGTTTTCTTAAAACAAATAAGTATTTAAATAAGCTGTGTTGGATATAAAAACTAGTCTTATTGTGCGGAGGTTTTCTTGTTTCAAGCTCATATTAAAGCTTATATTTTGCACAGGAAGCTACTTCTGCACAATGAAAGCTTTTATTAATCAACTATAAACCTAAAAGTCATAAAAGTAAATTATATTAATTTAAATTTATGACTTTTTTGAAGCATTGTGCAAAAAATTCCATATTTTGTTTTGCAATAATCAATTGTAAATGAGTCTTTGTAGGTAATTTAGTTATAGATGTGTACAATTTGTTTTCTTAAAGCAAGTAAATATTAAAATAACTTATGTTAGATATATAAACTTGTTTCATTCAACATAGCTTTGTTTTGTCCGAAGCTCATGTTAAAGCTTACATTGCACGCAGGAAGCTACTTTTGCACAATGAAAGCTTTTATTAAACAACAATAAACCTAAAAATCATAGAAGTAAATTAAATTAATTTAAATTTATGAAGAAATCAAGATTATTTAATAGTACATTTTACCAATTGCAGAAAACAATTAATAATGTTATTATGAATGCAAATTCAATTATTTTTGAATATATGTAGGAAAACTTGACCTAGTAAGCTAAGAACTATAATTGTATGTGAAGTTTTCATTATATGGAGAAAACTTATCTCTCTTTCAAGTTTGTGCTTGAAGTTTTACTATTATTGAACCGATATGAATGCAATTGTGTAATTGTAATCAATGTGGGAGGGGCATGCTGCAAATGGAAAAGACATGAAATTACTAAGTAGCATTATGTACAACTAGAAGAAAGCAGAAAAAAAATAAAACACTTTCATTGTTCAGAGTACGACTTGCCTATTTTCGTACACGTCATAATGACATTAACGGTTTAATATTCTTTGGGCGAATGGATGAATTGACACTTAATCGGGAATGCAAATGCTATTACCTGTAAACTGACATCAATATAATAGTGGATGTGATTATTGACAACCTATATCCCACTATTTCTCAGAAATGTTGGCTTTGTTGTTTTTTAATTACTATTTATTCAAAATGTTCCAGCATATAGATTTCACACATAGAATAGTAACAAATAGCGGAAGCAAAAAAAGCAGAAAATTCAATACTATCAACAATTACTGTGATAACAAAAATCCCGAAGCTTGCTAATTGTAATATGAATTTCCAAAAAAAATTGTCGGGTTTTTTGAAAATCATGTCAGAATTTCTATTGTTTTCTGGGCAGAATTGTGGCCCGTTTAGACTATGCGAATTATTTCTACTATTTCCCGTAAATGTTGACTTTGTTATTTTGAATTTCTATTTATTGAGAGTGTATTGTAAAAAAGATTTCATATAGAGAATAGTAACACCTGGTGGTTCTTTACTATATCGATAAATCTATACCTAAAGGGCAGTGAAAACGTTACTGATTGACATAATATTTTAAAACCACAGAGGAAAAATGGCTACGAGGGGAAGGAAATAAGCTATTTGCATTGATACGATTAACACACTTATGCTTATCGATAAGAGCTTTTAGTGGTTGGTTGCATATCAACAATATGTGAATCTGTCCGCACAAGAGAAGAATAATGATAAGATTTGGTCTAGTGGATTAGCAATGTTGGATGTGTTGCAAAAGTATTTGATTTCGGAGATTTTTTTTTTTTAGCGTAGAGAACTTTGATTTAAAGACGAGAACAATTATGCTAGTAGAAAAAAATAGTCATATTTCTTTGACTTTAGAGGCATTTAGGTGCATATGCAAGCTACCTATTCTAGATATGTGCTTAGATTTGTAGAAAGAAAATATTTTTTTAGAGTCACAAGTAGGTGGCTCGAATATCATACAAGAGTTCATTTTTCCAACTTTTGATGTTCCTTTTTATCTTTCCTCTCTCTATATTATTTTTTCTAGACAACTGTTTAGAGAATTTTGTTGGCTGTGTGCTCGTTTAATGCACCAAGAAACTATGACTAGTGTCCTAAGATCCATTCTCTATGTGCTCCATTATTCATATAAAAAAATTGTGTATTTGATTGGACTGATCTTATTTCAAATGAATTGACTTTTCATTTAGCGAATTTGTTCAAAAGTGGTAGATTCTTAATGATGGAATATTTAATAACAACCCTTATCTTGAGTCATGTCTTTGATGACTTGTTAGATAACCCTAACTTTAATTTTAATGAAGAGCCAATGCAATTTTGTTGTCCCATATTGTGGAGGTCGGAAGCTACTTCAAATTTTTGTCTAATTCAAGGTATTTTTGTAAAACAAGTTATTTACATGATAATTGGACAACAACCCCATCGAATATCTTGTGAAGCACAATTTTCCCTCTAAGGAAAAGGGATACATGAATGAAGAGGAAATAATATGGTTATTTGAGTTTATAAGTTTCCAGGGAAACCACTATTGCTTCCAAGAATTGTTGTAGACAAGTATTTTGTTGTCGAAGTTTGCAGGAAATAGTACGATTGGCAAGTTAAATTTGAATAGAAAAAGAAAAAAATAATTTATTTCTTTGCCATTTAACTTTGTACAAGTAACTGCGAAGAATGGAAGCCACCTTACAAAGCTTGTGAAGTCTTTGAATTGTTTTAATTTAAAAGAAGTTGAATCTAGGCTAGACGTTGATAGAGAAGGCCTATTTATCGCACATCTAGGTGCTATCAAATGTGAGAGCTTGTTGACAAGACTTGGAAATGAAAGCATAAAGAGGCACTATGCTCCAAGCGATAATCAAGAATTGATAATGAGTACTAGAGAAATTATTGAAGAAGCGAGCATTAGTACTAAAAGAAAGTCCAAATAAAGAGGCAAAAAACCTATGCAATCTTCAATTTGCACATCCAGAACTGCTCCAACTTCATCTTCGAGTGAAAGAAAATGAAAAGATATTGGAATTACAATGTTGGTTCACATTCAACTATCAACTGTCGGGGATGACAAGGAGCCTCATCGAACATTTATTCAAGAGGAAATGCACATGATTGATTTGGAAAAATCTAAAAGTCCCATGGAAACAAGAAATAATGAAGAAGCTATCAACGTGGAAATTGAAAACAGTTTGCTACCTGATTGGGTTAGTACTTCTTTGAACGAAAATTAGAAAATAATGGAGCAAATTGCCAAAGAAGTTTCTATTTTCAATAACCGCTCTATCACTTTTCAAGATGCAAACTATAATAGGGACAATAAAACATTGAAAATTGAAAAAGTAAGGATGCACGGTAAAAAAAGTTATTGATAAAGTAGAAACAAATATTCATATGTTTGGAATTGCAACCCCCAGTGTTATGAGATTCCATGAAGCTATCAGGAATGCACTTGCAATGTCTATTAAGCAACGGGAAGTAGAGGGCTTGGTACTCAAAGCAACAATAGAAGAGTTGGAAAATGCTTTAATTTCGAGTCCTTTTTTTATGACTCTAGTTGCAATACAGACGTTGCGATCTGCAATTCCCACCGCTATCACATCTCATAGATCTATTAAATCTACAAAACTCATTAATGTAGTCAAATGTTATATTGTCACTAATATATACCAAAGGTTAGAAAGCATTGGACATGCATGGAAGGTGGTTTCTGATTTGCTACTGTTAGCACAAGAAATCAACTCATTTCTCGATTTGGTGAGAAGTAATAATAACGAAGACAAGCATTTTGTTAACAATGACTTACTTGCTTTTAGTCAAAGGCTTGAATTGTTGTTTGATCTAGATTAAAAAAAAAAAAACTTGCAAATGCTAATCGAATGAGGCAAATCAAAGTTGGATGGTCCATAAGAATCAACGCATTAGAAAATATTATTTCTGAATGTGAGAGCATAAAGAATAGAAGAAGTGAGGTGTTTCTAGAGGCAATTCAAATTTTTCAAGGTCTAGACGACCTTCACATCATACGAAATTCTGAATTGATCACAAAAATTACACTAACATTTGAATTGGAAAAGACAAAAGAGTCAATGGCAAAACAAATTGATGATATGAATTATTTTATTTCAAAAGAAATTAACAAATGGCTAGTTTTGTTTGTTAGTATTAATGACAAGAAGTTTGTCTTAGCTACTCAATTACAAGAAGAGGCCATGGAGATTGAAAATCAATTATTCAATCAACATGTTAGGCTATATATTATAATGGGTCCAATAAAAGAATTCATTGAAGCTATGTTGAATACATTGGTTCAACAGGTCATGGATGCAGAATACAACTGATAGTGAAATAATTAGCATATATGCTTTCACATATTGAAGTGTCCTTAGCTTTTTGCATATTCGTTTTCTGTTTACTTGTATTCGGTCATTGGTATTTGTTTATTTTATTAATTTCACCTAGTCTAGTTGCACAATGCAGTTCCTTGTTTTCTTTTGCAATCTTCTCTTTCCATATTACGATTCATGGGAGCCAAATCCCAATTCCCATTAGGATGAATGCATTTACTTTTCTCGAATGCAAGAGAAGTTAATTAAAGAGAATATGCCATAATAACATAGTTAATGAGCCAATGAACTGAGCCATTGATCATTTTCATTACCGATATAAGAAATTCCCCTTGCGAATTAGAGTTCTTAATGCCTTGCATAAGATCTTGTATGTATATGTATTATTTGTATTTATTTTAATCATAGCTATGATGATTGAAATTTGAAATTTGATACAGTTCTTGTTACTTTGATTGTATTGCTTAATGTTAGAGACTTATGCTTTGAGCTCTTGTATTATGTTATCTATATATATATTACAACAACATGAAACATGAAAGTAGTTTTGTTCGGTATGAAACTTAAAAAATGTTGATTGCCTTCTTATTTTAAATTTGTACTGAGTGCGGTACTCCAAGAAAGGCTTTTATTATGATTTCCTCGTATGTCCCTACCATACATAATGGAAGTTTGTTATCCCTCCACACTCCTTACAATGAAAACATTGATTGTCCTATCACATAATTAAAGCTTCTACATCTTTTCATTTCCCTATAGTTCTAAGACATACTGTTAAGGACATACATGTGCATAGTTAGGTAAGAAGGTCTGTAGTTAACATGTCCATAATGTCTTGGTTCTGTTTCTTCGGTTAGTGTTTTCCTATGCTCAATGAAAGATGTGCGGAGGACAAGGTTTGTGCGAGAAGGTTGGTGTTTGTGCTAGTGAGTATTGCATTCGTATGGGCGTCAAAGTCTGTTGAATTTGGATTATTTGAGTGTAACAAAATGTTTCATCTACAATGTTGTGGTTTTTCGTATAGTTTTCTCATCGATGGATTTTTCCACATGTTTTTCTTGTATTATCACTTTGCTCTTTCACAGTAACAATTAGCGTGTTGATTCGTACTCGTTAACTTTTTGACTCCACTTTTGCACTTCGCACTAGACTCCTATTAACATTAGTCTATTAGTAAACAAATGTGAACATTAGATTATTAATAAACATCAACATTAAACGTGTTGCGGTCTCATATTTGAATGGAGCTTCCCACTGTGTCAATTAAGTGAATTAGTAATAGTTTATATGTTAATATTAATATTTTAATGCTTTGAAAAGCATAATGAAAGCTTGATCCTCCACACAACGGACTTCCTCGGTAGTCCTACATGTATGCATTTGTGTTAGTTATGAAAATACATGTTAACGTTAATATTTTAATGCTTTGAAAATCATGATTTTAGATTTAATATTTTAATTCTTTGAAATATTTCCAAGTCAAACAACACTGCTAGGTGGTAACCATTTTTTCATATATATTGAATTGGGTTCCCAATGAAACCTTGTTGATAGTGTGAATGAAGTTGCCCACTTCGGAATTAAACAACAAAAGTTAAATACTTTTACCATGATTATCAAGTTTTCTCAAGAGGGATAAACAATGTACGAAGCATTGCTTGTGTGAATAAACAATGTGCAGAGCCTTGCTTGTGTGGAGCTTTTTGCACGACAAAAGTTATGCGCAAGAAAAGATCTGCACAAGTGTAGCAAACATTTTCATGAAAACAACTAAATCATATTGAAACTCCTAACTCTTACAATGCGGTCGTGGATGACATATTTTTGTACACAAGAAAACACTAACCGAAGAAATAGAACCAAGACATTACATACACGTTAATTGCAGACCTTATTAGCTAAATATTTAAAAGTTTTAAATGCATAATAGTTTAAAATTGATTTCGTCTGTGCAAAATAGAATCTCTACACAGTAAAGGCTCTGCACACTGAAACATAATAATAACATATTAACATTAATAATTTAACATTAGTTTCATCCCTGTCGAATAAAGTTCCTTATGCACCCCCAGTTCTCCCACACATACCCCCTCCTTTGTATAGTCAAAGCTTCGCACAATGAAACATAATAATATTAATTCGAAATTTGTTCATAGTTAAATTAATTAAAGTTCCTGCTTCATCCCTGTTATCCTGCACATACCCCATCCTCCGCATAGTAGAAGCTCCACTCAAGAAAATCTTCACACAAAAAGATCTGCATAATGAAACATAATCAACCTTCATTTCACACAATTTCAAAAGCATTTGTAAATGAAAAAAATACCAGTATATTCCACAAAACAAAAAAAAAGAAAGATTACGATATCGATAACAAAATAAACAATTTAAGATGCAAATTTTTTTTAGCATCATCACATTGCCACAAAATCATTTTGCTACAAACATGATCAGAAAGCTAACACTAAATAGTACTCCGCAAGCCACAACTTGATAAAACTGACCATCTGTATCCATATTGCACCTTCATATAAGCACAATGTAATAGAAATGAGTCTCAAACTATTTGGTTGAAAAATAGTCTAATAAATTGTCTCAATCTGCGATGCAAGGAACAAAAACAGGTCCATTCGCATAAGCACCATTTGGTCTCCATCTGTGTTCTCCCGCACATACCCCATCCTCCATAAAGATTCTGCAAAGATTCATAGCTCTATAAAATCACAACTCTACGCAACTACTCTCTTGCAAAGCTAATTCTGTGAAATTTTAATTTTGTCATTGCTACGAAGAAGCAAAAGTAATAATATTAATTGCATATTTGTTCAACACTCCCCCCTCGCTCCACCTTTGCGAAGGACTTGCAAACACATCAATTCTAGCACCATTGTGTAGAGCAATAACACATTGTCACAACTCTCACAAATCACAAATTGGTAGCATAATCAAAACCAATGAGAACTATACGCTTTCATTGAAATCCATATTGGAGAACATCGTATAAACAAAAAGGTAATGATCTTATTGATTCGTTGTATCAACATTTCAGGAAAATTTGAGGGACCTTTAAAATATCGTTTAACATATTGTGCTCCTGGAAAAAAATAAAAATAACCTTATTCTGCAAGACATATTATTGAAGGAATCTAAATATTTTTTATTTATTTATTTTATTTATGTATTATTATTATTATTTTGTTATGCAACTAGATTAGAAAACAGAAGAAAATATAGATCAAGGACTTGAAAATAAGCCTCTTAGAGGGGGAAATCTCCTTTTACATCACATAAATGAAAAATTCTAGATGATACAAATGACAAGACCTCCTTGGTATATATAGGAGTCTAAAGGGCCACAATATAATCAGGGCATACATAACAATAATAATGTAAGGGCACAACAATAACAATAGCGGGCTTGTATGGGGCACAAAAATAACAATATCCCTACATGCGCAAAACAATAATAATAAGGGGGTTAATTTAGTATTATAAGGACCTAACAATAACAATAAGGGGGCTACACTAGTATTATAGGGACCTAACATACCCCTCTCCTTAAAAAAAATCTTGTCCTCAATGCCTAAGTAGTTTTGGATGCTTCTGTATAAAATTATCATCCCCCCATGTGGAATCTTCAGTGGGTAAGTTCTTCCACTTAATGATATACTCTAAAATCGATCGATTCCATAGCTATTGGGTTCTTATTTTCATGACTGCTTCAGGCTCCACTATGATTTGACCTTTCTCATCAAGTTCTAGAATTATTGGTTGAACTCAAAACTTGTCACCGATAACCTTCTTTAAGCATGAAACATGGAAAACAGGGTGTAATCGGTAAGATGCAGACAAATCCAATTTGTATTCCATAGCACCAATCTTTTGCAAGACCTTGTAAGGACTGTAGTACTTGGGTGATAATTTATTATCCTTCTTAGCTTGCTTGAGGGACATTTGTTTGTATGGTTGTAGCCATAAAAATACCCAATCCCCTATGTCAAAACTTCTTTCACTACAATGTTGATCTGCCTATTGTTTCATTCGATTTTGCGTCAAAGTGAGGTTAACCTTTAAGAGTTTGAGAACTTGTTATGCATGCTCGATGTGATATTCCACTGCTTGAACCTTATAATTTTCTCTTAAAGATGATGTGATGGACAATGGATGATATACATAAAGTGCCATAAATGGGGTCATTTTTGCTACAATATGGAAGGAAGTGTTATACCACCATTCAGCTAGAGGTAACCACTTGATCCATTGTGTTTGTTTATTAGATAAAAATCAACAAAGATATCCTTCCAAAAATTTTTTCACTATCTTAGGTTTCTTGTCAAATTCAGGATGATAAGATGAGCTATGAACTAATTAAGTACCAAGACAAGAAAATAATTCTGTCCAAAAATTTCCAGTGAAAATGGGATCTTTGTCACTTACAATAATCTTTATGCTTCCATGTAGCTTTTGAATTATTTCCATAAATATAGCAACAACTATACTAGAATTAAAAGGATGAGACAATGCACATAAGTGTGCATACTTGGTAAGTCTATCAACTACCACCATGATGACACTCTTTCCTTCGGACTTGGGTAAACCTGTGATAAAATCCATTGAGACCTCCTCCAAACACTGATTCGGAATGGCTAAAGGTTGTAACAGACCTAGGTCTTAATTATCTCAACTTTATTTTGTTGGAAAACCAAACATTTTGCCACAAAATTTTAAATATTAGATTTAAGCCATCAAAAACAAAATCCTTCTTGAATCTATGGTAAGTTTTTAAAAATATCAACTGCCCTCCATAAGGAGATGTGTGCAATTCTAAAAGAATATTTTGTTTGAGTTGGGAATTATAACATTGATATAGGCAATCTTTGTACTATAATGAGTCATTTTTCCAGATAAATGTATAATATGTACTGGGATCTTGCCACAAATTTTGAATGAGTGACCACACCTCTTTGTCATTCTTCCATTCCTCCCTTGCTTCAGTTATACAATTAGGTTAGATAATAAAAATGGCATAGAACCATTCTTCCCCATCCTTATCCCTTCTTGAGAGTGCATCTGCGACAACATTTTGCTTCCCTTTTTTGTAGATGAATTCAAAGTCATAACCCAACATCTTTGTGACCGATTTTTGCTGCTCTTCTAAAGATAATATTTGTTCCAAAAAGTATTTAAGACTATCATGATTTGTTTTTACCTTGAAGTTTCTTCCCATTAGGTAAGGGCGACGTTGCTTCAGGGTATGTAGTATTGCCAACATTTCCTTCTCATAAATAGGTTTGTGTAAATACTTTCCATTGATTGGACGACTTTAAAAAGAAATGGGTATTCCTTCTGCATTAAAAAAACACCAATTCCATTTCCTAAGGCATCACACTTTGCCATAAAGGTTTTTGTGAAGTTTGGTGTAGCTAAACCCAGAGCTCGGCACATTGCCTCTTTAAGATGTTCAAAGGACTTAGTTGCTTTTGGAGTCCAAAAAAATGCATATTTCTTTAGTAATGTTGTTAGAGGTGCAACTATTTTCCCATAATTTTTAACAAACTTGCAATAATACCCTGTCATCTTGAGAAATCCTTGAATATGTTTTAGGGTTGTGGGGATTTTCCATTCCTTGTTGGCTTTAATTTTGTCAGGGTCTACCTTAACACCCTCATGGGATACAATATGACCCAAATATTCGACCTCTTGTACCCCAAAGAAACATTTGGAGGTTTTTTCATACAATTGTTTATCCTCTAATAGTTTAAGCACCTTATCAACATGTTGAATATGATCCTTCCAAGACTTGTTGTAGACTAGTATATCATCAAAAAATACTAACACAAATTTTCTAAGGAAGTGTTTAAAAATGGAATTCATCAAACCTTGAAATGTGGAAGGTGCATTAGTAAGGACAAAGGGCATGACCAAAAATTGATAATGACCTTCATGAGTTATGAATATTGTTTGTAGAATGTCTTTAGCCTTGATTCTAATTTGATGATATCTTGAACAAATATCCAGCTTGGGGAAGTAAATTTCTCCACACATTCATCCAACAATTCATTAATGACAAGAATGGGAAATTTATCTTTAATAGTGAGCTTATTGAGTTCCCTATAGTCTAGACACATATGCCATGATCCATCCTTCTTGTGTACCAATACTGCTAGAGTAGAGAAAGAACTTTGGCTAGGTTGAGTTATACCCGCCTCTAGCACTTCTACAACCATACATTCAATTTCACTCTTTTGGGCATATGGATATCTGTAAGGTCTGCTGGTTGGAGGAACACTTCCTAGAATCAAGTGAATAACATGATCATGATCATGAATAGGTGGGAGGCCTTTGTGAGTCTCAAATACCTTGGAATGGTTGTCAAAGACTCTTTGGAGATCTGGAGAAACAAATGATTTCGATGTTTGAACATCCAATGAGCATATTGTGCAATTACACCTTGTTGTTATTTCTTCAAGAGCTTTGACATGTCATTAGAGTTGATTATCTTCCTCGATTTCCGTATGATACCCCTTAATTCAATTCCTTTCCTTCCTAGGAAAATTTCAAGCAAAGTTCTTGAAAATTAAAAGCTATTGTCCGTAAAGATTGTAACCATTAGACTCCTAATACAACATCAACAACACCCATTGAAATGGAAAGCATTGAAATTTTCAATACATATTCCCCCATGGTTAGATTGGTCTTATAGAACTTCCCTAAGTAATTTATAGTTCCTCCATTTCTAACCATCACTTGACACTCTAGTGTTGGATATAGAAATAAATTCAAATCCTTGGCCATCTTACAATGAATAAAATTATGGGTACTACCAAAATCGGTCTGTTATGAAACCAGCTCAAGAAAATATAGAAAAGAAAGATCAACGCCTTAGAATTCAGCCTCTTCGAGGGGGAAACCTCCTTTACATTACATAAGTGAACAATTCTTGGATGATACAAATGACAAAACCTCCTTTCTATATATAGGAGTCTAAGGAGTCACAATATAATCCAACCGACCTAACAATAATAATATAAAGCCACAAAAATAACAATAGAGGGATTCTATGGGGCACAAAAATAACAATATGGGGGTAATAGGGGCACAACAATATAAATAAGGGGTATAACTACAATAGTAATGGGGTAATCACTAGTATTATAGGGATCCAACATGCCCCTCTCCTTCAAAAAAGTGTTGTCCTCAACGCTTGAGTAGTTTTGGATACTTCTGCATAAAATTTTCATCCTCCCATGTGGAATCTTCAGCAGATAAGTTCTTCCACTTGATAAGATACTCTGAAATTGATCGATTTCGTAGCTGTCGAGTTCTTGTTTCTGTGACTGCTTCCAGTTCCAATATAATTTTTCCTTCCTCGTCAAGTTCTGGCAATATTGTTTGAACTGGGAGCTTGTCGCCTATAACCTTCTTTAAACATGAAACATGGAAAACTGGGTGCAATCGAGAAGCTGCAGGAAGCTCCAATTTGTATGCCATAGTACCAATCTTTTGCAACACCTTGTACGGACCATAATACTTTGGTGATAATTTATTATCCTTCTTAGCTTGCTTTAGGGACATTTGCTTATATGGTTGTAGCCGTAGGAATACCCAATCACCTACATCAAAACTTCTTTCACTGCGATGTTGATCTGCCTGTTGTTTCATTCTATTTTGTGCCAACACGAGGTTATCCTTTAAGAGTTGGAGGACTTGTTGTTGATGTTCGATGTGATGTTCCACTGCCTGAACCTTAGAATTTTCTCTTAAATATGATGTGATGGATGGTGGTTGATACCCATAAAGTGCCATAAATGGGGTCATTTTTGTTGCTGTATGGAAGGAAGTGTTATACCACCATTCAGCCAGAGGCAACCATTTGACCCATTGTGTCTGTTTATCAGATACAAAGCAACGAAGATATCCTTCCAAACATTTGTTTACTATCTCAGTTTGCCCATCAGATTGAGGATGATAAGATGAGCTATGAGCTAACTGAGTACCAAGACAAGAAAATAATTTTGTCCAAAAATTTCCAGTGAAAATGGGATCTCTGTCACTTACAATAATCTTTGGGTTTCCATGTAGCTTTTGAACTGTTTCCATAAATGCAGTAGAAACTGTACTGGCTTTAAATGGATGTGATAATGCACAAAAGTGTGCATACTTGGTAAGTCTGTCAACTACCACCATGATGACACTCTTTCCCTCAGACTTGGGTAAACCTGTGATAAAATCCATTGAAACCTCCTCCCAACGTTGGCTTGGAATGGATAAAGGTTGTAATAGACCCGGTGTCTTAATTGTTTCAACTTTATTTTGTTGGCAAACCAAACATTCCGCCACAAACTTTTGAATATCTGATTTAAGGCCATCCCAAAAAAATTCCTTCTTAACCCTGTGGTAAGTTTTTAAAAATCCTGAGTGCCCTCCTAAGGGAGAAGTGTGCAATTCCATAAGAATCTTTTGTTTTAGCTGGGAATTCTTACAGAGGTATAAGCGATCTTTGTACCATAACGAATCATTTTGCCAGCTAAATGTATCAGAAGTACTGGAATCTTGTTGTAGCTTTCGAATAAGTGCCCACACTTCTTCGTCATTCTTCCATTCCTCCTTTGCTTCGTTTATCCAATCTGGTTGGATAATAGAAATGGCACACAACAATGCTTCCACATCCTCATCCTTTCTTGAGAGTGCATCTGCCACCACATTTTGCTTCCCTTTTTTGTAGATGATTTCAAAGTCATAACCCAACATCTTTGTGACCCACTTTTGTTGCTCTTCAGAGGATAATCTTTGTTCTAAAAAGTATTTAAGGCTATCATGATCTGTTTTTACCTTGAAGTGTCTTCCCATTAGGTAGGGTCGCCATTTCTTAAGTGCATGGAGTATTGCCAACATTTCCTTCTCATAAATAGCTTTGCTTAAAAACTTTCCCTTGATTGGACGACTTTCAAAAGCAATGGGTCTTTCATCTTGCATTAGAACAACACCAATTCCATTTCCTGAAGCATCACATTCCACAATAAAGGTTTTTGTGAAGTCCGGTGTAGCTAAGACCGGTGCTTGGCACATTGCCTCTTTAAGATGTTTAAAGGCCTTTGTTGCTTCCGAAGTCCATGAAAATGAATCTTTCTTCAATAATGTTGTTAGAGGTGCTGCTATTCTCCCATAATTCTTAACAAACTTGCGATAATACCCTGTCAACCCAAGAAATCCTCGCAGATGCTTTATGGATGTGGGGATTTTCCATTCCTTAATGGCTTTAATTTTGCTAGGGTCTACCTTAACTCCTTCATGAGATACAATATGACCCAAATATTCCACCTCCTGGACTCCAAAGAAACATTTGGATCTTTTTGCATATAATTGTTTCTCCTCCAATAGTTGTAGCACCCTGTCAACATGTTCAACATGATCCTTCCAAGACTTGCTGTAGATTAGTATATCATCAAAAAATACTAACACAAATTTTCTAAGGAATGGTTTGAAAATTGAATTCATCAAACCTTGAAATGTTGAAGGTGCATTGGTAAGGCCAAAAGGCATGACCAAAAATTCATAATGACCCTCATGAGTTCTAAATGCTGTTTTCGGAATGTCTTCAATCTTCATTCTGATTTGATGATATCCAGAACGAAGATCCAACTTGGTGAAGTAAATTGATCCATGCAATTCATCAATTACAGGAATGGGGAACTTATCTTTAATAGTGAGCTTGTTGAGCTCCCTATAATCTGGACACATGCGCCATGATCCATCCTTCTTGTGCACCAATACTACTGGAGCTGAGAAAGAACTTTGACTCGGTTGAATTATACCAGCCTCTAGCATTTCTGCAACCATACGTTCAATTTCACTTTTTTGGACATAGGGATATCTGTACGGCCTGATGTTTGGAGGAACACTTCCTGGAATCAGATGAATAGCATGATCATGATCACGCATAGGTGGGAGACCTTTGGGAGTCTCAAATACCTTGGAATGATTGTCCAGGACTTTTTGGAGATCTGGAGAAATAGATGATTCCAATGTGGAAACATCTAGCGAACATAATTGTGCAATTACACCTCTTTGCTCCTTTTTTAGAAGCTTTGTCATGCCATTAGAGCTGATTATCTTTCCTGGTTTCCCTGCAATACCCCTTAATTCAACTTCCTTTCCTTCCACAGAAAATTTCATGAAAAGTTCTTGAAAATTAAAAGCTATTGTACCCAAGGATTGTAGCCATTGGACTCCTAGTACAACATCAGCACCTCCCATTGGAATGGAAAGCATTGGGCTAGTCAATACATATTCTCCCATGGATAGCTTGATATTATGGCACTTTCCAGAACAATTTATTGTTCCTCCATTTGCAATCATCACTTGACACTCTGGTGCTGGATATAGGAAGCAATTCAATTCTTTTGCTACCCTACAATGAATAAAATTGTGGGTGCTTCCTGAATCAATCAACACTATTACCTTTTTCTTCTTGATTTGTCCTTCTATCTTGATGGTTTGAGGAGTGGTAATTCCCGCCAATGCATTACAAGATATGGTCGGATTTATTTGTTCTTCATCTAGGCTTTGTTCCTGGAATATATCCTCTTCTTTTGACCTTTCTTGCTCCTTTTCTTCTTCCTCTTCACAATCTATGTAGAATAATTTCTTCTCAGCACACTTATGACCTTTTGTGTATTTGCTATCACAATTGTAACAAAGCCCTTTTGCTCTTTTTTCTTCCAATTGTTGTGGTGTCAACCTTGTAGGTTGTGGAAGACTATGGGCAACAACACTTCCGTCTTTATAGTTGTGAATGGTATGCTTCCTAGTTGCCATAATTTTGCTTTCCATTTTTCTTGCTAACCTGAATGCCTTCTCTAATGAATCAGGTTCCCAAAGGCGCACATCATGTTGGATATTATCCTTTAAAGACCCTATGAACACATCAATCCTATGCTCCTCTGGAATATCTTTTACCCTTATGTTCAATTTTTGGAACTCCTCAATGTGCTCCATTATTGAACCTTTTGTTTGAGACTTATCAATTGGCTAAAAAAAGTGTTGCTTTTTGTATCCTCATAATGTGCTATCAATTCTTCCGTAAAAATTGCCCAAGTGATAAATTGTTTACGAGAACAAAGCCATTGATACCATACAAACTGATTTGGTTCCAAATATAAAGTTGCCATATGTACCTTTTGTGTGTTTTGCACATTATTGAGATCGAAGAATTGCTCCATCTGTAATATCCATGTGGCGGGATCCTTGCCATCAAACTTCCTCATATCGATTTTTGGAACATGGTGAGTCTTCGATCCAACATTAGAGTCTATGGAATCATGATTAACATTTCTTTTGTTCTCATCATGAGTTTCCTTTAGTACTCTTTCACCCTTAGTGACCATTTCTTGTAGCAACTTATTCATATTTATCTTCAATTCTTCCATCTTATCATCCATGCCATCAATTTTAGTGTCCATGCCATTCACCTTAGCTTCCACGCCATCCATCTTAGCTTCTACACCTTTCTTTAAACAATCCATCTTAGCTTCTACACCTTTCTTTAAGCCATCCATCTTAGCTTCTACATCTTTTTTTAAATCATCCATCTTAGATTCTGTTCCTTTTTGTGCAAGGGACAGTTGTTGCACTTGGTCTTGTAATTTTGATATATCATGTTGCATTTCTTCCTCTTCTTCATGAGTCATGCTAGAGCTTTCAGGTTCCTTACTAGGTGTTTGCATTTTCTTTCCTCGGGGCATCAGTTACCGATAATAATGCTCTACTATGCCCTTTGAATTCCTTCAAAATAAATTTTCAAACCAAGCTTAAGCAAAAATTTAAAAAAATCTACACACCTTTTTTCACTTTGTAGGAGCTTGATATTACCTCTGATGTATCTCTGTACTTTCCAATCATCTAGTTCTGAAATTGTGACCTGTAGTAGCCCTCTATGTCCTCTTTCCAATGCCACCAGTCTGATCCAAATTGGATTCTCCAAGAAAGAGTTATGCACAATCTCCCAAGATGACCTGATTATAGACCTTTGCAGAAGAGTGAAATTGTATGAAGTGCCACGTGTACAATTTTCGACCTTTGGTTCTGAAATAGATATACAAGAAAATAAAGTCCATCCTCTTTCTGTACCTTCTTACAAAATTTCAATCCGATCCCTAGAGAGAAAGTTATGACGATTTTCCCTAGGTCACCTGTTTTTAATGTAATTCAGGAGTCTGCAAAAAGACCAACTTCCTCAGAGCATATCTCTGCACATATCACGCAAAAAGATCTAAAATTCAGATCCAAGGTTCAACGCGATTTCTTCTCAAATGGGTTTTTTTTGCGACTTCTGAAACGTCACAGAAAAAAAGTTATAGCGAAAATGCCACGATGACCTGTTTGGAGCAGCGAAACCCTAGAATCCAAAGCTCTGATACCAAATGTTATGAAACCAGCTCAAGAAAAGATAGAAAAGAAAGATCAATGCCTTAGAATTCAGCCTCTTCGAGGGGGCAACCTCCTTTACATTACATAAATGAACAATTCTTGGATGATACAAATGACAAAACCTCCTTTCTATATATAGGAGTCTAAGGAGTCACAATATAATCCAGCCGACCTAACAATAATAATATAAAGCCACAAAAATAACAATAGAGGGATTCTATGGGGCACAGAAATAACAATATGGGGGTAATAGGGGCACAACAATATAAATAAGGGCTATGACTACAATAGTAATGGGGTAATCACTAGTATTATAGGGACCCAACACAGTCAACACTGTTACTTTTTTTTCTTGATATATCCTTCTATCTTGAGAGTTTGAGAAGTGGTAATTCTTGCCAATGCATTACAAGATGCGGTCGAATTCATTTCTTCTTTCTATGTGGTTGGTTCCTGGTGTATACCTTGTTCTTTTGATGTTTCTCGTTCCTTTTCTTCCTCTTCTTCACAATCCATGTAAAATAATTTATTGTCAACACACTTATGACCCTTAGTGCATTTGCTATCACAACTGTAAGAAATCCCTTTTGCTCCTTTTTCCCCAGTTGTTGTGGTGTCAACCTTGTAGGTTTTGGGAGGGTAGGACCAAAAACACTTCCATATTTATAGTTGTGAGTGGTAGACTTCCTTGTTGCCATAATTTCGCTTTCAACTTTTCTTTCCACCTTGAATGCATTCTCTAATGAATTAGGTTCCCATAGGCGAACCTCATGTTAGATGTTATCCTTTAATGTCCCCATGAAGACATCAATCATATGCTGCTCTAGAATATCATTTACCTTGATATTCAATCTTTGGAAGTTCTCAATGTGCTCCATCATTAAACCATTTTGTTTGAGGTTTATCAATTCGCTAAAGAAGGTATTTCTCTTTGTATCCTCATAATGTGATACCAATTATTTTGTAAAAATTATCCAAGTGAAAATTGATTTACGAGAACAAAGCCATCAATACCACATAGACTGATTTTGTTCTAAATATAAAGATGCAATGCATACCTTTTATGTGTGCGGTAGATCATGTAGATCAAAGAATTGCTCCATCTGTGGTATCCATGTTACCAGATCCTTGCGATCAAACTTACTCATATCGATCTTTGGAATGTGGTTAGTCTTAAACCCACTATTGTAGTCTCTAAAATCATAAGTTTTATTCCTTTTGTCCTCATCATGATTTTCATGGAGTACATTGTCACCACTAGGAAGCATTTCTTATAGCAACTTTGTCAAACCTTTCTTTAAACCTTCTAGGTCCCTTTTCATTTTTTTAAACCATCCTTCAAACCTTCCATCTTGACATTCATCATTGCTTCCTTGTCATATTTTAAGCCATTCTTTAAACCATTCATCTTAGCTTACTATTCATTTTTGGTTACTCTTTGCGAGAGTGAAATTTGTTGCACTTGGTCTCGTAATTTTGATATATCATGTTGTATTTCTTCCTCTTCTTCATGTGTCATACTAGAGATTTTTGTTGCGTTACTGGTGTATCCATTTTCTTGTTAAGATGCATATTGGAACCAAATAATGATTTCTGTGCTTCACTATGCACTTTGAATCACTTCAAACTGAATTTTAAAACAAAAATTATGCATTTTTTTTAAATACACACCTTTTTCTTGCTTTTAGGAGCTCAATATTCAAACTATTGTATCTCTGTAATTTCAACTCACCAATGTCTAAAAGTTTGTCCTGTGGTAGCCCCTTAAGTATTCTTTCAAACACCACAAGTTAGATCAATACTGGTTTCTTCAAGCTAAATTTATGCCCAATCTCCCACAATGGGTTGATTATGGATTAGTTCAGTAGAGCGAACTTGTACAGAATGCCCCGTGTCACTGCTTCAACCTTCGTCCCTGAAAATGATAGAATACAAGTTAAAGTTCATGCACTTTTGGTCAATTTCGATGAAATTCAATTTTGATGAAATTCAATTTTGATGCACGAAGCGAAAGTTATGACAATTTTCCTCAGAATAACTTTTTGTGACTGAATTATGGAGCATGCAAAAACCCTAAATTCCTTGAACCATATCTGCAAAAATCTATAGAACCAAGATCTAAACTTTTTAAACGATGTTCATCATGATTTAAAATCTATGTTTTCAAAATTTTAGCTTCTGAAGCCTCACAAAAAAAGAAGAAATTATAGCAAAAATACGAAGATGACCGTTTGAAAGAGCAAAACCCTAGGATCCAAGGCTCTGATACCAAATGTTATAAAATCAGATCACAAAAAAAAACAAAATATAGATCAACGACTTGAAAATAATCCTCTTAAAGGGGGAAACCTCCTTTTACATCACATAAGTAAATAATTCTTAGATGACACAAATGACAAGACCTCCTTGGTATATATAGGAGTGTAAAAGGTCACAATATAATAGGGCCTACATAACAATAATAATGTAAGGGTACAACAATAACACTAGTGGGATTCTATGGGGTACACAAATAAAAATATGGGGGCTACATGGGCATAACAATAACAATAAGGTATACACTAGTATTATAGGGACCTAACAATGTTCAAATCTAAGTAGCCAATGGTGTGTTGAAGCCTCAGAATTCTGCTGCTCCAACATGGGGGATAACCACTCGGTCCGGACCTTGAAAGCAACTCCTTTTCCATTTGGTGTGGTGGCTCTGATTGGGGATGATGGGACCAGTTTCCCTGTGTGGGTTTGAAAATGATGATGGGTGGTTTTCAAGTGATTGCAATAAGATCAATGATAACTAAATGACCTATTTTGGCATGCAAATCTCTAATTAACTTAATCTAATATAAACTCGGGGTATTCTGTGTGATATGCGATTTGAAAAAGATATCTGTTTGGTACGTGGTAATAAAGATAATTCACTTGTTAAACATAGATGATAACATGTAAAGATAATTTCTTTGACTAAATAGTTAGTCAAAGAAATGTGGAAATTATATCGCATATATTTAATGATCATATACGAAAATAAATGCTTTTAGCGAATTATTATACAATAGTGTAATTAACACATAACAGAAAGAACATACTCCATATATAATTCATGAAACGAAATGATATCACTAAGTTAATAAAACAAAACTGATCATACAAGATAAAAGTACCATATGTGTGAGGTTCTGCTCATTTGACTAGTGACATAGATCAACTCCTTCCTTCAATCAAATTATTCTCCAAACATACAGAAGTGCATCAACAAAAGAAAGTAGTTTGATATTCAAAAGTAATGACCATGTTCCATAATTTCATCAAGGCATCTACAAACTTACAAAAGTGCATTCTTTGCAAATGTTTTTTGATAAAATTGTGGGCCCTTCTCTAAATGCATGAGAAGGGTATAAATACTATCTAACTATAGTTTAAAATAGATCATACAAAATATCTCAGGAGGTTTCAAACAACCTTCCTCTTAACTAGTAACTAACTCTAAAAATAAAATCAATTTGATGACTCGAGGCTATGAAAATGTCTTGCTATCTGCTAACTTTTCCGTGAGATAACATATGTCAAACATTGGTTTTACTTGAGGAGGTGCTCCGAATTGCGTTCTGACCTATCCTGCAAAGATGACATCTATAAGAGGTGGAAAAATTCTTTGTGTTGAATTGAGTGAACAATTCAGTGTCATAATTTGGCTGTGAGATTTGACAAGAAATTGCCAATATGCCTCCTAGTCGATCTTTGATAATTTTGTGATTGCCTCTCTTTGGATTTTCATCTTTGCTTTCCAGTTTTTCTCCAAGTATTTCAAATATGGCATTGACTTTGGATTACCTTCTTTTATTAAGTGGTGGTGTGCAAAGTGTGATTGACGGCCTTTATTATATTCTTTGCCACTCCTGCTGCTTTTGCTACTGCCAATTCGATCTGCTTAATCCGTGCATCCCAATCTGTGAATAATATGTCTTTGTGTGTTTCTTCAATCTCTGGCATATTAACGCTTCTTCTTTCTTTAGATTATTTCCATTCAATATAGTCAAAGATCTTAGTATTTAAGTCATTAAAATCAGTTCTCTGATCAATTGCATTACCTATTAATTGATCACTAGTATTCAAATAAGGGGTGATATGGGACATTTTCTGGCAAAATAGATCTTGTTGTTTTGACAGAATGGAGTTTAGCTCCAATGCCTCTTTTATGAACTCATCAATAGTGGGGACATCTTTATATTTCACCATAGTCTCTTGCAACTCTTGGATTTTCATATTATTTGCTGAGATATCTGCTTCGCGGTTTATCCTAAGTACTTCCATACTTTGCTGCAATTGGACTATTTGTTCTGTGGCTTGCTTGTTCACATTTTTTTTCTCGATTTCCAGTTGTTGCTCAAGATGTGCTATCCTTTCTTCTCTTTCCCTTAACAAAACAGATACTTCAGTGGCCTTATCAATGGTGGCAATAGCATATACCCCTGGAAATTGTGATAGCTTGGTAAAATTTTCAATTGGATTTGAAGGAATATCCTTCCAGACTATATCCATTGGTTCATTCCCTGGTGGGATTTTAGGTGTTCCAACTCTCCTTCTCTTCCTCTGTCTTTTTACTACAACCTTGTGCAGTGGGCTGTAGAATACATCTAAAGGAGGTATTTATGTAACCTTTAGGATAATCTCAGATGTCGAAAATGTAGGTATGCTTTCTACATTCTATGAATTTGTCCCTTGCTCATTCATTGGCTCAGCCTCTGAAACTTTTTGAGTTTGTTGTGGAGTATGATATCCTATAATTTCTTGGACATTTGTTGCTTTGGTAGTATCTTGGAGTTTTTTATTAAACTGGTCCCATTTCTGCTCCATATCGCTGCTTTTGCCTTTGGGACAATTATGCTAAGTTAGCTTACTTTTGACCTATTCCTCGACTGTTTTTTTGCTAGATTCTACCGTAGCCTCTGTTTCCTGTGTCTTCCCCGTGTTCTGGAGTACATTCACCTGAAATTTTTTTCGAGAATTTGGTCCCTCGCTGTTAATGGTCAGACTGGGCGTAGGTTTGTCATCAGTTTTTAACAAATCCAATGGGATTGTTTCAAGCCTCTGATTTCTAAATTCCTGAAACCTTTCGAAGTCGTCAGGATTCAAATTCACCTTTGCCCAATTGAATGCTTGTTCAAATGACTCAGTTGATTGTAATAAATCTTCAAATTCATGATCTTCATGGATAAAGGGTTTGACCTTTAGTGACGTAGTAACATTTTGTGCTACTTTCTTTGGGTCAAATTTCCTCTTTGGCAGAGTAGCCAGCCTGAGCCTCTCTATGTTCGGTAATTATTTGTTTGCATGGTTGAAGTTCGCCAATGAAAAAACACCACACCGGATGGGAAAGGGTGGCCACAACGATTTTTTGCTATCTTTCAAAGTCTTGGTTAAGCCTTCCTTTTCCAACAGTTTGGTGAGCTATTTCTTTGGCTAACAGCTTGTCGGGGATTCTGTTGTACTGCCGTAAACTCTGATATATGTGAACCATTGCTCAGCAAAGTGCTTGCCTACTACAAAAAGGTTTGTAGCGGCTTCCTTAGAAAATCTCGAGGCCTTTTTATCAAAAATCAGTTGATGTAATGGTAGGATAACACCATGGTATATCTTGTAAAAATGGGTATAAAATGGGATTCCCACATTTGTTTGTGATTAATATGGATGGTGTATGGGTCTTGCAAGGTCCATTTCCAACCCATAATTGGAAAATTGGTACAGAAACATATAGATTCCATGATATAAGCACTCATATAAAATGGAGGAAAGATTTCTATGGAGGTGGATCTCTTTTGACGATATTCAGAAATAGCCATAGCTAAGTTTTCGGATAGGATAGTAGCCCAATTCATTATATGAGAATTGATACATGCATCGATCAAAGGGACCCATTCTATAGAGAACTTGGTATTATTAGGCATTCCATACAATCTACATAACATGGAGGTTGCATAGTTATGGGGATTTGCCAAAGAAGCTATGAGGTACATACCTATCTTGTCATATTTGAACTTGTTTTCTAGGACTCTCCACCCCTGAATCATCTTAAAGGTTCCTTCATTATGTTTCGCGAACTTGGCCAGGAATGATCTATCATATATATATTGAGGGTTGGGAAGATGATACATTTGTTTCAAATCTTCGACTTTAAATGATCCCATCAACTCCATCTTTGAATTCTTCAATTGTCTGTCTTCAATATTGACATTCTCCACCACCCATCTAATTATATCCGTGTATGGTAGTATCTTTGCTCTTACTCCTGTTTTGTGAAGAAAAGAGAAAGCATCATCTCTGAATTAAACTGCCGAGGGTTGTATTGAATCTGTTGTTGCCTTGGTAACAGTAACTTCAGGCTGCTCATCTTCAAGTCTATTATAGATAACTTCCCACGCCGTTGCTCCTCCATCATCACTACAAACCATATCAGAAAATATGGGTGGCATCTCTGTAACCTCAAATTCTGAAACATTATTGCTTCTGTTTTTTCATTAATTTTCGTAAGGACATCTCTTTTGCAACTTTCCTAAAATGAAAGAGAGATATATCATCGTAAACAGTAGAGGGAAATAAAGGTTGAAGAGCTCTTTGAAATGACTTGAATCATGGGAATATTTGAACGCAATCTCTATATTAAATAGCCATGACTTGAAAATATTAACTTCTCTCCTCGGGCTGCTAAACAATAATTTCCATATCAACCCACTTGATATTTCATTGAAAACTCAATAACTTCCCACACTTTACGCCTAATTTTCTGCATCGTGACCTTCAAACGTTGCAACATAACATTGTTCGTAGATAATGCGAAATGCGATTGGGAAACACTACAATATCACATTTCGCAATTTTTAAGGGATAACACAGTGGCATGCCTTGTCAAATTACGACTTGCGAAGTGCGATCGCATATTCTTAGAGTGTCACGATCGGAAAATCGCAGTGGAGACTTTATCGCATATCACATTTCGGGATTTTCTTTAGGATATTAATAGTTTTCACATGGAAAACTGCGAAGTGCGATTTGTGATGATAAAATTTTAAGTATGGGTTCCATTCTAAAGGTTTAAGGCAAATTTTAGAGTTAGCGTTTATTTTCAAAAGCTAAAAATTTAAAAGGGTCCCCATTTATATGTCAAATACTAACTATTAATCGATATAAATGTGGGGGTTGTTACATAGTACAACAATTGGTGATTCACTTGGGAGAACCAACTATCTCTGGTTGGTCTTTTGAAATCTCTAAAACTTTCAAAATTAGAAGAGTTATAGGAATAATAATTACATGAGTTACAAATTTAACAACATTTCTTTGAAAGCATAATCACTCACTTAATTTTATTATTCAACTACTTTACTCTTGTAATGATAAAAATATAAACGTTTGCATCAGTCTATACTAAGATTTAAAGAGATATAGTAGGTGTCTTCTACAAATTAGTTTTTATTGTTTACTCATTTATCACAGATAGAGCCTTTACTACCAGCAGATGTTCATAGCCTCGGCAGTGTTATATTTTAAACAACAATGATTCATTGTCCCAGTCGAAGCAATTTTTCGAATTCAAAATGATATTCATTTACTTTCTTTCTCATTTGGAACTTGTTTTTTTCCTTTTATGTATATTTTTTTTAAGTTACTTAAAAGACATTGCCTAGGCTTGGTAACCCAATAATGACAACGCCATTCACTGGTTGTAATTAAACTAAACAAGCTCGCTCGTGATGAGACCCCTTGTCCTTTGGTTGATTAGATCATTGGCTATTACCGTGTTTTGATATGTAGTATTGGTAATATCAGTTTAATTATTCCCCTATGATCATGGTAAACAAGCTCATAATGAGACTTATTATCTTTTAAGTTTTGCATATTTTTGAATTACACTATGAAAAAAGAAAATTTTATCAGATGGGGTGAATCATTGGCTCTTTTTAAGAGTTTTTGGATGATAATAATAGAGTTTTGAGATACTAATATGTAGATAGTCTTTACTAGTTTAAATATTATTTTCTTGACTGATAACGAAACATCTATACTTTATAAAGATAAGAGCTTGTTCATAGAATAAGTTTTTTTAGCAAGGTCAAGTTTTTCCAAAGAAATAGGGTTCATTTTGATACTCAAATGCTCTAATTATTTCTTTAACTTTTCCTATTTATAGAAGCGAAAAATCGAATTATTCTCATAGACTTTATTTTGAGAAGCCAAAAGTAAATACTATTTAACTTTTATTTTTCCTAGGAATCTTAAAGATAGTATGATACAAAATTAGAAGAGGTTGTTTTCTAGGAAAAGTATTTTTTCAAATTTTTTTCCATTAATGGGCAAAGAATCTATTCTACCTGACAAGTCTTGTAAAAGAAATGTTGATGGACCAATTTTCTTAATGATTTGGAATGGTCCAAGCCATAGTCTTTGGAATTTGGTTTGTTTTCCCTTTTCCTCGTGTGCTTTGTCCCATTTCAAAACCAGATCACCTACTTCAAAGGTTCTATGACTGGCAGAGGTTGTATCAAAAGAGGCTTTGACTAACTGTTGATGATGGGAATGGGTGGTGGATAATGTCAATATTGAAGACAGACAATTCAATAATTCAAAGGTGGAGCTGATGGGATCATTTAAAGCCAAAGATTTGAAACAAATGTATCATCTTCCAGACCCTCAAGATATATATGATAGATCATTCCTGGCTAAGTTCGAGAACCAGAATGAAGAACCCTTTAAGATGATTCAGGGGTGGAGAGTCCTAGAAAACAAATTCAAATATGACAAGACATGTATGTACTCCATATCTTCTTTAGCAAATCCCCATAACTATGCAGCCTCCATGTTGTGTAGATTGTATGGAATGCTTAATAATATCAAGTTCTCTATGGAATGGGTCCCTTTGATCAATGCATGTATCAATTCTCATATAATGAATTGGGCTACTATCTTATCCAACAACTTAGCTACAACTATTTCTGAATATCGTCAAAAGATATCCACCTCCATAGAAATCTTTCCTCCATTTTATATGAGTGCTTATATCATGGAATCTATTTATTTTTGTACTAAGTTTCCAATTATGGGTTGGAAATGGACCTTGCAAGACCCATACCCCATCCATCTCAGTCACAAACAAATGTGGGAATCCCATTTTATACCCCATTTTTACAAGATATGTCATGGTGTTATCCTACCATTACATCAATAGATTTTTGATAAAAAGGCCCCTATATTTTCTAAGGAAGCAGCTACATACCTTCTTGTAGTAGGCAAACACTTTGCTGAGCAATGGTTCACATATATCAGAGTTTATGGCAGTAAAGCAGAATCCCCGACAAGCTGTTAGCCAGAGAAATAGCTCACCAAATTGTTGGAAAAGGCTTAACCAAGACTTTGAAAGATAGCAAAAAATCGCTATGGCCACCATTTCCCATTTGGTGTGGTACTTTTTCATTGGAGAACTTCAATCATGCAAACAAAGAATTTCCGAACATAGAGAGGCTCAGGCTGGCTACTATGCCAAAGAGGCAATTTTACCTAGAGAAAGTAGCACAAAATGTTACTATGTCACTAAAGGTCAAACCCTTTATCCATGAAGATCATGAATTTGAAGATTTATTACAATCAACTGAGTCATTTGAAAAAGCATTCAATTGGGCAAAGGTGAATTTGAATCCTGACGACTTTGAAAGGTTTCAGGAATTTAGAAATTAGAGGCTTGAAACAATCCCATTGGATTTGTTAAGAATCGATGACAAACCTATGCCTGTTGTGACCATTAACAACGACAGACCAAATTCTCGAACAAAATCTCGCGTGAATGCAGTCTAGAACACATGGAAGACACAAGAAACAAAGGCTATGACATAATCTAGCAAAAAATCAGCAGAGAAACAGGTCAAAAATGACCTAACTCAGGATACTGATCCCAAAGATGAAAGCAGTGATATCGAGCAGGAATGGGACCAGTTTAAGAAAAAACTCCAATATACTGCCAAAGAAACAAATGTCCAAGAAAATATAGGATATCATACTCCACATAAAACTCATAAAGTTTCAGAGGCTGAGCCAATGAACGAGCAAGGGATAAGTTCATAGAATGTAGAAATCATACCTACATTTTCGACATATGGGATTATCCTAAATGTTACAAAAATACCTCCTTTAGATGTATTCTACAACCCACTATAGAAGGTTGTATTAAGAAGACAGAGGAAGAGAAGGAGAGTTGAAACACCTGAAATCCCACCAGGGAATGAACCAATGGATATAGTCTGGAAGGATATTCCTTCAAATCCAACTGAAAATTTAACCATGCTATCACAATTTGCAGGGGCATATGTTACTGCCACCATTGATAAGGCCACTGAATTATCTGTTTTATTAAGGGAAAGAAAAGAAAGGATAGCATAGCTTGAGAAACAACTAGAAATCGAGAAAACAAATGTGAACAAGCAAGCCACATAACAAATAGTCCAATTGTAGAAAAGTATGGAAGTACTTAGGATAAGCCACGAAGTAGATATCTCAGCAAAAAATATTCAAATCCAAGAGTTGCAAGAGACTATGGCGAAATATAACGATGTCCCCAATATTGATGAGTTCATCAAAGAGGCATTGGACATAAACTCCATTCTGTTAAAACAACAAGATCTATTCTACGAGAAAATGTCCCATATCACCTCTTATTTGAATACTAGTGATCAATTAACAGATAAGGCAATTGAATAGAGAACTGAGTTTAATGACTTAAATACTAATATCTTTGACTATATTGAATGGAAAGAATCTGAAGAAGGAAGAAAATATGAAAAAGATGAGAGAAATTATTTCATTACATGAATTTACTAGACTCAAACAACAACATAAAATCTTACTTAGAGAGTTAAAAGCAGTTCCTATAGCTCCTTTACCAGCTGCCGTAGTTGCTCAAGCTACTAATGATATGGGAAAGCCTCCTTCATCTTCAAACAAAGTAAATTCCACAGACCTAGTTCTAATAGGTGACAGATCTATCTCTCATACTCCTCCATTTCTCCTTACTTATGAAATTTTTGACAAAAACGTCCATAATTGCCTTACTGATTCAGGAGCCCCTTCAAACATTATTGTTATAGAAATTTTTGTGCCTTACAACATTGAGCATGAAATGTCCATAATCCAAGGGATCCAAATTCCCTAAATGAGTTGTTCCTACCCCTAAAGGAACAAGGTCAACCAATGACAACTTCTCCCAGAAGTTCTCCACCAAAAACCACTCAGAAACAGTCAATTCAGGATCAATTCAGAGGCTCCACTAGCTGCCTGCGTTGAAATGCAGAGTCTACACTGGCTAGGTGCACTGCAACGCAGGTGGAAGCACTACCAGGGTGCGCTGAGCGGGAAATGACAAATGGCAAGCTCATTCAACGAGGTGGAAAGACCCTGGAAGCTTCCAGAATCTTCTCCAATGACACTTGCCTCAATGAATTCGACTAGTGATGAGTAAGAGGCTCTCAACCTCCAAGTGGAAACAAGAACCGACAGAGAGAAGCCACAAGTCAAAACATAAGCTGACTCATCCTCTATGCTTACATCTATATATGGATCTCTCACCCAGAGGTTCAGGAGGCTGGAATTTTGTATTTTGCAGAGAATTGCTGTTGGTTTGAGATTGAGATTAGTACATTGGGTGATTTATGCTTTGTTGGAGGAGAGGAAGGGATTCCTTTGCTGGGAGGTAGATGCTGGATCGGGACTCATTTGGTTGTATCTCCTCTTGAACCTTGTTATCATATCAATAAAGCTACTTGAGTTTCTCCTATATGCTTGTATTTCAATGATGTTTTGTTATATTTGCATATTTAGTTTATATCTGATCCTAAACTAGTTATGAATGTGAATCTATATCTTTTGTGTAGTTTTCCTCTCTTGTGATCTTGCAGGAGCTGGGTGAAGCTGGACCAGTGAAAGAGCAGGCAGCGGGAAGCGAACAAAAGAGAGAGTGACTGGATCGACAAACTAGCGGAAGACACTGGTTAGTTACATCCTTCTTTCTCTATTTACATCTCATAAAGAAGAATACTCAGATAGTTTTCCTTGTTTGTTGCTAAGGCACTATCACCTCTTAGAGTGGGATAGGGGCATTCCGAATTGGATACTTTTCCCAACAACAAATTGGCGACTCCGCTGGGGATAATATCTGGTTAGTTTATTTGTGTTTCTATTGTTGTTCTTCTCATAAACTCAGGAGTGCCGAATCGAAATGCATTTGCCATTTTCAAATGCAAAGTAGAGATCTGCCACTCTAGTCCACTCACTGGGCCTATTTTTATGATCTGAACAGCTGATCCACAAGTGCTCTAACAACCCTTTGTGATAGATCTTAGTCCTCCTTTAAATCATCCTCCTAATTGTACCTAATTGATAGCTTTGATCCGGCCAAAAACTGTAGATTCAACTGCAAACCGTAACCCAGAACCCAGAAACAACTCTTGTTTCTGCTTCAGCGCAGACTCTGTGAAGAGGTTCTGCATTTCAACGCAGGTCCCGTGGAGGATACCTGCACTGAAGTTCAGTTTCTCTGTGCTGAGGGTGCGCTGATCAGCCCTTGCCTTGTGCAGCTGTGGTTCCCTGCTTCCTTTTGCTCAGTTTTATCTCTATTTTTTGCAGTCTGTTATCAGTCAGTGTACCTATCTGAAACCCCTTTTCTTTGCCTCAATTCCGCCTCAGTTGTATAAAGAAACTATATTTGTTCTTTGTGTATTTGTTACATCATTTGCAGTTTCCCATTACAAAAGTAAACTAGTCATACTGTCGCCCTTAGATCTAGACCTGTCGTAAGTGTCGTTTTGATCTTAGGAGTGAGTTTGTTTGCTGTTCACAGTTGATTGAGCTTTTACTTTTGTCGTTTGGTTTGAATTTATGCATTTCTAGTGTCGAAACAAGTAAATCATAAAGTATCGTAATCGTCTTTTTGATTTCGAAAAAGGAGCTTGTTTATGTTTTCACTTGAAATCGAATTCAAATTTGTACAACAGCTTTCTTTTTAGGCATCAATATTAAGAAAGCGAAAACAAATACATGCATTTGTGCATTTGCATTTTGATAGTTTGCATGCTTTGATTTAGGAAAAGTGCATTACTGTGTGCTCTATGCTCTTTGAGAAAAGATTGTGTCTTTCTTTTCCCCTTGTAGCTAGGATTTTCATTGTTGAAAAGATATAAAAGCTTGCTTATCATCTTTAGACTGCATTTAGGAATTGTATCATACATCTCGTGGTGATCCAAAAAGGCAAACTTATAAAAAAGATCAACCTAAAATAAATTGAATGAACTTAACAACGCTTTGTAACTTAACGCAAAACATAGAGGTCTAGGCTAGAGACGTGTTCCGGCGTCGTAAAACCTGGTGACTGTTGATCTCGCTGATGGTTGGGTGATTCCTCCTGAGAGACGATAGCGCCAGTACGGATTGTGCTCCCACGTACCGTCAAGTATATATTGGGAGACCCCTATAGGCATAAAACCTTTATCCTTAGGAAGCCGTGTTGGCCGCCCTACTGATCGCAATGCACTGAACACAGCATTCGGGAAGATTCATCGCCCGTACCTTAAAAAGTATTCTGCGGTTTTGCGAAAAGTTTGGCACACCCTCTACCTAGAACTCCAGAGAAGTTCCTTTTGGCCTTTTTCAGACTCTATAACGGAAAAAAGTCCATCCGAGCATTTGTCACTTCGGGTTCGTTAAAACATCGAAGGCGACTAGAGTCATCTTTTGCTTTTTCTCGACTCTTTAAAATTGAAAAAGCAAGTTGTGTCTAAAGCGTCGTTAAAATTTATTTTAAACGGAACAATCACCCCTTTTTCCTGCGTTGATATTTAGGTTGAGAAAATGGAGCCCACCAACCAAGGAATTCCCCTTGGTGGAAATCCTAGTCCCTTCTCCTCTTGGAGAGATGTTGGTGTGCCCCATATGGCCACATTGTCGCTTCCAGGACTGACAATTGGCTTGCCGGTCTGGCTCTTCTCAACCAATGTCGTTCAGAACACCACTATTCCTGAAAAGTCGAATCAACAGTTAGACCAGTCCAGAGTTGCCCACCAGCCTTCTACTTCCTCTAATTCTTCCTCTCCTCCTTCCTCTTTGCTTGATGGAACTGGTAAAACAAAAAACCAAGTTCCTAAGGAGAAGAAGGAAAAGAAGAAGAAAGAGAAGAAGAAGAAGGAGCCAAAAGCGACTGGGGGCAAACAAGTGTCGTCTAACAAGAATCCACACACAACACTGACTAGGCCTAAATCGCCATGTGTCATATGCAAGGGAGACCACTTCCACAGAGATTGTCCCTGCATCCCTCAGATACTAAGGGACTGGTCTCCCCGTTTGCACAATTCGGTGGCATCAACCTCTGATAGCCATGTTGAATGCATACCGTCAACTAGCGAAAGTGAAGTCCTTGGACAAAAAGGGAGAGCTAGATCCCCTTGTAGACTGTGCGAAGGCAACCACGCCATCCACCGTTGTCCCTTCTTAGACGAAGTGAAAAGAGTTTTGGATGATCGTCCGGTTTCACCGTTACGACTTCCTCCTGGATATAAAAAACTCTTGCTGAGTCCTTCGTTAGTTGAAAATCTAGCTGGCCCACTCAAGTGGTCAGCTGAAGCGTGGTCATTGAAGATGAACCAGCTGAATGCATACCCGACGAAAGTCAAAATGTCGAGGCGGCAGTTGACCTGGTCTTGCCTTCAGAGGTTTTGTCTTCGAATGATACAGTCACTAAGGAGAATAAAGATGACACCATCCAAATTCTCTTCATCAGCACAGACTCCGACGAGCACGGGGGCACCCCCCCCCCATTCCTTTATCGCAGGAAGGAAGTTCGTCAGAGCGATACCCGACCGTCTACTCGGTCCCACCACCAAGCAACCTAGTTGTCTCCTTTGACTGGAACCAACTAGGCAGACCCCGTTTGCCAGCAAGCATACCATTCAGAATTATCGTCCAAATATACAGAATGGTCATGGCTGGCACCATCATTGATGAAGGGGCATCTGTGAGTATCCTTTCCTCCACTGCTTGGAAAGCGCTTGGTTCGCCAACGCTTTTGCCTGAAATGAGAAATCTAACAGGCTTTGATAAAGGAACCAGTCGACCTTTAGGGATACTCCCCAATGTGCCTATCACATTGAAAGGGAAGACCGTTCAAATGAACGTGATGGTCGTTCAAGGACCCTTGGATTATAACCTACTCCTTGGACGAGACTATATATATTGCATGGGAGCCATCGTCTCCTCACTCTTTAGAGTAATGTGTTTTCCGCACGAAGGAAGAGTGGTCAAGCTCGTGGACCAGCTTTCATTTCCCGGATCACGCATCGAAAATAGTCATATACCTTCCCTAAATGGTCTCTTCACGCAAGAAATGTCTCAACCCACGGTCCGTCCTCCCGATGAGAGCGAGTAATTCGGAAGGATATGACTGGAACCCAGGGGGCATGCGTCCTGGTCTGCTTCGGCAGGAAAACTTTGGGTATAGGGTAGGTTTCCGCGGGAGAATATGACTAGTCTGTACCCCGTCCGTCTTGGAAGAGGGGTTATTCTAGAATAAGATTCTTTTGTCAAAGTTATGTGTTTGGCGCTCGTTGTCACTCACCTTTGTCTATCTCGGTAGACACCGCCGAAGAAATGTTTTGTTTGAAAGATTAATAGAACAATATTTGGGTAACCTGAAAGAGGTAGGCCTCTCCCGGTAAAACAAATGTTTTATTGGACTAAGAAGGGGTAACCTTGAAATCGCACTTTATGCCTGGGGGCATGCAAACCTTTTTGAGTGCAAGCAAGGGGCAACTATTTATTTTTTAAATTTTTAGGTCCTCCCTTTAAACCTGTAGGTCTAACCCTTTAAACTCGTAGGATTAGTCGTTTCCGAACTTGCATAACGAAAGGATGCAGGGCATAGCTTTGTAAGGCGCAAGCTCCATAAAAAATGGAATCTTACATGAGACATTCTTATCATATGACTGGATTATCGAGCAGTTTTAGCACATAGTTCATGCTCGTTAAAAAATAAACATAAGATCGAGCAGTTTTAGCACATAGTTCATGCTCGTTAAAAAATAAACATAAGATTGAGCAGTGTTTTTCCGTGTTTAAGCTCGTTAAAAAATGAACTATCTTCCGGTAAATAACCACCGTGAATGTAACATTATCGGCCATTAAAGCCTTGGTCGTTTTTACACCGTCACCTCCACTTTTCAATTGGCCGATCATTCACCTCCATATTGATTGTTTACCCATTTTGAGGAACAGCTGCGAAGAGTGATTTCACTAGCCATCCTTGTGACACTGCCGTGATTGGAAAATTCCAACCCTTACCTGGAATCAGCTGCTAACCTGTTTTATCACTCGTTCCTCAAAAGACGAGTCTTCTTTAAGCTCTTTTCATCTGACTCGTAAAATATGAAAAGATTGCCGAGTTTTGGCCTTCCAGCTCGTTAAAGCGACCGGAAGTGCTATCCCTCCTCTAGATTTTAATCTTTTTGGACCTGAGGGATTATTGCACAAAAAGATCGAGCGCTTGTTTTGTTCGGCTCGTTAAAACTATCGAAAATTCATCCCTTCTGTATTGTTTTATACTTTTTCGGACTTAAGGGATTAGATGACGAAAAAGGACCTTTGGAGTTATCTTTACGTACCTTTTTAGACTCTCTAAAAATGAAAAGGGACCGAGTTATCCTTGTCGTTAAACTCGTTAAAAAACATTAATAGCGACAAACTTGTCTTTAGACGAGATCGAGTTTCACTATCGCTAGGCTCGTTAAAACATAGCGATGGGTTTGCCCAAAGGGCAAATTATAGAACAAGCATATGTTATCCTCCTCAAGCTTGACAAAAATAAAGAGGTACTGGTCAGAAATGACTGGGGAAAAATTGGGAAGAAACTTAAAGAACTTTATTGGTAGCAAGTCGCTCTTGAACATGACACTTCCACTCCGTACCTGAGTCGGGTTGGGTTGTTTCATTCACCGGTCACATCGCCATGGTCTCGCCATACCATCCACCTTTGGGGTAAATGCTACCAATCCATCACACAAGTGTCGCCGATATGTTCAAGAGAAGTCATCCAGAGAAGTCAACCGTGTCCCATCCACTACCATATATTATCCTTCATTCTTTCATGACCGCCACCCTGAACCATATATCATCAGATCGTTTTCACCTCCATCAAAATCATTTGCTCCGTTCCGTGTCACTGATGTGGGATACATTAAGGCCCTCCTTTGACGGATCGCTTCTTGTCGACATCAGCTCATTATCCAAGAAGTTGATCTAGGAACACACCCTTCATTACTTTGAAGCTTGCATGCCTCAATGGCAAGTTTCTCACTTCCGGCGACAGGTATACATCAATGACCTTCGACCGAAAGATTTTGCGTGGTGTTCGACGCCAAGTCCTTTATTCACACCACTTGAATTGTACTGCAGTACCTTGAGGGTCATTATCATTATCAGTGATTCCTCTCGCGCTTGTTAACGGTTTACATCATTGACTGGTAATCAAGCGATGTCTTTCCATGTTCGAATTCAGAACATTTCTCACATGGATCGACTTGTACTTAGAGTGAAGATCGAATGAGATTGAAGACCCCGGATCTAGTTTCATCCATCCGGGCTGCGATATATATTCAGGAAAAATAAAGACATCGACATGTACAACATTGCAGCAGATAATCATCCTACCAAAAGGATGATGATTTCATCAAAATCATCAGTCTACCATTAGATGATGGTCTGTCCTATGTACATCAAAATGAATTTATAAAGCTGAGCATGGGAATGCCCGCCTCGGCTAGATCATGAAAACAATATGAAAAATAATGTATTGTATTGTATCTTATTACAGGTCTCCTCCCAGCATTGAATGAACTTCGGATCCTCCTAATAAAGCTTTTCACCCGATAAACGACCTCATACTTTAGGGGCAACTGTTATAGACATTTTTGTGCCTTACAACATTGAGCATGAAATGTCCATAATCCAAGGGATCCAAAGTCCCTAAATGAGTTGTTCCTACCCCTAAAGGAACAAGGTCAACCAATGACAACTTCTCCCAGAAGTTCTCCACCAAAAACCACTCAGAAACAGTCAATTCAAGATCAATTTAGAGGCTCCACTAGCTGCCTGCGTTGAAATGCAGAGTCTACACTGGCTAGGTGCACTGCAACAGGTGGAAGCACTACCAGGGTGCACTGAGCGGGAAATGACAAATGGAAAGCTCATTCAACGAGGTGGAAAGACCCTGGAAGCTTCCAGAATCTTCTCCAATGACACTTGCCTCAATGAATTCGACTAGTGATGAGTAAGAGGCTCTCAACCTCCAAGTGGAAACAAGAACTGACAGAGAGAAGCCACAAGTCAAAACATAAGCTGACTCATCCTCTCTGCTTACATCTATATATGGATCTCTCACCCAGAGGTTCAGGAGGCTGGAATTTTGTATTTTGCAGAGAATTGCTGTTGGTTTGAGATTGAGATTAGTACATTGGGTGATTTATGCTTTGTTGGAGGAGAGGAAGGGATTCCTTTGCTGGGAGGTAGATGCTGGATCGGGACTCATTTGGTTGTATCTCCTCTTGAACCTTGTTATCATATCAATAAAGCTACTTGAGTTTCTCCTATATGCTTGTATTTCAATGATGTTTTGTTATATTTGCATATTTAGTTTATATCTGATCCTAAACTAGTTATGAATGTGAATCTATATCTTTTGTGTAGTTTTCCTCTCTTGTGATCTTGCAGGAACTGGGTGAAGCTGGACCAGTGAAAGAGCAGGCAGCGGGAAGCGAACAAAAGAGAGAGTGACTGGATCGACAAACTAGCGGAAGACACCGGTTAGTTACATCCTTCTTTCTCTATTTACATCTCATAAAGAAGAATACTCAGATAGTTTTCCTTGTTTGTTGCTAAGGCACTATCACCTCTTAGAGTGGGATAGGGGCATTCCGAATTGGATACTTTCCCCAACAACAATTATGCCAAGAACTGTGTGCACTAAATTAAATATCACACCTAAAAAATATGCTACACACATAGTTCAAATGGATAGGAAAAAAGTAGAAGTAATCGAAGAAATGATATCATTTTCAATCAAGCTTTCCTCCAACCAAAAGTTTCACAGGTAATCAATATTATAGTGGCTGATATCCCTAAATTCTATGGTTTAATTTTGACTAGGGATTGGTCTGAAAAGTTACACAGATACTTTGCAACTGATTGGTCTCATATGTGGTTTTCATACAATAGTAAACCCAACCAAATCAGAGTAGATCATGAGAAATTCATGAAGTACACAGTCACTGATCTCAAGGGGAGCAATGAACCAGTAACTTTCACCAATAATATCATCGGAAACTACTCAGCAAAGTCATTCTTGGGATCCTTTAATGCACAAAGAACTCCCTTTATGGATAATGCTATAGTATCTCATATAGAAATTTTTTCGCAAACAAATGCTTCCAAGTTTATAGATGTAGTTGATAAAATTATAGATAATTCATTATTCTGGACTCTTTATTTTGATGGTTCCAAGTCTGAAGATGGTGCAGGTGCTGGATCTATATTAAGCAACCCACAAGGAGAGAAAACCATGTTAGCTTGCAGGCTTGAATTTCAATGCACTAACAATACTGCAAAATATGAAGCATTAATTCAAGGGCTATTCAAAGCCATTGGCCTTGATGTCAAGTATTTGAAAGTATATGGAGAATCTGAAATAGTTATTAAAAAGATAAGAAACACAATCCATTGTGTGTCTGGGCATCTCAAATATTATCAATCCCTAGCCCAGAATCTTACTTCTCACTTCACTGCTTTTAACATTTCTTCAGTCCCCAGATTACAAAATGCAAGTGTTGATTTACTTGCCAATGTAGCATCTAAGCTTATACCTTCAGAGGAATTTAGTCCAGATAGATTTTCTATAGAGTTAATTTTTAGACCATCCATCCCTGATAATGTAACAAATTGGAGAGTGTTTAATAATGATGCTGATATAATTGATTTCCTTACATCAGAAGGATCTTATGAGGAACAAATCATAGATGAACACAAACATGACTTGCAAATCAACCATAAACAAGATCAAAACCCAATTCCAAAGTCTGTAGTCAAAATGGAAGATCTTTATGATTTGAATGACAGATTTAAAAATATTACCGACTCCAAGGCTTAGAGTTCTACTTTGAGATTTGAAGTGGTAAACCTAGGCACATTTGAAAAGCCTCAAAACGTCAACCTAGGTCTTGGTTTATCATACGAAGAAAGGATATCATTCATCAAATTGTTGAAAACATATAAAGGTGTCTTTGCCTGGGATTATTCAGATCTCAAAATCTATGATACCTCTGTAATTCAACACACTATACTGATGACCTCTAATGAGAAACCAATTCGACATGAGCTTAGAAAGATTCATCCAAACCTTGAAAGCCAAATCAAATCGGAATTAAACAAAATTCTGAAAGAAAAAATAATCTTTCTCGTTAGACAATCAAAATGGATATCAAATATGGTTCCTGTCAGGAAAAAGAATGGAGATATTAGGATTTGTATTGACTTTAGGAACTTAAAAAGAGCTTGTCAAAAGGATAACTTTCCTTTGCTTACCATGGAGCAAATATTGCAATTAGTTGTATGCTCTGAGTTAATGTCTTTTCTAGATGGATTTTCAGGATACAATTAGATTCTTGTACATCTAGATGACAAACTAAAGACAACATTCAGGACCAAGTGGGGGACATACACTTATCAGAAGATGCCTTTTGGACTTATCAATGCAGGTGCTACATTTCAACGCGCCATCGATATTGCTTTTAAAGGTATGATTAATAAATTAGTTGTTATTTACCTAGATGACATTACAGTGTACTCGAGGAACAAAAACGATCATTTGAATGACCTAAAGCATATTTTTGAAAGATGCAAGAAATATGGCATTTCTCTAAATCCAAAAAGTCATACTTTGTCTTAGTAGAAGGAAAAATCCTCGGATTCATAGTGTCCAAGAAAGGAATTTATATTGATCCTGAAATCCAAGAAATTGAAAAGATTCCTCTCCCACATAACAAAAAGATCATGCAATCATTTCTAGGCCAGATTAATTTTGTAAAATATTTGTCCCCAGTTTTTCAGAGATTGTTTTACCCCTTCAATCAATGATAAGAAATAATGCATTCTTCAAATGGGGTAAAAATGAAAGAGAGTCATTTGAGTTAATAAAAAAAGCCATTATCAATGCTCCTTCTTTAACAACTCCAAACTTTCTTAAACCTTTTGTATTGTACACATTTTCATCTGATAGATCATATGCAACATTTTTAACACAGCTAAACGATCAAAACATTGAGGCACTTATCTCTTTTTTTCAGTTCCAATTTACAGGGTGCAGAGCTAAACTACTCAGCTGTTAAGAAACAAGATTTTACTGTCTTTAAAACCTTAAAACATTTCAGACCTTTTCTTTTCAAAAATCATACAAAAATAGTAGTACCTTACCTTGCAGTAAGGCAATTATTGATTCAAAGAGAAGTGGGGGAGAAAAGAGAAAATTGGGTCACTGCACTTCAAGAGTACGATGTAGAAATCCAACCAGCTAAAATTGTTAGGGGCCAAGGTTTTTGCAGAATGCTAACTGGAGCTTCCCATTTATCAACAGAAGAAGACCAAGGTAATGAAGTGCAAATATCAGAGGTAAGCCTCAACGATGCACAATCACAGTATGCTGATTTGAAGTTTTATTTAAAGAATGGATATGCTCCTATGCATCTCAATTACAAAACAAAGCATGCTTTAAGGTTGAAATCAAATCAGTATGAATTAAAGATGTATTATTTAGAAAAAATTATGATTTAGTATTATTAAGATGCCTAGAAAAACCTTAAGTTGAAAAGGTTATGCAGGAGTTACATGATGGACCAGCTGGAGGTCATTTCGAAAGAAATACCACAGCTCACAAAATCCTGCATGCAGGTTATTATTGGCCAACACTATATAAGGATGCAGATGGCTATGCAAGAAAATCCAAAAATTGTCAAACTACAGCTGGAAGAGAAAAGAAACCAACATTCCCATTACATCCAGTGAATATCCAACAACCATTTGAACAATGGGGATTAGATATAATTGGTGAGATTTTTCCTAACTCTTCCAAGAAACACAAGTACATCCTTACAACTACTGATTATTTCACAAAATGGGTAGAAGCTATCCCACTAAAGGTAGCTAACACAAAAAGTATTACAGACTTTATTGATTAATACATAATCACTAGATTTGGCTTACCTACAACTTTAATGTTTGATAATGCATCTTATTTTTCTGGTAATACTATGGTAGAATTTACCTTAAAAATAGGTTTCAAATTGAAGTATTCAGCCAACTATTATCCATAAGGTAATGGATTAGCCGAATCAATAAACAAAAACCTTATCAGAATCATCAAGCGGACTATAGACCAAAATCATAGGAATTGGCACATGGCATTGACATTTGCCCTTTGGGCAAATAGAATAACACAAAAGGCCTCAATCGATTCTTCTACTTTTGCTTTAGTTTATGGAAAAGAAGCAGTTATCCCCACAAACATAGAAATCCCATCTCTCACCCTAGTGCAATTAATTAACGAAAATCCTTGCTCTTCTCTTCAAGCAAGACAATTTCAGATCCTTAAGCTTGAAGAAGAAAGAGAAAAAGCTAAAGTCACCCATTCCCATCATCCCCAGTTGGAGCCACCACACCAAACAGAAAAGGAGTTGCTTTCAAGGTCCAGACCGGGTGGTTATCCCCCATGTTGGAGCAACAGAATTTTGAGGCTTCAAAATGACGGTATTTCCTGCAGATTTTGGCAACACAATACCTATCTAGAACAAACTTTGGTAACAACAATGGCCTATCTTCAAAACTCTAAGTTTGTATAACTACATTGCTTTCTCTTTCTCACGTTCCCCTTTGCCATATACAAAAACCTTAGCCTCTACAGATATTTGAGGAGGCTCTTGCCTAGTTACCATGCAATACACTTTCCTTACAAACACATCTTGAATCAAACAAATATTTAAAGAAGCTTCGTGCTTACACAAAATAGAATACTTGAACTGCATTGGTTCCTTGTCAAACATCTACTTTTTGACTAGTGCTTTGTCTCGTTTTCCCATATTCCACATTAAATTAATATTTCAAAGCTATTTTTTCATATTTATTCACTTATGATACTTTTGCATATCACAATAATAATAATAATTTTGAAGAATAATCTTCTTCACACTGTACAATGATGCATTGGATAAAAAAAAATTAATAATAATTTTTTATTATGAGTAGCAGTTTGTTCGTGAACAAAGTGTATTGACAATTTCTTGCTTCACTAGAAACTATAACACTCTCCTCTTTGTCAAATTTCATTGTCTATCAATTATTTTTTTACTACAATGTTTCCTATCTGCACGTCGAACTCCATTGACTATCTAATACATATGTTCAATATTTATAAGGTAACGTGACAATTGTAACCACTAATTTTGGTTGTGTTGTCCGTAGAAGCATTCACCAAGTGTTTATCATGCAATATTTTTAGCATACACATTATGAATGCATGTTAAATTACTTTTTAGACGAGTTGATTACAAATAGGATCCTCATTTGGGTTGTACAATATTGTTATGGTCGTTGCAGGTCATGAGGGATTATCTAGTAGTTGTAGGTCGTGAGGGATTATCTCTACAAGCTCATTTAAAGGGAAAGTGCAACACGTGTAGCATTATTGACAGGTAAACAATGCATTGTTTGTTTTATATGCGAGTACTTAAAACATTTATACAATATATGGTACAATCTTGTAGCAATGATGTACAAAGTTCAAATACTGCATAATGTGATAATACTAAACATGTTTACACAAAATGTGTTACTATTGTATAGTTCTTACGTCTGAATTACTTCCATTCTATGAAATTAGAACCTCTTATTTTTCTTATTTCTGTATATTTTATCTAACTCATATCGTTATAACAGTGGAAATGAACACAAGCATAACAAATACCATTAAGGACAATGATAACTTTGCTAAGAGATACTTTTCTATTTTATTTATTGTACTTTGACTATATTTGCATTATACAATCAAGTGCGTTTTTTTTTTGTTGCCATATTTTTAATATACTATAACTAAAAGAGAAGCTTTTTCAATTTCCAAGAAACATATAACACTTAGAGATTCAGATCTAGGATGACAATTACAAGGACGAAAGTATTTTGAACATTTCTATAAAACATTTGTATTTGTTGAAACTAAAATCTAATTATAATTTATGTACACTAGTAATGACTATGTGTTGTTTTATTTTCATTACACAGTTCTTACTTAGTTTCAATTATAATGTCTTTTTAAGCATTGATTTCAGTGTATTGTTTGTGAACATGCAAAAGATATTGAATTCAAATGATGTCACACTAGAGATGGATAAGAGTGTATAGATAACAATGAGTAGTACTACATAAACAAATATTGCAACAGAAAAAGTGAAAGCAACAAAAACCAACCAAGAAATAAAGGAAAATAGGTACTTTTGGATATGTTTAATTAAATGTGTATCAATTTTTGTTTTGTTTTTTAATTTATTTCAATTCAATGCACATGACTAGGCAAAAAGAATTTGAGTCTACGCCATTGTTGATCGAAGATATCAATAACAATATAACTGGGAGGATTTTTCATGGTATTGCCTTGGTTACATATCGAACATTTTTGGACAAAGCAAACAAGACAAAATCAATACGCTAATCAAAATTAACATATAGGAAAGCAGAAATGACAATAACATTGCTTGTGCCTACACAATTAATCAAACATCACGAGTCAAAACTTATTGTAAATGTTGTTGTTTCTATTACAAATTTCAAAATAATTCCAAAGCATAAATATGACATTGGTGATTGTGAAAAAAATATTTGTCTAAATGGTGTTAGCATTGTAGAAAACATTTTCATGTTTATGTAGAGTACTTGATTCTTTCCAAATATGGCGATTGCAAGTCCATCGCATAATGACTATGCGTTTCCAGTTGGCATAATCATTGCTATTGTGATTTTGGTAACGCACAAAACAATGCAATATGTACTGGAAATCAAAGACAACAATGTAGAACATGAAAAGTCAAGATTAAGCTTTGATTTATTTAAATGTTTTATTGTTATGAAGTTATTGTATATCTGTTTTTTTTTCCACCAGAAAAACCAATTTTTATTGAAATCAAAATGAAGTTACATATGTGTAGGTCTGTATGCCCCAATGTTTAGAAAAAAATATTCTTCATCTGTTATATCTTTTTCATGTATTGTTTTACAAATGTTGCATATTTAACAAGTTCAAGTACAAAATAACCTTGTTTTGGCATGTGTTTCAATTCAAAGAGAATTGCAACAAAACGTTTTTCCACTGATCTTGCTAAAAAATATAGTTAAAAAATAAGAAAGAGTTTTCTGAACTTCACAATCAACATTCATATGTCCATTGAGAATAGGAAACAAAATCGAACATCTAAAAGATTTGCTTTCCTCTCCAAGTGGAATATGCACGGTAAACTATATTGTATTGTTTATATAGACATAGATAAAGAACACAAAATAAAATGACATTTGATTTCATGTTACTAAGCCTCTGTTTTCTATATCAATTTTACAGTACTTCCAATGATACCTCACAATGATTAGTGCATATACGAATCCATTCGAAATTGTACGTGCAAAATGCAATACTCCAATTACAAGTGCTAGAACTATTCTTTATTGGACCACTTGCAAGCATGACTCTCACTTCCTTTATTTCCATTGTTTAAACTACATCATACAAGCAAATGACAACACTGAAATACAATGTATTTTGAGGGGCCTGGAATTGGAAAAAGTATTATCTACATTACGAAAAATTTCCTATGAGCAATACTGTGTAAACAAATAAGATGTTATTGAAATCTTGTCAATTTTGAGACACATGGCACATTTACAATAAACCATAAAAATGTAGTTATACATATACAATGACAATTTTCTTTGTTTACATTATCAAGTAATCTAGTAACGACACGGTTCTTGTTGCTTGCATTGCTAAGCATCCTAACATTACCTTAAAGTTCTTGGTTCAAGAATTGCATTTTTGTCGAACAATTCTTTTGTTTTGCTTGGTGATTGAGATCTGATTTCACATTTTCAATCAGTATAATATACTTATGAAAACAAGATTAGTAATGTAATCATTAGAGAAAACAAGGCAATTTCTTCTACTAATGCAAATGCTAGTATGACATTATATAAGAACGTATTCCAATGAACTATACGAATGAAATGCAATTAGACCCCTAAATAGAACTACCCGTCCATCTCCATTGTAGACTGTTGTTAGAAGTTAGTTTCCAAGGAATATATGAGAAATTGGCTGAGCACTTCTTTGGATTACTACATGAGATGATCTATGAGGTGGAGCCTCTTTGCATGACAAATCAGGTGAAGGAGGCACTCAGTGAGATTTCAGATTGGTTCGCTTCACCACAAGGCACATATATCAGAGTCTTCCATTGCTACACCACCCCTAATCTTATGTCGAGTATGTGACAAATAAGGTGGTCGTGCAAGAATTTTCCTACCAACTAAACACAGGTTTGTCTACACAACTCCAAAGGAAGAAGAAGTCTCCTTCACCCTCTTTTCCTTTACGGATCGGGTCATATGAGTTGAAAAGTATTAAGGCAATTGAAGCTGAGATCGAAGAACTTAAATTCCTTCATTTTAGAGAAATGAGATTTCATAAATATGACCCCAAAAATGTTTGTAGATTACTTGTACTAAGTTATGTTACTCTTGGTCGTATGTACCCCTGATATTTACAGAAGATGAGAAGATAAAGAACTAGTACAATGCATTAAAGAAGAATAAACCAGGTGATGAGGTAGGCCTCACCCATGTACTAAATACACATATGGAAGAGTTTCAACAAGAAGTGACTTCCACAGCTAATATGGTGTCACCAAAGAAGAGGCCAAATCATGATTCAACATCGGAAAGAAGAAGAAAGTTTAAGACAAATCCTATTTGCAAAGGTGTAATAGAGGTAGAAAAACAAAGAAAGCAAAGTGAATAAGAAAGGAGAAAGTAAGAAGAAGAGAAGCAGCAAGTGGAAGAGCTAAAATAGAAGGAGGAATAAGAGAAGAAGTATGATGAATTTCTTATGAAGAAAGAAGAATTAAAGAAGAGAAAGTTAGAGGAGCTGCAAAAGAAACAACAAGAAAAAGCCTTAAAGAAGCAGAGAGTAGAGGAAGAAGAAAAGTGAAGGCAGTTGGAGGAAGAGGAGATGAAGACTAAATAGGAAGAAGAAGTTGTATAGAAAATGGAGGAAGAACTAATGGCTCGGACATAGAGGCAGAGCTAGAAGAGGAATATGATATAAAACCAATTGCAGTTGAGCCAAAAATACCGTCAAGACCTCCTCTTATTGGTGGCCATCTCCCATTTAGAAAGATGGTAATTCCTCCTCCACCTGACGAGAGGGTCATGGATATATCAAACTTTACCTTCAACCAACTGAAGAAGAGGATTGTATAGGAAAGGTGAAGGTACTATCTTGACGACCTTGTTCATTTTGTTACCATATACATAGAGAATGTTATAACATCAAACACCATGAGGAATCCTCAATTAGTAATTATAGTGAATGTGGCCTTTGTGACGTCAACTCAGGATAATACAAAATATCTTATGAGTTAGAATGAATGAATACGAAATGACTGCCGTAAAACAACAATTTGATCATCTTGTTGCAGAGAATCAGAAGTTGTCTTCTACCAATACTAGCATGGAAGAATTGTTGTTTTCAATACTTGAAGAGATGAAACCAATTGAAGATACTGTGAAGCAAATTTACAATGAGATGATCCTCTTACATGAAGTGATGGTGCCCCTAGTCAAAATCCAGAGAAGATCTCAAGAAATATTGAAGGTTCTGAAGGTTGCATGCACAACTGTAGATCTAATATAGGTTTGGGGTACCAAGTATCTGAATATTCCTGAATAGTTAATCAAGAGTGATAGATTATAAGTCAAGGTGGACAAAGTAAATTTGAGGCTACATACTCAGAATTATAACCAACTTGGTGAGCAGGTGGCTAACACTATAGTTACCTATGTTTGACTGCACAACAATTTAGAGTCACTGACACGAAATCACAAAATACTTTCTGTGGTTCCACTTAGAGAAATAAGGAATAAGGATGTCATCATGTAGGATTTGAAAGAGTTTATTAAACAAATCAAACAAGAAGTAAATCAAGAAATTTTGGAGGTGACCAAAAGTACCATTCTATAATATGCAACTGGTCCAACCAAAGTTCACATGAAGTTATCCATGTTGTGGAGTAGTATACAATCAAACTCCACATCCATACTGTTAGCGCTTGAAATTTCACCTCAGGCTGAGAAAGGTAAACCTCAAGGCAACATCAAACCATTTAGCCTCGTAGCTAGCCCTACGGGGCAGGAGAAGGCTCTCTCCGGTCTATCTCGGTAAAATCTTCAATAGATGAGATGACCAATAAGGTAACACTAATATTAAGCTAGTAAACTGATCAAAAGGTTGATTTGGGGTTTTTGGGTTTTTGGTGGCAAATTGAGGAGATGGCAATTTTGGGTGCGGGGATTGGACACAGTTTCTGCAGGGGGTTCTTTGGGGAGAGGTAGGAGACAATATTGATGCCTTTGTTTGAGGTGGATGATTAAGAATGACAGATGAGGAGTTAAGGAGAGCAAACAATAACTTTGAATTCTCCTTAAACAGTAGAAAACATTGAAATTAAACAAACTTAAAAGCAGAGCATGACAGTCATGAGTTCTAATTTAACACTTCATTTGCTTAATGTGCAGAAGGAAAAGAAAGGAAATGATTCACATAACACACTTACAAGTACATAGAGAGACACACCATCAATACATGTAACCACAAGAATAACAAAAAGGACTGCAAAACCCTGGTCTTCCTTAGCCAAAAATTGCAAAGATACAGTGAATAATACAATGATATCTTCTCCCTCAAGAGTCCAACCTTCCAACCATTGAAAATGACTAAGAAAATAGATAATATAGGCAAGCTAACACCTTTCCTTGCCTCTAGGGGTCGAGATCATCCTTCTATGAGCTGTTTCAACCAATTCTAAACTGAGCACTAAAATCTAGGCAGTCAAAACAACTTGTCTCTATAAGCTAGGAAACCAATTCATTCATTTAATTTTCACCTTTTTCATGAATGAATCTTATAGAAGAGGTACATAAGAGTAAAAGTGTCATAAAAGTACAATAATTACATCAAAGAGCCTAATAATCCACCCCAAAAAGTTAAATAGGGTCGAACTGCGTTTTTTTGAGCTGTACACTTAAATTTGGAAAAGTTTGCCTGACGGGTCGCACTTTTTCAGGAGGCTTTTGGAGGCCTTCCTGGTGTCAGAATCAGGTGCAGGATAGCTCTTTGGAAAGGTATTTGAGTCTACTTTCTAACCAACTATAATTTTTCAATTTGGAGTTCATTTGCCCTGTCAAAAATCAAATCTCCCAAGACTGGTCAAAAAGTGCCAAATGAGGTTGCCTCAAGGAAGAGTGTTGTTGCAGTCAACTTTTGAATGCCTTCTTCAACGCCAAATTTATCTCATGATAGCTCATTAGAAAGCTCTTTGTGTCTAGTTATCATTTTACCCATCACACAAATCATTTGGCCAACCAATATAGGAGAAAATTTGATTTTCCCAAGGTCACTTCAGAGGTGTCTTTGATTCTCCTGAGGCAACGATATTCTTGACATTTCTCTCAAACCATGACACCTGTGAAAAATGTGAAGAGGTTTTTATTCCTTGGCATGTTTTGGACAGAAACCTCTCTCATTTTACCAAAATTCATCTTTTATTTCTCTAAAACATCTTTTGAGTGAAACTTATCCCGATGTGTGGAACAGGGGATTTTGCCGAAATGAAGCGGAATGAAGGGGATAAGAGGCTTCTAAATTCTTGGGGAAATTTTTGGAAGTAGGGCGGGATGTTAGGAACCAGGGAAAGTGGAATCTCATAGATTGAGTGAGGGGAAGGGGTTCAAAAGGGCAAAACAGAGGCCCAACCTAGAAAATTGCCAAGTTGTAGCTAGAAACTAGGGTTTGTGCAAAAAAGAGGAATTTGGGGGATCTCAGTGATGGAAAGTGTTTGATAAGGTACTTTAAGGATAGGGGAAGGTGTATGAACATCAGGATACAAGTTTTGCTAATGATTTGACTGTCCAAGAGATATTGCCATCAAAACCCTAGGAGAAGGAAATGACCTTGCCTAGGTGCCACTGAAGCATGAACAAGATGTAAAATGACTCATTAGACACTGACATGATAATGAAAACCCTATGAATGATGATAGACTCAGCTGAATAGTGACATAGATTGGCATTTGGGCAACTTTTAGAAGGAGTGAAAGCAAACCCTAGACCTAATGCCTAGTGACCAAATTTTGCTTGAAGACTCACTGAAATGACAAAATTTGACTTGGAAACTCTGAGACCACTTTGTAAGAGCATATTTGATCACTGGAGGAAGGCTGGCAAGACTGACACTAACACATACTATTAGATGGAATGGAAGAGAAAATGCGATGCATTGCATATCTACCATCAAGAGTCAAAGATATTGCAAAAGAGTTCAAAGTGTAGCACTCATACATTACAAATGAACTCCACATTCAAGCTGTTGTTTTGTCTTTTCTCCTACATGAGGAATTTCTGTCTTATTATAATTTTGTCTTATATAGCCACCATTTTTTAATTTAACTTGTCTTTTATGAGAATAAGAAATTCGAATGTAAAGAAAGTCCAAGAGACACTAGTGGAATATGGGGAGTCATATACAAATCCATATGCCATAGGAAAGTGAAGGGTCATGAGGAAGCTCAAAGGTCACTCTCATTTGTTATGACTAATAAGCCATAACTGAAGAAAGGGGCTTGGACTTTGGTAGAATAAGTCTTGGATTCTTTAGTTATGCATAGGGGAGAATATCATTCTTTGGAGAAGCAAGTGGTGGCTTCATGTTCCACTATTGGGGCTAGTGTCTCATCATTGTAACAATGTACTTGGATCTTTCATTTAATCATCAGAAGCTCTTAGAGCCAACATACTTTCATGCATGTATTGTGAATGTTGTAAGACTATTCTTTAAATGTTTGCAGTATATGTTTATGTTATGCATACTAAAGAGAATGAATTATTTCGTATATGAATCCAGTTGAATGTGTGTTGTTATGTGTTTTCATGATCGTGGTTATCTTGTGGAGTATTTTGCAAGTTAACTAACAATTCTTCTATTTCTCTCACGTGTCTCTCTTAGTATAGTACTACTACTTTTCTATTACAGGGTTGCCTTTATTTTCCTCTCGTGGAAGCTCTCTTTACACTTTACAATCGATGTCTCACAAAGGTTACACACTTGTTGTCATCAAAGTTATGTGCATGATCTCTTATGTGTGTTTTGCAACCAAGGCGTATCTCTAAAATCTCTTTAAATGGTGGCCAGTGATAGTATTTGGATGGGGCTCCTATGCCAAACATGTGAGGTCTAATTGGGACTTCATATCGGGGAGACCCCCTGTATGTGGTGGTTTCCAACACCATCAACACATATTTATCTAGAAGTACAAAATTTTAATCTTTATTTTATTTTTAAATCTTATTAATTATTTAATTATTTACCTATTTAATAATTTTAATCCTTATATATCTAAAATTCTAAAATCCTAATTTTCATTCATAAAGTTTTAAATAAAAAGATTTTAATCTTTTAATTTATCCTCCCCCTTTTAATTTTATTTTTTACTATAATTGATTTTTTTATTAAATTTTCATGTTGTAACATATTGTAATGTAGTATAAAATTATATTTTAATTTAGCGATTTATGTATTTTTGAAATATATCTTCCAGACCCATCACATCAATAATTTATTTGCCTACGTGTTTCAAACCAACCAATATTGTTTATCTTCAAGATTAAAAGATGAAGAGACACTAATCCAATTAGGGGTATAATTAGGGAGGAGTCCTAAGAATTAAATGGTTAGGTAAAAAAAAAATGAAGGGATAGGCATTATGAGAGAAATAATTCAAATACCAAAATAGTTGATAGAATATGGTATAATTGTAATAATATAATACTATTAATAATAATAGAAGAATCTATATAATAAGAGAAAAATTCATTATATAACTTATTATATAATAATATTAATGGTTAATAATTAATGGGTAAGTAAATATATTACAAACTAGGATTAAATCATATTATTAGGGAGTAAATAAATAATAATATATATTAAGTCAGGGAGGCATGAGCGGAAGGGGTTATCTATTGCCTCGATGAAAAAAATAGAGATTCAATATGCTTGGGGATTTTGAAGTGTTACCAACAACCAAGTGGAATATTTGGCATTGTGGTAGGGGATAGAGTTGGCCATTTCAAGAAAAAATTGACATTTGATGGTATTTGAGCTTGATCATCATTCAACAAGTGGTTAAACTCAAATATAACCTCATCAATGCACAACCTCCAATTTTACTAAGGATACAAATGCAAATAGGGAAATTTGTTTCAATAGATTTTTATCATGTCAAGAGGCATATGAATCCCATGGCGCCAAATGTGTTGGAGAATAAGGAGTTTCACTGGAACAATGGATGTTGGCAAAGGATCATAGCAACACGATTTTTAAACCTTTACCATGAGAGTAGAACCTAAAGTCCATACAAAAGGTGCTTCAATTGGAACTAGTGTAATTAATAGCCATATTAGCAAGTGGGAGGCCTGCTAGCTTCATGTCAGACCCAAGTCTTGACCGATGATCCCATCAATTCAATATAATGAAGAACAATGGCACTGCTTTGCAAGGGATTGAACCTCCTTAAACACTTGGAAGAGGATAATTTTAATACATGAAGCCGATGACAAATCGTTTGGCATCAATTCTCGTAAACACAATTGGGATCTACAATATAACTCTTGTATTGGCATGGTACGATGAACATGCTTAAACAACAATGATTTGATGACATTGGTTAAGAATTATCGTGGCGAAAGGATGAATAGGTAATTGTTATAAATACTGGGGGGGAGGTGAACTAGTATTTCATGCAATTCGTAATTTTACTCTTCTTTTTCCATGTTAACTGAACCATCATTTAAATCACAACACATTATGCAATAAATATAAGCAAGAGAAATAAACCATGAGTAGTATTTAATTATAAGGCATATGAACCATAAGAATGCAACACATCATCAACACATAGGGACATAGGATATTAGGTGGAAAACCCAACTGGGAAAAACCACCAGTGTTGTTGTGTCTATCTTCTTCTTATTATAAAAAAATATCTTATTACATATTGCACTAATGAAAAACTTTACCATTGCACATGCTCCTACCTGTTGGAGGCTACAACCTCCTCCCATTTCTTCAGCTACCACTAGAAGGAAGCTACTACTCCTTGATCATTTTACCAACCACCATCAGAAGGAAGCTACCACTCCCTCATTGAAGGCTCCAACCATCAAACTCGTGGACCATGTTTAAAAATATTTCATGCTGGATCCACTTGACTCAAACCGAACCCTACAGGCCACATTTCATCCAATTTTCAAACTAGACCCACATAAACTATTATGCTTAATCATTAAATACCAAGCTACCAAAACCTTTCTGCAATAACTCTTTGATCAACAAACAAATCTTCTCAATGGACCAACAAACCCTAGCTCATCAATATTTTCAAATGTAAAACCATTTTTTCTACTCAAACGCAAATCTCATCTACCATAAACATACTCATCAAGACATTCCTCGACAATCAACAACAAAACAACTCTCAACAGTGCCAGATCCCTCTTTGTAGAAAATACAATCGATGAATGTAAAGCATAACAAGGTTCATCATAACTCTACTATTAACTTGATGCAACCATCACCATACTGTTTTCAATATCATTACATCTCTACAAGACATGTGACAATATAAATTTTCTCTGCAATAAACATCTAAGCATGCAACATCTCTATCAAAGTTATCGCTGCATAATACATTAGTGTCAAACAACAACAAACTTAAAGTAGTATCATCATAGATATCTAATCTTTGTTCAAACAACAAAAATCACATGTTCAACAAATTCATAAATATATATAAACTCTATCCCATAACCATTTATCGTTGATCAAGGGTGAAGAATATATGAAGATCTCTACAAAAACCTTATGGTAGTCACAACACTTCTATCACTACAACAAATCAACTCCTGAAACAATCACATCAAAACTACCTTTGTCCTCGACCATGCATACAACCTTGATTTCAAGCACGAGAGAATTGTTAGAGACACAACTTAATCACAAGGTATCAAGTTTAGCCTTGTATATTCTAGAGCTTGCAAGCATCATTGTTAGCAAAATAAACCTCTATTCATTCTCTGTCTCTGCCATACATATCTCTGCACCCAACTTGTATTCGACAAACTAGGAAAATTTCTCTTCAATCAGTTAGCTGCCACAAAGTCTAGTAGGCATGTACTAGCATACATCCACCACTGAGCACTCTGCCTAAAATAAAAACTTTCTATAACAAAATTCGTCACAACTATGCTATTAACTCAATGCAACCATCACCATATTGTTTTCAATATGAAAAAATCTCAACAAGACATGTGACAATATAAATTTGTCCTTGTAATAAACATTTTAGCATGCACCATATCTATCAAACTTATCTCTGCATAATATGTAACACCCTCCTCCCACATCTATCCAAGCAACCGGCCAGCTGGGGTAAACATGCGGCAAGAGGCCACTATGATATGCTTCAACCTCCTAAGTCACGTTAAGGAAGTGGAATTGAAGAAAGCACACCATACAGACATCCAACATCGACTTCATAATGATTAGGAGACATGTCAACCACTCAGACAACCTGTCCCTGGGTCCCATTGATTTTATGGATCTCTTAAGCCATAGTCACTCTCATGCTATGGGCAAGAGAGCAACTAGAAACCCAAAGTCGCTGTCACAGGCTTGCCTTCCAGGGACCAGAGACCAAAGTTGCCAGTGCTATGCTAGTGACTCTAGGATTTGAGCCACTTTTTTAGGCCCAAAGCTCACGTCATTACCCATAACTGATCCATCTCTTCAAATCAGCAAAACAACATGGAAATGACAATACTAAGGCAATCACTTGTTCAATACCTTAACTGGACCCCTAGCTAGTACAAGCATTTCGTCAAACATAATGCAAGTCTGTAATCTACAAGTGTAATTAATAGTTTTGAGCATAGGGGTCTCATACTTATCTGAGATTCACCATGAAGCATTGGTTCCTTATTACTTTAACTACCATTCCATCCATTATGTCATAGATACATTTTTAATTCATTTACAAGTAAAAACATGATGAAAGCCATACATAGCTGCTGTCATAAAACATATACATAACCAGCATAATAGGGACAAAAATATCAATGAAATCATAGCCATACACACCACATATAATCCATAATAATACTCATAGAAATACAAGGAGAAATAACTTTTCATTAATGATGCAAAAACCAAACCCGAGATGGGACTTCCATGTTCCACTGGACCATAGAATGGTTGAGCCAAATCTCTCTTCAACCATTCACCCCATGCCATATTCCAAGCATGAATGTGGGATCTCATAGAACACATCAATCAAAACCATCCAGGGCTTCCAGAGGCCATCCACCTCAACCCATCAAACAGTGATTCCACCTCACGGTCGAACATCACAAAACCATCATCAGATTGGTCTCCATCCTAGCCTTCTAGGGCTTGCAGAGCGTTTGTTCCAACACGGCTTCCCGGACTAGTATCTCAACCCACAACTTATATAGGCCTCCAAAGTGTTTTTCCAACCAAGGCTCCAAGGCTAGCAACTCAACCCACAACTTTTACCAAGCTCCAAAGTGTTTATCCAACCAAGGCTCCAGGACAAGTAACTAAACCCACCAACGGCTCCAGAGCGTTTGTCCAAACAAGGCTACAAGACTAGTAACTCAACCTAAGCCATTACAGGGCTCCAGAGCATTTTTCCAACCAAGGTTCCAGGTTTAATAACTCAACCCAATCCGTTATAGGGATCCAGAGCGTTTGTCCAACCAAGGCTACAAGACTAGTAACTCAACCCAAGCTAAAGGAAACAAGAGAACTAACCAAAACAAGCAATGAATGTAAACCCACAATCACCATGGCTATCTAGGAAATGGAAAGGCTAGGAAAATCCAATATCGATCCCGGCAATCCTCCATGCTAGTGATAGATCATGACCAATAAACTACATGCATGTGCCATGCATGCCAAAACTAGTGAGGAAAACATACATGCAACTCGGTACCTGCAAGAAAAACTGTTTAAGTTGCTAATCCTAATGCCCTCTTACACTTTCCTTCTCTTCCTTTTCCTTCTTGCTCCAAATTGCAAGTATGCCACACCCTCCAAGAATTCTCCAAGAAAACTCTAAGTATCCAAGAGTATGAGAGAGAGAGAGAGAATAATGAGAGAGCTCCAAAACTGAACTAACCAAGTCTTTCCCGCTGATCCTCAGAAGCCTTTTTATTAATGAGGCCTCTATTTTCTTCATTTCCCATTATTTTCCTTCATTTTCCTCCTCACATGCAACTTGTGACCTTTCACCTTCCTTTTCTCCTAATTTCCTTTATTTTCATAAATAAAATGCCAATTAATGCCTCTTTACGTTTTCAAAGCCTTAGCCATTGCCTTTTCCAATTCCCTTAGCCATAATAAATCAAATAAACACCCACTATGATGTTTCTCCCACCATTCATCTTGGAATACATGTACCATCACCATGGCCTTATATATTTTTACATGGATTTTTAACCAGGGCTGTTACAGAACCCTCCCCCTTGGGGGAACACCGTCCTCGGTGTTCAATGACACCTATAACCATCAAGACTGCTAAAAATAAAACATACTGCCCATGGATCTTTATAACATAGCTCATTGCAGTGTTTACAATGACCATCTGCTGAAACATGACAAACATACCATTTTCTGGAGCTTTATAACATAGCTCATTACGATATTTACAATAATAACCACATATAAACACATACACATTTTCTTCATCCAGCAAATAATCATATCGTCTATGGAGCTTTATAAATCCAGCTCGATACCGTATTTACAATAGTACAAACATATACACATATACACATATGCACATTTTCTCAACCAACAAATAAAAGGATATGATGTTTGCATCCGCAAAAAGGGAATCCAGAGGTTCACACCTCCACCCTCAAGGTAATACCAGGATTCTTCTCCTTACCAGGAAGTCCAGAATCCACTACAAAGTCAAATCTGCATCCAATGTCCAATGCTATAATCCTGTGCCACTTGTCCTCTCAGCAAACAATTATCAGTTCATTGTTTCAGAGTGCACCCCAATGTGCATCTGATTCCATCTGGCAATGCTAATGATCAAAATAAATCCACCCCTGACCTTCCATTTTCTTCTACACAATCCCTCGGGCACTTCGGTCACCTTTTCTATTCAGTCACTCACCTTCCAAGTTCTGTTGGCACCCCCATTTCGGGTAGTCCATCCCTTGGCAAGACTTCCTCACATCGGAAGATACAAAAACCAAAGTATATCTCCGCCTTAAAACCATCATACCGGTAATAGCATGCTCATGAAAATCAATGGACATTATTTGGTACCTGTGTCCCACAATGGCCCTGCTCCTGAAGTGCTTTACCAACATACTATTGCATTTTCCTATTCCTTTTGCTAACGCTACTAATTCTTGCAGTTGGTTTCAACCATCCCAAACTAGGCATTGCATGCTTTCCTGTACCAAGCACATAAATTCCATTAGATTCAAAATAAATTGAAATAAATTCACAGAATACCTCATTGGTAGCTCGTCAATGAGGTACACTTGCAATCCTATTTACTTCCTGTCACAACAAGTCAAACTAGCATCTTTGATAAAATCATCATGTATAAACATATCACATCAGGTTAGCTCAAATCACAACCATCATAGATCAAAATCATAAATCACATGTAACCATCATAAATTAAAATCATAGACCACATTTAATCATCATAAAACAAAGTCATAAATCACATGTATAATAAAACTAAAATAAAATAGCGATACTTATCCTTCATTGATCCTTACTTCTGCCTTTGTTCTTTCTGTACACACACCAGATCGATTTCCACACTCGACAAACACCTGGTGCCTTCTCCTCAACCATGTGCACATACACATAGTGTGCATCACATACATACAACCACACATGACATACAACACCATGCAATACATGCACCTACACCTGACATACCACACATACACCTACACCCAATGTACAACACAACCCATACATCTATACCCGATGTACAACACCAAACAATACATGTACCTACACAATGCACATAAATAGTACCACATGCCCTCAACACAACATGAATGACATGCACACAGTACCACACGTGCACTAGTACCATATGTACACAGTACCACCTGTACACTGCACCACCTACACAAAATCAAATGTACACGACGCCACCTGCACAACGTGTACGCAACACCACATGTACACTACACCACTTGTATAATGTGTACACAAAAACACATGTACATAGTACCACATGCACGACACCAGATGTACACAACACCACATGAACGACATGTACACAACACCATTTGTACACAACGCCACTTGTAAAACATGTACACAATGCCACATGCACACAAAACCACTTATACAATCATGCACACCACACTATATGTACATAGAACCACATGTACAACATGCACGTAACACCACATGTACATAGCACTACATATACAACATGTACATAACATCATCTGTACACAACATCGCATACCCAACATGCACAGAGCACCATAGGCACACATCACCACATATCGATCATGCACATATCACAATATGTACACAACACTGTATATCCAACATGCGCAAAGCACCATCTATTCCCAGCACTAAATATGCAACATTCATATAACACTATCTATACTAACACCCTATACATAATATTGCATAAACAACATGTACACACACTACATATGGAAAATACTGCATGCGCACAATCATCACAGATGCAACATGTACAACATGTACAACATATACACAACAATAATACCACAAATCCGAAACCATACTACCTCTACCAAGCAACCTTGCTTCCAATGTCTTATCCATGCTTGTCCTAGCATGTCGCAAACCACATTGCTTTTATTTCATTGATGTATCCCTTGGTATAACCTGTTCATAACATAGACATAATATAATCACATAATATCAACTCATAATCACATGATACTGGCCTCATATTTTTTTTATGAATACTCTTCCCAATTGATTCCTCGTAATGTTGAAGAATCTAGGGCAATTAGGTGTAGAGTGATTTTTTGAGACTAGATAACAATTTGTGAAGTCTTTTTACAATATGTCTTTTGTTAGCTTAATCTTCTTTTTCTCCTATTAATGCATGTGTGTGTGTGCTTCATCAAACTTCTATCAAAACATAAAACAAGAACACACAATGTTGGCTCTCTGCCAAGGCCAAAACCTCTCTTCTCTTGAGAGGAAAAACCTTCTGTAAGTTTTCTCTTATTGAAGCTTCTTTCTTGATCAATGCCAAACCCTAAAATCTTGATTAGAATATCCTCCAACCATAGGGTAAGTCCTTCCTTTTCTTTGCACCATGTTTTCCCGACACTTTGTCTACCTCCTTTCGGTATTTCGTTCCCCGACACTTCGTTCCCCGGCACTTCGTTCCCCGGCACTTCGTTCCCCGACACTTCGTTCCCCGGCACTTCGTTCCCTGACACTTCGTCCTTCTTCCGACACTTTGTCCTTCTTCTGGCACTTCGTTCTTCCTTCCACTGTAAGTAGATATTATAGAAGAGATACTTTTACTTAATTATATCCTTCACCTAAGGATTATCATTCCTTCTCTTGATCATCTGATTTCCTTCTTTATGTATGGTGGTAGGCTTAGTGTGACAATACTCCAGCCCTAATTCTCACACATGTGAGAGGTACGATAGAGAATTAGGGTCCTTTTCCTTCGCTACAGAGATAGGCTTCTTTGCTTGACTTGGGAGGCCTTGTAGGCCTAGTTTCAAACTGTTATGAAACTAGCTCACAAAAAGACAAAAAAGATAGATCAACGACTTAGAAATCAACCTCTTCAAGGGGGAAACCTTCTTTACATTACACAAATGAAAAATTCTTGGATGATATAAATGGGAAAACCTCCTTTCTATATATAGGAGCCTAAGGGGTCACAATATAACCAAATCCGACCTAACAATAATAATATAAGGGCACAAAAATAACAATAGTGGGCTTCTATGGGGCACATTAATAACAATATGGGGACAATAGAGGCACAACAATAACAATAAGGGATACAATGACAATAGTAATGGGGGAATCACTAGTATTATAGGGACCTAACATGCCCCTCTCCTTCAAAAAATTGTTGTCCTTAGCACTTGAGTAGTTCTGGATGCTTCTGTATAAAATTCTCATCTTCCCATGTGGAATCTTCAACGAGTAACTTCTTCCACTTGATGAGATACTCTGAAATTGATCAATTTCATAGCTGTCGAGTTCTTGTTTCTTTGACTGCTTCAGGTTCCAATATGATTTTTCCTTCCTCATCAAGTTTGGGCAATATTGTTTGAACTGGGAGCTTGTCACCTATAACCTTCTTTAAGCATGACACATGGAAAACTGGGTGCACTTGGGAAGTTGCTGGAAGCTCTAATTTGTATGCCATAGTACCTATATTTTGCAACACCTTGTACGAACCATAATACTTTGGTGATAATTTACTATCCTTCTTATCTTGCTTGAGGGACATTTGTTTATATGGTTTTAGCTGTAGGAATACCCAATCACCTACATCAAAACTTCTTTCACCGCGATGTTGATATGCCTTCTGTTTCATTCTATTCTGCGCCAAGGTGAGGTTATCCTTTAAGAGTTTGAGAACTTGTTGTTGATGCTCGATGTGATCTTCCACTGCTTGAACCTTAGAATTTCCTCTTAAATATGATGTGATGGATGGTGGATGATATCCATAAAGTGCCATAAATGTGGTCATTTTTTTTGCAGTATGGAAGGAAGTGTTATACCACCATTTAGCCAGAGGCAACCATTTGACCCATTGTGTCTGTTTATCGGATACAAGGCAACAAAGATATCATTCCAAGCATTTTTTTACTATCTCAGTTTTCCCATGAGATTGAGGATGATAAGATGAGATATGAGCTAACTAAGTACCAAGACAAGAAAATAATTCTGTCAAAAAATTTCTAGTGAAAATGGGATCTCTTTCGCTTACAATAATATTTGGGTTTCCATGTAGCCTTTGGATTGTTTCCATAAATGCAGTAGAAACTATACTCGCTTTAAATGGATGAGATAATGCAAAAAGTGTGCATACTTGGTAAGTCTGTCAACTACCACCATGATAACACTCTTTCCTTCGGACTTGGGTAAACCTGTGATAAAATCCATTGAAACCTCCTCCCAATGTTGGCTTGGAATGGATAAAGGTTGTAATAGACCCGTGGCCTTAATTGTTTCAACTTTATTTTGTTGGTAAACTAAACATTCCGGCACGAACTTTTGAATATCCGATTTAAGGCCATCCCAAAAAAATTCCTTCTTAACCCTGTGGTAAGTTTTTAGAAGTCCTCAATGCCCTCCTAAGGGAGAGGTGTGCAATTCCCTAAGAATCTTTTGTCTGAGTTGGGAATTCTTACATAGGTATAATTGATCTTTGTACCATAACGAATCATTTTTCCAACTAAATGTATCAGATGTACTGAGATCTTGTTGTAACTTTTGAATGAGTACCACACTTCTTCGTCATTCTTCCATTCATCCCTTGCTTCGTTTATCCAATTTGGTTGGATAATAGAAATGGCACAAAGAAATGCCTCCACATCCTCATCCTTTCTTGAGAGTGCATCTGTCACAAAATTTTGCTTCCCTTTTTTGTAGACGATTTCAAAGTCATAACCCAGCATCTTTGTGACCCATTTTTGCTGCTCTTCTAAAGATAATCTTTGTTCTAAAAAGTATTTAAGGCTATCATGATCCATTTTTAACTTGGAGTGTCTTCCCATTAGGTAGGATCGCCATTTCTTAACTGCATGTAGTATTGCCAACATTTCCTTCTCATAAATAGCTTTGTGTAAATACTTTCCTTTGATTGGACGACTTTCGAAAGCAATGGGTCTTTCTTCTTGAATTAAAACAACACCAATTACATTACCTGAGGCATCATATTCCACAATAAAGATTTTTTTGAAGTCTGGTGTAGCTAAGACTGGTGCTTGGCACATTGCCTCCTTAAGATGTTCAAAGGCCTTCGTTGCTTTTGGATTCCATGAAAATGTATCTTACTTCAAAAATGTTGTTAGAGGTGCTGCTATTCTCCCATAATTATTAACCAAATTGTGATAATACCCTATCAACCCGAGAAATCCTCATATTTGCTTTATGGATGTGGGGATTTTCCATTCCTTAATGGTTTTAATTTTGCTAGGGTCTACCTTAACACCTTCATGAGATACAATATGACCCAGATATCCCACCTCTTGTACTCCAAAGAAACATTTGGAGATTTTTGCATATACTTTTTTCTCCTCCAATAGTTTGAGCACCCTGTCAACATGTTGAACATGATCCTTCCAAGACTTGCTGTAGATTAGTATATCATCAAAAAATACTAACACAAATTTTCTAGGCAAGGGTTTGAAAATGGAATTCATCAAACCTTGAAATGTAGAAGGTGCATTGGTAAGGCCAAAAGGCATGACCAAAAATTCATAATGACTCTCATGAGTTCTAAATGTTGTTTTTGGAATGTCTTCAATATTCATTTTGATTTGATGATATCCTGAACGAAGATCCAACTTAGTGAAGTAAATTGATCCATGAAATTCATCCAATAATTCATCAATGACAGGAATGGGAAATTTATCTTTAATAGTGATCTTGTTGAGCTCCCTATAATCTTGACACATGAGCCATGATCCATCCTTCTTGTGAACCAACACTACTGGAGCAGAGAAAGAACTTTGACTAGGTTGAATTATACCAGCCTCTAGCATTTTTGCAACCATACATTCAATTTCACTCTTTTGGGCATAGGGATATCTGTAAGGCTTGATGTTTGGAGGAACACTTCCTGGAATCAAATTAATAACATGATCATGATCACGAATAGGTGGGAGGCCTTTGGGAGTCTCAAATACCTTGGAATGATTGTCCAAGACTTTTTGGAGATCTGGAGAAATTGATGATTTCGATGTGGGAACCTCTAGTGAACATAATTGTGAAATTATGCCTCATTGTTATTTCTTTAGAACCTTTGTCCATTAGAGCTGATTATCCTTCTCGGTTTCCCTACAATACCCCTTAATTCAACTTCCTTTCCTTCTGAAGAAAATTTCATGAAAAGTTCTTGAAAATTAAAAGCTATTGTACTCAAGGATTGTAGCCATTGGACTCCTAGTACAACATCAACACCACCCATTGGAATGGAAAGCATTGGGCTATTCAATACATATTCTCCCATGGATAGCTTGATATTATGGCACTTTCCTGAGCAAGTTATGGTTCCTCCACTTGCAGCCGTCACTTGACACTTTGGTGCTGGATATAAGAAGCAATTAAGTTCCTTGGCTATCTTACAATGAATAAAATTATGGGTACTACCCGAATCAATCAACACTATTACCTTTTTCTTCTTGATATGCCCTTCTATCTTGATAGTTTGAGGAGTGGTAATTCTAGCCAATGCATTACAAGATATGGTCGGATTCATTTCTTCTTTCTCTAGGGTTTCTTCCTGGTTTATATCCTCTTCTTTTGACGTTTCTTGTTCCTTTTCTTCCTCCTCTTCACAATCTATGTAAAATAATTTCTTCTTAGCACACTTATGACCTTTAGTGTATTTGCTATCACAACTGTAACAAAGCCCTTTTTCTCCTTTTTCTTCCAATTGTTGTGGTGTCAACCTTGTAGGTTGTGGATGGCTAGGGGCAACAACACTTCCATCTTTATGATTGTGAGTGTTAGGCTTCCTTGTTGCCATAATTTGGCTTTCCATTTTTCTTGCCAACCTGAACGCCTTCTCCAATGAATCAGGTTCTCAAAGGCAAACCTCATGTTGGATGTTATCCTTTAAAGTCCCTATAAACACATCAATCCTATGCTCCTCTGGAATATCTTTTACCCTTATATTCAATTTTTTAAGGCCCTCAATGTGCTCCATCACTGAACCCTTTTGTTTGAGATTTATCAATTGGATAAAAAAAGTGTTGCTTTTTGTATCCTCATAATATGCTACCATTTCATTTGTAAAAATAGCCCAAGTGACAATTTGTTTATGAGAGAAAAGCCATCAATACCATTCAAATTGATTTGGTTCCAAATATAAAGTTGCAATGCAAACCTTTTGTGTGTTTTGGACATAATAGGAGATCGAAAAATTGCTCCATCTATAGTATCCATGTTGCGGGATCCTTGCCATCAAACTTTCTCAAATCGATCTTTGGAACATGGTGTTTCTTTGATCCAATGTTAGAGTCTATGAAATCATGATTAACATTTATTTTGTTCTCACCATGAGTTTCCTTTACTACCCTTTCACCATTAGTAAGCAGTTCTTGTATAAATCTTGTCAAATCTTCCATCTTAGCTTCCACACCATTCATCTTAGCTTCTACACCTTTCTTTAAACCATCTTAGCTTCCACACCATACATCTTAGATTCTACATCTTTCTTTAAACCATCCATCTTAGCTTCTGTTACTTTTTGTGCAAGTGAAATTTGTTGCACTTGGTCTCGTAATTTTGATATATCATGTTGCATTTCTTCCTCTTCTTCATGAGTCACGCAAGAGCTTTCAGGTTTCTCACTAGGTGTTTCCATTTTCTTTCTTCAGGGCATCAATTACTGATAATAATGCTTCACTATGCCCTTTGAAATTTTTCAAACTAATTTTTCAAACCAAACTTATGCAAAAGTTTAAAAAGACTACACACCTTTTTTCACTTTGTAGGAGCTCGATATTGAAACGACTATAACTCTGTAATTTTAGATCTCCAAGGTCTGCAATTGTGACCTGCAGTATCCATCTGTTCCCTCTTTCTAATGCCACTAGTCTGATTGAAATTGGATTTCCAAGAAAGAGTTATGCCCCAACTCCCAAGATGACCTGCTTATATATTTTTTCAGTATAGCGAACTTGTACAAAGTGCCACGTGTTACTGTTTCAACCTTCGGACCTAAAACCAATACAGAGAAAAGCACTGTCCATCCTCTTTCTGTAGCTTCTTACGAAATTTTAGTCTGATACTTAGAGAGAAATTCATGATGATTTTCCCAAGGTCACTTGTAACAATGTAAACTTTGAAACATGAACTCATGCTGTTACCCGTTTTGTAGAGATAGCAAAAAAGTGATCCGATTTGGAAAAGGGGTGATGCAAAACACACATGTTTTTTTTAGAGGATAGTTTTTGGCACTATAATTTTTTTTATGTACATTGCATTTTAGAATGGTAGTGTTTTTGATGCTGATTTAAAAAAGTGGTAATTCTACACCAGGGCCTTTTTTTAAAAGGATTTTTTAATTTTTAATTTTTTTATTTTCTAATGTATGAAATGTAAATAATTATTTTGCAAATTTAATAATTTTTGAGGTGGTCTTTTTCTTCAAATTTTCTTGTTTTTATTTTAATTTTAATTTTTTTGTAGTGAGGTTTTTATTGTTTTGCATATTTAAAGAAAAAGGTCGATATTTTGAATTTTCGATATTCTACATATTTATACAGTGTTAATTAATTTTTCAATCCACATGAAATAATTGTTTCTAAAAACAATATTTTTTAACAATTGACATAAAAATAACCATTTTTAACATAAATATAACTAAAAAACTACACGTTTTGATAATTTTTTGTAATTTTTTGCTAGAGATGACCTGTCAAAATCACAATTTTATAGGAAAATTTTAACTAAAAATGGTTAAATAATAGTTTTTTTTTTAATTTTTAATTTTTAATTTTTTTATGAATTTCATGTCAAAAAAATAATAATCACTGTTTTTTTCAAAAAATAATGATTAACATAAAAATTAATGCAAAAATCACATAATACAAATATTGAACGCATAACAACCTTAATTGAGTGCTTATTCTTCTCATAAAATGTGAAAGTCAGGGACTTTTTTGCTCACGGCTGGAGGCGATTTCAAATTCCTTCTCCCGCGCCTGACTGGTTCGGCTCCCCAGGCTCTGCCTGGCAGGCTGCCGCCAGTCGTTGCCTTCCTCTCTCCTGCGCGCTGCGCTTCCACCCTCGGGCCTCCTGCCCGGCCCTACGCTGGGGCCCATTCTCTGCTCTCGCCCTTTTGAGCTGGCTTCTCAGTCTTGAATGGCTGGGAACGCCCCCCCCTCCAGATCCAGAGAACCACGAAGAACTCTTCGCTTCCCTGATCCCTGACAATGCCTCTTCAAGAACTCGCCCCTCTGTTTCTAAGTTTATCAAGAAACTGGATGAAATCCCCGAGGTATCTTTCCCTCCATCCTTGCCAAGGAAATCAACAATCACCCTCGCTGAAAGAGGTCTCGTAGGACAGTTCACTGGCCTTTGGCCTTCTCCAAGATCAATCCAAAAATGGGTGGAGCGCAACTGGATCGCAATGACCCAAGGGAAAATAGCCATCAGATTTTGTGGAAGGGGCTATTATACATTCATTTTCGAAACAAAAGAGGACAGGAATCTCATATTTAGAAACGACCCCTACTTCATGGACTCAAGAGGCCTCTATCTGAACAGATGGACACCAGACTTCGACTCGGAAATGGACATCCCAAACGCAGTTTCGGTCTGGGTCCGCCTCCCACACCTGCCGCTCCATTGTTGGGGGGACGAATCAGTAAAGGCAATGGGGAATGCAGTCGGCAAATATATTGACAGATTTGAGCCAAGGGAGAACATGCATGCATGCGCCAGGATTTGTGTAGAAGTAGATCTTGGGAAATGCCTGCCGGAAGCCATCAAGATCAAGGTCGACCAATGGACACACATCCAACAGCTGGACTACGAGCAACTGCCCTTCAAATGCAAGGTATGTCACGAATATGGACACTTTGCAAATAGATGTAGCAAATTAAAATCAAATGAATCCACTGAAAATGAAGAATCTCCAGACGACCACTGGGAACAAGTAAAAAAGAAAAAAACTTCTTCCTCTCAAGGGCCCAACTCTAAACCCTCCCGTGTAAACCTCCCCCCTCCCCCCCCTGCCCCCCCCAGCTCAACTCCCTCCTTTCCCTCCTCCTCCAACCCTTTTGAATCCTTGGAAGTTGAAGATCCCTCTTCCCCTCTCCCTTCCCCTCGCGACAACTCATTAGCTATCATCTCCCCACCTTCGGTCCCTCTACCCTCCCCTCCTCCAACAGTAGAGAGAATTCTCACCAGAAATAAACTGAAAGAAACCAGTCTTCCCTCAGATCCCCCAAGAAAGGCAGGTAGAAAGTCAAATAAGGAACTTAGAGACGAGGCAGCAACAAAAGAGATGGCTACTGGAGCACAGCAACCAATGGACTCCTATATAGACATGCAAAAAGAAAGTGGGGAAAAAAAAAGGAGAGGAGCGAGACTCAGCCCAAAACTGGTAAATGATGAATCTGGTCTCTTGGAACTGTAGGGGGATGGGCTCCTCCCTAAAAATAAATGCAGTCTGTGACTTAATAAATCAGGAGTAGCCAGACTTCGTCCTCATCCAGGAGACCAAAATCTCAGACCAAGATTTCAAAAACAAGTCAAACGATTCAAAAATTTTGAAGGTTACTCAATAGGTTCAGAAGGTGCCTCAGGAGGTATAGGAACACTCTGGAACAAGAACAAATGGACTTACATCAACCTCCAATCTTGCAATTGGTGGATCACAACAGAACTCAGAAACAAAACCTCTCAAGAAGTCTACAACATATACAACATCTACGCTCCAAACCATTACCGAGACAAAACAACATGCTGGGACTCATTATCCTTAGACTTACAGTCCTCCCCCGACAGGAGCATAATTCTGGGAGGAGATCTGAATCTCATAAGAAATGTGGATGAAAAGCTCGGAGGAAACTTTCATTCGGACCCCTCAAGAGAGGCGCTGGAGGCTATAATCCAGTCTCATAATCTCATTGACATACCTCCCTTCAACGGGAAATATACATGGAGTAACAAAAGAACAGGCTGCCACAATATCAAAGAGAGGTTAGACAGATTTCTCGTGCAGGAAAGAATCGCAGCAAGCTTCTCTTCCATCAAGAGTAAAATCATTCAAGCGTCGGCCTCTGATCACAAACCTGTGGTGATGAATATGGAAAAAGGGAGAAACCTGGGGCCCCTCCCCTTCAAATACAATAAAATCTGGGATTACAAAGAAGACTTCCGCTCCCTCGTTCAAAATCAGTGGGCAAAGGAAGTGTTGGGATCGCCTCACTACATCTGGGAAACCAAGTTAAAATCCCTAAGAGCAGTCATTAAACAATGGGCCAAGGAATACGCAGCAACAGAGAAGAGGAAAAAAGTGGATCTGTATACGCAGATGGAGCAGTGGAATAAAGAAAAGGAGAACAACCAACCCACAAATGAAGATATAATCCATGAAAACGAAATGTACAAGGAGCTATATAAACAAAATAGAGCTGAGGAAGAGGAAAAAAGGCAGAAATTGAGGTGCCTATGGCTGAGGGCTGGAGACAAAAAATACCTCTTTCTTCCACAACAACATAAAGCTCAAGCGCGCCGGGAATCAGATAGATAAAATAGAGGCAGAAGGGAAAGAGTACAACAACCAAGATGAAATTAAGGAGGCAGCTTTCAATCACTTTAAATCCCTTCTAGCAGCAGTCCCCCAGTAGTTGGACAACTCTGACTTTCTCAGCGCAGTAGAGAACAAAATCTCAGACTCTCAAAACAGAGATCTGGATCAGGAGGTCACATAAGAGGAAATCAGGGCGGCAACCTTTAGTATGCAATAGGACAAGGCTCCGGGCCCTGATGGTTTTACGGTGGTCTTTTAACGAAACCATTGGGACATAATAAAAAAATACTTTGTGCGGATGGTCAAAAAGGTATTTAAAAATGACAATATGGGAGAAAACACAAAATCCTCACATCTTGCTCTCATCCCTAAGGACGTTAACCCTCGTTCTTTTGACCGCTTCCGGCCAATTTCCCTCTGTAATGTTTCCTACAAGATTGTAACCAAAATTCTTGCCAATAGGCTCAAAAAGCTCCTTCCTCATTTAATCTCAGAGAACCAAGGGGGATTTTTTCCCCACAGGCAAATCACAGATAATGTCATACTTATTCAAGAGGCAATTCATAGCAGCATTAGCAGGAAGGAATGAGGAATGATAATCAAACTCGACATGGCAAACACTTTCGATATAGTCGACCACCACTTCCTAACAACAGTTCTCAAAAATTTTGGGATTTCAAAAAATTTTATAAGCATCATCTCTGGATGTATCTCCAATCCTTGGACTGCTCCTCTGATTAATGGTCGCCCAAGAAGGTATTTTAGAAGCACTAGGGGTTTGAGGCAAGGCTACCCTCTCTCCCCTTTCTTATACATCATTATGGCAGAAACTCTGAGTATTCACTTAGAAAAAATCTGCAAGCAAAAAGAGATCACCGGAATTGGTATAGAAAGAGGGATTAAAGAGATTAATCATTCGCTCTTCGTGGATGATACCCTTCTCATTGGGGGAGCCTCAAGCCTAATGGAAAAAAGATTCAAGAAAGTCTTGGACGCCTTCATAGCTGCCTCTGGAGGGATGCTGAATAACAAAAAATGCAAGATCTACACCTGGAATGTCTCTGACCAAATCAGGAAAAGAATCTCTCTGATTCTGGACATTCCAGTGCAAAGGAATTGGAGTTATTTCTCTTATCTTGGTCTGCCTTTAGCCAAAGAAACAGTCAAGGCTGAGATCTGAGCCAAACACATAGAAAATATGAGAGGTCTTCTTCAAAGTTGGGGAGTTTCTTGGCTAAATCTGGCTGGTAGAACGACCCTTATAAAGGTTGTCCTCTCCGCTCTCCCCATCTACCAATATGCGGTCACTTTGGCTCCTGCTAGTACACATAAGCACATGGAACTATTAATGAGAAGTTTCCTCTGGTAGGGGGGAAAGCAAGAATCTAAGAAATTTAGCCTTGTCAAATGGGATCAAGTAATCCTTCCCTATGACGAAGGCGGGCTCGCCATTAAAATTCTGAGCTTCTCCAACCGGGCTATGGGCTTTAAACTAATTTGGAGAATCCTCATCGGAAAAGGTTCTTGGCGGGTGGAAGTATTGAAGAGGAAATACCTGAATGGACCAAATTCTAATCTACTTTCTGAAACAATAGCTGAAAGATCTTGCACCCCTGTTTGGAAGCTAATTAAAAAAGTCCTTCCTCAGTTCAGAGAGAACATTTCCAAAGTACCTGGAAGTGGTAGGGAGGTCAATATTTGGACTGATAGAATCATGGGCACCAGACCAAGAAACCACCTTCAAAATCTTAGGCCTCTGCACATTTGGATGGAAGCTAAAAACTTAACCTACTTGTACGATATTTCAACATGGGATCAAAATACCTGGCAGGGTTGGAAAGACCTTCAAATTCCCAATGAACTCATAGAACTATGGCTTAATCTTAAGGTCTCCCTCACAAGCGCTGCACCCACCAACAGAGGGGCTGAAGATAGGTATATATGGGACCCAAGTGGTGGGAAATTCACTGTCAAATATGGTTACAAATTCCTCCAGGCATCCACTTCGACAGCCAAATGGAACCTCTTCACAACTATATGGAAATCAGAATGCATACCAAAGGTCAAACATTTCAATTGGACTCTCCTCAAAGGAAAGGTGCTTACAGCTGAAAATTTAAGGAAAAGAGGGATATTGGGGCCATCAATATGTTGCTTCTGTCGCGCTGAGGAGGAGAGCAGCCACCACCTATTCTTCCACTGCCCCCTCGATCAAAGTTGTTGGAATCAGATAGTCAGACCATTGAAAATTGAAGAGACTTTTGATCAGCTATCCTCCCTTCAAAAAAACTGGGTAAAATGTTATCCTTTTCCTAAGAAAGGTAAAAAAAATATTATCCGTATGTGGAAATGCATCCCAGCTACCCTTAGTTGGAAAATCTGGTTAGCTAGGAATAACTGTATTTTTAATGACAAGAAGCCCAATCCTACCCGCATATTGGCAAAAAAAATAGCGCTCATATCTGAAACAATAAGTGCAAACTTGGTCGCTCCTCCAGACCAATCAAGCTGGCACAAAGAAGAGATGGAATGGTATAACAAATTCACCATCAACTACAACAAAAATCAACTAGCACACCCCACAGCTAGCACGAGAAGAATACACTGGAAGCTCAGAGGCACAAAGGAAGAAGTAAGTCAATGGATCCTAGATCAGAATCACCCTACTTTGCATTTCGATGGGGCCTCCAAAAATAATCCGGGGGAAGCTGGAGCAGGGAGTATCATAAAGGACAGCCAAGGCAAAACTCTTGTAAGCTACGAATGGGGATTGGGCCAAATGTCTAACAATTTGGCAGAAGCCTACAACCTCTACTTAGGCGCCATCATTCTGAATCGGCTGAGAATTAGGAATCCAATAATAGTGGGAGACTCGGCCATCGTCATTGTAGCTATGGTGGCGGGAACAAAATTTAAAAAAGAGGCCCTTAATAATGTAAAGCTTAGGATTGAGGATAACGTCAAAAAAATGGGAGACACGACCTTCAAACATGTCTTAAGAGACAACAACACAGAAGCGGATCTCTATGCCACTAAGGCATCCAACAGACAGATCGGCCAAGTTAAGGAAAATGATATCATATATGAAAAACCAATCCCGTAGTTGGCTTAACTGCCTGTCAAACTCTCCGATTAGTCATATCAGTGCCCACCCGACCTTCTGTCTAATCATTCCCCACCCTCCTTCTTGTGATCTCTAGCCAAACTCAGTCAAGTCGCACACTGCCTGCCATGCTTTGAATTTCGATCCCCCCTTCTCCATGTCCACCACTCATTATTTTTGGACCGATCACAGGATCTCGATCTCCCAGTTTTCTCGTGACTCTCCCACGCAGAATTTAGGTAGGAGTCTTTTCAAGATCTCCTTAGACTGCTGCAAAGATTTTAAGCCGGTTGCTAATCCTAGCCAGACCACTGATTTCATGTCGCACTCTCGGCCCGCTCACCCTCCCACTCCGCTCTATATATTCATCAACCCCTCTCTCTTCGAGCACATCAGAAACTCGTCCCTTTACTCGCAGGAGAGTAAAGGTCCTATATTTGGCAATCAGCTCACAGAAGTTCTGCATCAAGAGAGGCTGCCATTCGTTCAACTTTGTTGTGAGATCATTCTCCAAAGCTTCCAGGGAAGTTAGCAATCTCCAAGCTCGGAAGACTGCCTTCAGCTCGGCTGTTCCTCTCCTCCATGACAGTTTGGTAAATCTCTGTGCCTGGTCCTTCATTTTTAGCGTGATTTCTCCCCTGTTCTGCTCCCTCTTCTTGGCATCTTCCCCCTTTCTTTCAGTTCTCCCTTTCCCTCTTCTCCACCCCAGCTCTTTCTCCCTGTTCCCGCACTGCATCTCCTCCCCCATCAGCTCCCTAGAAATGGCAGAGATCCCGGAAAACAGAGTGCATGCTGAGGCTCCGGAAAATCGAGAGCTGCCCGAGAATCCTCTGGACAAAGTGATTGCAAACAACAACTACTCGCTGTATAAAGCCCATTGCTTTATGATAGCAAGGTTTGTCAAACATTTCAGCGAGCTCAAAGAGGACTTTCAGGCAGATAGCAGATCAAAGAGAAAGAAACTGGAAAAACAAAAAGCAGAGATAGAAAGCCTAAAGGAAAAATGCAAACACATGGAGGAGGCAATCGCCCACATCAAATCTATCACTCAACGTATGCAAGTTGAGACTTCAACCAGAGCAAGCGTTAAGAAAGAACCCCAGATTGATGACTCTGTCAATCAACTCTAGTAATCTGACTAATGACTAGCAAATTTTGTCTTCTCGTAGGTCTGTTTGTAAGGCTATACAACCGTTTTCTTTTCCAATCTGCACTACTCAAGTTTGCCTATAAGAAGTCAGGGTCGGCGAACCCATTTTGGACTTCTCCTTATCTATTTCCATCCACTTATGTAACAGGACTTGGCTCCAAGCAGTTTTATAATATATAAGTACCCGATCATGTTAAAAAAAAAATGTGAAAGTCAAAACATTACAAGAATAACTAATTAATAGTTACAAAAAATGAGCTCGATTTCCAAGCATAACTTAAATTTAATCAACAATGTCATGTAATCCAAACTCTTCGTCCTCTAGAGTTTCATCATTGTATTCTTCTACAATATTTTCTGCTTCCTTTTACTCATTTTCATATTCTAATGGACCTTTGATGTCTGTGAATCTCCCAATGTATGTCTTTCCAAACATTCCTCGTAATGGTGGTTGGGGTTCCTTTGCCTTTTTTTCCACACGTGATTCACTAAAGTCCCATTTCTTCAACCCAATTTCTTGCATTGCAACTGGAAGAAATTGAAGAGCATTAATTCTTTACTAAATGAAATTGCATTGTATTGGATCTTTTCAATTGCAATGCAATTTCTTCATTTTTGAAGGCAACATGCTAGTGTTGTACCTAATTATCAAGCACAAAAGAAATTATGAAGTAAATTAGTACAATGACATATTAATTAAAAAATAACATATTGAAATTCAATTCCATATAATAAAATTTACCTGAGCCAGAAAATAAATCTAGAACCCAATCTCTTTCATTTGAACATATGTCTATAAGATGGTTAATCAATAATTGTGGTTTTTGATAAATGTTAACTATCTCTCCTTTTGCTTCTTTGTCTTCATATGTTAGTTTTCTCACAGTAGCATCATAAGTTAGTATTTGGCCTCGGGGAGCAGGCGGGCCACCAGGGCGGCGCCCACCCCTTGGCACCCCAGCGGCCCGCCCACCCCCTGGGGCTGGCTGATTGATTCTCGGAATCGCCCAGCCACCCCCGGAGGGCAGGCGGGCCGTCAGGGTGGTGTGGGGTGGTGCTGCGACGCCCACCTCGCGCCACCACGGCGGCCGGCCCGCCCCTCAGGGGTGGCTGGTTGATTCACACCTGGGGGGCGGGCGGGTTGCTGGGGTAGAACGGGGTGGGGTTGCGGTGCCCACCCCATGCCACCCCGGCGGCCTGCCGCACCACCCCGCGCCAACCCGGGGTGTGGGCGGGCCGCCAAAGTGGCGCGGAGTGGTGTTGTGGTGCCCACGCGGTGCCACCTCGGTGGCTCGCCCGCCCCATGGGGTTGGTTGGTTGATTCTGAGAATCAAACATGCACCCCGGGGGGGCAGGTTGGCCGCCGGGGTGGGTGCCGCAATCAATCAGCCACCCCAGGGGGAGGGCGGGCCGCCACGGTGGCGCGGGGTGGGTGCTGTAGCACCCACCCTGTGCCACCCCAGCGGCCCGCTCGCCCCTCGGGGGTGGGCGCGCAGCCAGGGTGGCGTGGGGTGGGTGCCGCAACACCACCTCGACGGCCCGCCCGCCCCTCGGGGGTGGCTGGGCGATTCCAAGAATCAACCAGCCACCCTCGGGTGGGGGGGCCTGCCGGTTTGGTGTGGGGTGGGCGCCGCAGCACCACCTGGCGGCCTGCCCGCCCCCTGGGGGTGGCTGGGCGATTTCGAGAATCAGCCACCTACCCCCGGCGGGTGGGCAGGCTGCTCGGGTGGCACGGGGTGTGCGCTGCAGCACTACCTCGTGCCACCTTGGCAGCCTGCCTGCCCCACGGAGGTGGTTGGGTGATTCCGAGAATCAACCAGCCACCCCTGGGGGCAGGTGGGCCGCCGGGATGCCATGGGGTGGGCGCCATGTCACCCCGGCAGCCCGCCCGCCCCCGGGGGTGGCTGGGCGATTCCGAGAATCAACCAGCCACCCCGGGGGGTAGGCAGGCTGGCACCCACCCCATGCCACCCCGACAGCCGCCCGAGGGTGCCTGGGCAATTCTGAGAATCAACCAGCTACCCCGGGGGGTAGGCGGGCCGCTGGGTTGGCACGGGGTGGGCACCGCAGCACCACCCCACGCCACCCCGGTGGTACGCCCACCCCCTAGGGTGGCTAGGCGATTCCGAGAATCAACCAGCCACCCCGGCGGCCTTGCAGCACCACCCCGCGCCACCCCAGCGGCCCACCCGCCTCCCACGGGTGGCTGGTTGATTCTCAGAATCGCCTAGCCACCCGCCTGACCCCCAAGGGTGGCTGGGTGATTCCAAGAATCAACCAACCACCCCCGGGGGTGGGTGGGTCACCGGGTTGGAGTGGGGTGGGCGCCGTAGCACCATCCCGCGCCACCTCGGCGGCTCGTTTGCCCCCTAGGGGTGGCTAGGCGATTCCAAGAATCAACCAGCCACCCACGGGGGGTAGGCGGGCCACCGGGGTGGCACAGGATGGGCGCTGTAGCACCACCCCGCGCCACCCCGATGGTAGCTGGTTGATTCCGAGAATCAACCAACCACCCTCGGGTGGGGGGGCTACCGGGTTGGGCACCGTAGCACCACCTTAGCGGCCCTCCCACTCCCCGGGGGTGGCTGGTTGATTCCGAGCACCCCCAGGTAGGGGGGCCACTAGGGTGGGCACCATAGCACCACCTTGGTGGCCCTCCCACTCCTCGAGGTTGCCTGGTTGATTATGAGAATCAACTAGCCACCCCCGGGGGGGGGGGGGGCGGGCGGGATGCCTGGTTGGCGCGGGGTGGGCACCGCAGAATCAACCAACCACCCCCGGGGGGTAGGCGGGACGTCGGGGTGGCGCGGGGTGGGCGCCGCAGCACCACCCCGCGCCACCCCAGCTGTAAGGACCTGTAGTCCGTGCGACGGGTAGGGCGACTCCACCGTGCAAAGAGCATGTGCGAAATGAGGTTGAATGAGTCGTGGACGAGTTCATATAGGCGTTGGGCGAGCGTTGAGGGGGCGGTCCCACGAGTTGGGCGGGCCGACCCTCCTCTTGAGCGAGACATCACCACATGAACTAGTTGGCTGGGCGTTTGGCATGGGTCACCTGGGTGATACAACGTGCCACCCGCTCATATACATAGGTGAACGGTTTGTGGATACAAGCCATCATTCCACCACACAGCTCTTCTACGAGTTGGTTGGAGTGTGAAGTTGGACTCAGGTGTGGAAGTGCGAAGGGCGCAGGAGATGTGCCCGCACTTCGAGCAAGTTGTTCAGAAAAACTCGTGCGAGGTCGTCGGGTGAGAAACTCGGGCGAGGGCGTCGGGTGAGAAACTCGTGCGAGGTCGTTGGGTGAGAAACTCGGGTGAGGGCGTCGGGTGAGAAACTCGTGCGAGGTCGTCGGGTGAGAAACTCGGGCGAGGTCATCGGGTGAGAAACTCGGGCGAGGGCGTCGAGTGAGAAACTCGGGCGACGTCGTCGGGTAAGAAACTCGGGCGAGGTGCTCGGGTGAGAAACTCAGGCGAGGTCGTCGGGTGAGAAATTTGTGCGAGGTCGTCGGGTGAGAAACTCGTGTGAGGTCGTCGGGTGAGAAACTCGGGTGAGGTCGTAGGGCAGAACTCGTGTGAGGTTGTTCAGGTAGAACTCGGGCGAGGTCGTTCAGGCAGAACTTGGGCGAGGTTGTTGGGCACGAAACTCGGGTCGAGGTCGTTCGGGCGAGCCGGGTGACGTCATCGGGCGACCCGGGTGAAGTCGTTTGGGCGAGCCGAGTGAAGTCGTCTGGTGACCTGGGTTAGGTTGTTCGGGCGAACTGGGCGAAGTCGTGTGGTGAGCCGGGTGAAGTCGTGTGGCGACTCGGGTGAAGTGTTGGAGTTGTGAACAAAGGTGTGACTCGTGCGGAGGTGCCCGCGTGTGGCGACTTGGTTATGGCAAGGCACGCCCAAGTTGGGCAAACAACACGATCGTGCGATGAGGTGAACGAAGGGTTGGTGAGTCGTGCGGCGACCGTGCGGAGGCGCCGACGAGCTGGGCAACCGAGTTTGCTGAAGTTGGAAATTTGGCTAAGTGTGAATTTGGGGTTTCCCAAGATTTAACTTATACTTTGTAAAAGTGGAAAATTATATATATTGATTTGGGTAAACTCATATTGCAGGGAGTCGCCCCTCCCTTTATACTGTTGTGCAATTGTATATGTGTTAATTGCTGTTGATGATGAATATGTATGGGTTTTCATCTATATAAAGGCTAATAATAATACTTGGTAACGAAAAATAAACTAAGTTTGAATGTTAGGCGTAGTCTACAATCGTAAGTATTGGCGAAGAGAAAACGTTTGGTAGTGCTGCACCTCGCTATAGTGCGGTTGGAAGAGTACCGCCAGTGTAGGGGCGTGACACCGTCTGCCTACCCGCCCCCCGGGGGTGGCTGGGTGATTCCGAGAATTAAACAACCACCCCCGGGAGGCGGGCGAGCTGCCGGGTTGGCGTGGTATGGGCGCCGCAGCACCACCCCGCACCACCTCGGTGGCTGCCCGCCCCCCGGCGGTTGCTGGTTGATTCTTGGAATCAACCAGCCACCCCTGGGGGTCGGACGGGATGCCAGGGTGGTGCGCGGTGGGGCTGCGGCGCCCACCCTGCGCCACCCTGGCGGCCCGCCCACCCCCGGGGGACAGGTAGGCCGCCAGGGTGGCGCGAGGTAATGCTGCGACGCCCATCGCGACGACGTGCCCACCCCCTGGGGGTGGTTGGTTGATTCGTGAAATCAACCAACCACCCTCGGGGGGCGAGCGGGTCGGCGGGGTGGGCGCCGCAGCACCACCCATCGCCACCCTGGCGTGCGGCGCCCACCCTGCGCCACCCCGGCGGCCCGCTCGCCCCCCGGGGGTGGCTGGGCGATTCTGAGAATCAACCAGCCACCCCTGGGGGGCGGGCAAGCTACTGGGTTGGCATGCAGTGGCCGCCGCAACACCACCCCATGCCACCCCGATGGCCCGACGATTCTGAGAATCAACCAGCCACCCTCGAGGGGCGGGGGGACGCTGGGGTGGCGCGGGGTGGGCGTCGTAGCACCACCCCGCGCTATCCCAGTGGTCCACTCGCCCCCCCGGGGGTGGCTGGGTGATTTCGATAATCGTCCAGCCACCCCTGGGCGGCAGGCGGGCCACCGGGGTGGGAAGGCTGCCACCCCGCGCCAACCCGGCTGTAAGGACCTGCGGTTCGGGTCACCTTCACCGTGAAAAGGACTTGTGTGAAATGAATGCGAAATGATCCAAGAGACGAGTTTATACGATGTTCGGCGAATTGTGAGGGTGGTCCCACAAGTTGGGCGCGCCAACCCTCCACTCGGGCGAAGGCAACATGTTGAACGAGTCGGCTTGGGCGCTGGGCGTGGGTTGACCGGGTGACATAACCTGCCACCCGCCCGTATATATTGGTGGAGCATTTGTGGAGACGAGCCATCAATCATTCGGCCAACACAAGTTTGAACAAGGAGTTCTGCAATGTGTGGATGAGCCCGCACGATGGGCGGAACTCGGGTGAAAAATTCGTGCAGAAAAGTCGGGCGAAAAACCCGTGCAGGAAACTCGTGAAGAAAACTCGGGCAAGGGCGGACTAGGTCGAGCTCATTCAAGCAGAACTCGGGCAAGGTCGTTGGGCAAGAAACTCGGGTGAGGTCGTTGCGCAGAAAACTTGGGTGAGGTCGTTCGGGCGAACCAGGCGAGGTCGTTGGGTGACCCGGGCGAAGTCGTTTGGGCGAGCTGAGTGAGGTCGTCGGGCGACTCGGGTGAAGTCGTTCGGGCAAACCGGGTGAGGTTGTTGGGCGACCCGAGTGAAGTCGTGTGGCGACTCAGGTGGATGAGTTGGGTGAACGGGTGGACGTGCAGACAGGCGAGGGCGCACCGAAACGAAAAATCGTGCAAACGGGTGACCCGGTAGGGCACGCCTTGCACGACGAAACTGTGGAAACGGTGAAGTGTTAGAGTTGTGAATGGAGGCGTGACTCATGCGGAGGCGCCCGTGTGTGGCGACTTGGATACGATGAGGCATGCCCAAGTTGGGCAAACGACATGATCGTGCGACGAGGTGAACGAAGGGTTGGTAAGTCGTGCGGCGACCGTGCAGAGGCGCCGACGAGCTGGGCAACCGAGTTTGCCGAAAGTGTGAAATTTGGCTAAGTGTAAATTTGGGGTTTCCCAAGATTTAACTTGTACTTATAAAAGAATATTATATATATTGATTCTGGCAGACTCATATTGCAGGGAGTTGCCCCTCCCTTTATACTGTTGTGCATTTCTATTGTATAATGCTGTTGATGATGAATATGTATGGGTTTTCATCTATATAAAGGACAAAGATAATACTTGGTAATGAAAAATAAACTAAGTATAAATGGTTAGGCGTAGTCCATGAACATAAGTATTGGTGAAAAGAAAGTGTTTGGTGGTGCCACACCTCGCTATAAGCAGTTGAAAGACCACCACAGGTGTAGGGGCGTGACATGTGGTATCATAGTTGATGATCAGGAAGCTTATCGGGTTGACGATGAAGTGCTGATCCCACTGCACTATTGTGACACTTGGTATTAGAGCTAGTGCCGGGGAGCTGGTGCTGGTGTTGAAGCGTTGAAGCTGATACACACCTACACTTCGTGACAGGTGGTATCAGAGCTGGTCCAAGTTTTGCAGGAAACTTGGTGAACTGAATCAAGGAGTTGATTCTACGAAGACCGAAGACTTGGCAGGAAGTTAAAGTTTTGCAGGTGACAGGTGGAATATCAGGGTGATTCAGGTGAATGGTGAAATAGGTTTAGCAGAGGTGAAGCTTAGTGCTTGGCCCAAGCTGAACGATAAGGCATGGCAGGTTTGGGAGAATGCGAAGGGAAGCTCTTGCTTACCTTATACAGGTTGAAGAAGATGAAAAAAAAGAACCCCCGGATTCGAGGTAAACTTGAAGTCTTGGAAAGAAATACTAAAGACGAACTTCTTCAACTTGGTTGGACAATGGAGCAGGATGAAGTTGCAGATTGTGCTAACAAGGAAGAGGAATCCGTGATGTTTGAGGATGTTGTAGATGTGACAACGGTGGAGGATGAACTTGAGATTGATCAAGTTGGACCAGGGTCGTGCAGTTTGCAGACATGGATGAATGAGGATACTCACATGGAGGAGCCTCATGATGATGATGTAAGTACTATTAATACTTGTGTTTCACTTGAGCATATGGTAGATGAATCGTATGCAGGGAAGAGCAAAAGCAGTTTGCCGATGCAAGGAAGCATCTTACCATGGATGTCTATTATGAGACCTTGTATGGAGAAGCAAGGATTTTTGATTGTTGCAGGACTTGTTGGGGTTGTTTGTGACCTTATGGTAGAAGGTACAAGGGCCCGTGACAAGGGAAGAACATGATGATCGTTGCGGAGGATTGGGTCATGCTTTAGCCACATGGAGGATTAGCTAAGTGCCCGACATGACTCATGGACAAATTGGAGAAGGGCACACACTTGAGTTGCTTGGGTGGACTTCTCATGGCCGAGACCAATAGATAGCCTTGGTGGAACCTTTAGTGGGGGAGCTATGGTGGAGAGACTCATGTGATGATGATATGGTTGGGTGACCGAGTTCACTAGACCGAAGATTGCAGACTTAGATGAGGATGAACGATTGTTGTGATGGGTCTACTTAGTTGGAAAACATGGGCAACTTAGCCATGGACATCAGGTTGGAGACATGGAGCATGGTAGTCTTATGAAGGGACATTATGCAGGAGCACTTATAGAGGTGTCACTTATGGGATTCCAATGAGGAGTGCCAAGGTAGGATGTTGTGCAGGTGGATTTGCTGGTGTGACATGGAGATGTTTTATTTATGAGCCGATGGAGAGGTTGTGTACTCTTGTACAACAAGGCCATGGACTTGGATGGATTTGTGAGTAGACTATGGAGCATTCCTACTACATGGAGAGCTGAGGCATCTTGTAGAGACCTTTGGGCTGAGACTTGTATGCTTGCTAGAGTGTTGGTTGGGGATGGCTTATGGAGCTCATGATGACATGAGATTGTTGTGACTTTTGGAGACTTCATATATGGTGGACTTAGAGGATCTTATGCATTGAGGAGCTGAGGTCAGAGACTTTGATGTAGAATGGGATGCATACTTTCGAGTACATGTATGGGTGTGGCTTGAAAGAGTGACTTGATGAGGAGGATCAATATGAGACACTTTGGAGTGATGGAGTTACAATGATGATGATGCCTTGATGGCAACTCTTGGGCATGGGTTGAGACGAGACTTAACCACTTTGACACATGGGATTTGATTGATCTATGATCATGGGCAGCACATGGATAGATGAGATAGGTGTATGCTTGTTTCTATGGCAGACTTGAGGGATGGCACACTACAAATATGATGGAGGTAGCTTCATGAACCTAGATGTGGCACATCGAGAGTCGGAGTTTGAGGAGATGATCTCTTCACTTTGAGGAGATGTATGTTTTACAGATGGATGATGATGTTGGGATAGATGCGGTTGATTTCAGCACATTGACACCAAACATCATGGACAACATGTTGCAGATGAGATGAGGATTAATTCATGGACCTGAGCATGGCTTACACTTGTATGGAGATGGATTCTTGATCAAGTTGAGGATGTGACAGTATGTTCTGAGAAACGACTGATGGTGGCATGAGGATGTGCATTGTCATGGTTTGAGCATGACGGTTGGATTAACTACCCAACTAGTTAAGACATCGGGTCGTGAAGTGTGCAGAGATGTGTTAGCATTATGTTGGAGTATCATGGCAGCAGTTCACACGAGGATGACACATGATGAGGTCGTCACGATATGTTGCAGGAAGCATGTAGCTTGAGATGGAGGGGGCCAGCCTTCCACGATGGGGAGCAACATGTGGAAATTGTGACAGGGTGGTTGATGATCATGGATTGAGATGATTTTCCAATGTATGACATACCGATGGGGTGTATGCCTTAGTATGGATATCTTGGTGACAGATGGTTGCTGCGACGAGATATTGTCAAGGACGACAATGACTTCAAGTGGGGGAGGATGTAAGGACTTGCGGTTCGAGTCACCTTCACTGTACGAAGGACTTGTGCGAAATGCATGCAAAATGAACCAAGACACAAGTTTATACGATGTTGGGCGAGTTGTGAGGGCATTCCCACGAGTTGTGCGGGTCGACCCTCCACTCGGGCGAAGGCAACATGTTGAACAAGTCAGCTTGGGCGTTGGGCGTGGGTCAGCCGGGTGAGATAACCTGGCACCCGCCCGTATATAATGGTGGAGCGTTTGTGGAGATGAGTCATCAATCATTTGGACAACATAAGTTCAAACAAGGAGTTCTGCAGTGCGTGGATGAGCCCACACGATGGACGAAACTCGGGTGAAAAACTCGTGCAGAAAAGTATGGCGAAAAACTCCTGCAGGAAACTCGTGTAGAAAACTCAAGAGAGGGCGAACTTGGGTGAGGTCGTTTAGGCAGAACTCAGGCGAGGTCGTTGGGCAGAAAACTCGGTTGAGGTTGTCGGGCAGAAAACTCGGGTGAGGTCGTCGGGCAGAAAACTCGGGTGAGGTCGTTCGGGCGAACCGGGCGAGGTCGTCGGGCAACTCGGGCGAAGTTGTTCGCGTGAGCCGGGTGAGGTCGTCGGGCGACCCGGGTGAAGTCGTTCGGGCGAACCGGATGAGGTCGTCGGGCGACCCGGGTGAAATCGTGTGGCGACTAGGGTGAACGAGTTGGGTGAATAGGTGGACGTGCGAACAGGCAACCGGGCAAGGGCGCACCGTGCACGTTGAAATGAAGAATCGTGTGAACAAGCGACTCGGGTAGGGTGCACCGTGCACGACGAAACGGTGAAGCGTTGGAGTTGTGAACAGAGGTGTGACTCATGCGGAGGCACCCGTGTGTGGTGACTTGGTTATGACGAGGTGCGCCAAAGTTGGGCAAACGACGCGATCGTGCGACGAGGTGAACGAAGGGTTGGTGAATTGTGCAGCGACCGTGCGGAGGCGCCAACGAGCTGGGCAACCAAGTTTGCCAAAAGTTGGAAATTTGGCTAAGTGTAAATTTGGGGTTTCCCAAGATTTAACTTGTACTTATAAAATAAGATTATATATATTGATTCGGGCAAACTCATATTGCAGGGAGTTGCCCCTCCCTTTATACTGTTGTGCATTTCTATTGTATAATGCTGTTGATGATGAATATGTATGGGTTTTCATCTGTATAAAGGACGAAGATAATACTTGGTAATGAAAAATAAACTAAGTATGAATGGTTAGGCGTAGTCCATGAACATAAGTATTGGTGAAAAGAAAGTGTTCGGTGGTGCCGCACCTCGCTATAAGCGGTTGAAAGACCACCGCAGGTGTAGGGGCGTGACACTGGCAACCTGCCCGCCCCCGAGGGTGGCTGGTTGATTCGTCGCGCCCACCCCACACCACCCCGGTGGCCCGCACGTCCCCCGGGGATGGTTGGACGATTCCGAGAGTCAACCAACCACCCCCGGGGAGCGGGCGGGCTGCCGGGTTGGTGCGGGGTGGGTGCCACAACACCACCCCACGCCACCCTGGTGGCTCGCCCGCTCCCCGGGGGTGGCTGGGTGATTCCGAGAATCAACTAGCCACCCCCGGGGGGGTGGGCGGGCCACCAGGGTTTCGCGGGGTGGGCGTCGCAACACCACCCTAGTGGCTTGCCCGTCCCCCGGCGGTGGCTGGGTGATTCCGAGAATCAAGCAGCCACCCCCAGGGGCGGGCAGGTCGCCAGGGTGGCGGGGGGTGGGCACCGCAGCACCACCATGCGCTACCCCGGCGGCCCGCCCACCCCCAGGCAGTGGCTAGTTGATTCTGAGAATCAACTAGCCAACCCCGGGGGCGGGAGAGCCACCAGGGTGGCGCGGGATGGGTGCCGCAGAACCATCCCAGTGGCTCACTCGTTCCCCGGGGGTGGCTGGTCGATTCTCGGAATCACCCAGCCACCCCCGGGGGGTGGGCGGGCCGCTGTGGTGGTGCGCCATGGGCACCGCAACACCACCCCGTGCCACCCCGGCAACCAGCCTGCCCCTCGGGGGTGGCTGGTAGAATCAACCAGCCACTGACGGGGGGCAGGCGGGCTATCGGGATGGTGCAGGGTGGTGCTGCGGAACCCACCCCGCGCCACCCCGGCGGCCTCCCCGCCCCTCGGGGGTGGCTGCGGCACCCCCACCCCGTGCCACCCTGGCACCCCGCCCGCCCACCTGGGTTTACTGTTGGGCGATTCCCGTTATCGCCCAACAACCACCTCGGGCGGGCGGGCGAGCTGTTGGGATGGCGTGGGGTGGGGTTACAGATTTATGCTTAGGAAAGAAAAATGTTATTCTACCAAAAACATTAATGTGTTTTTTTCTTCATAAACAACTTTGTTTGGCACTTAAAAATTCGGTTTTACTAACATTTTTTAAAAATGTTGAAGATTGACCCTAAAAAAAAATCATCGTTCCAGTATCATCACTTTTTCATTTTCAAACTGTTTTTTACACGAAAATTTCGTTTTCACTGCCATTTTTAAAACATGTTCAAAATAGACCCTAAAAAGAAAAATCATCGTTCCAGTGTACACACTTTTCGTTTTTAGCACTGTTTTTGATGTTTTTTCGGGGTTTTTTGGCCAGAGTTCCCGTTTTTAGTTTATATTTCCCATTTCAAAGTTTATATTGTTATGTTTAGAATGTAATTCAGGAGTTTGCAAAAACCCTAACTTCCTTAGATTATATCTCCGAAAATATAGCGAGACAAGATCTTAAATTCGAACTCGAACTTCACCAAGATTTCGGCTCAAATGGGTTTTAATTTTAGAGTCTGAGCCTGCGTAGAAAAAAATTATAGCAAAAGTTCCATGATGACCTATTTGAGATGAAATTCTGGAGCTTGCAAAACCCCTAACTTCCTCAGATCATAGCTTCGAACATATAGAGATACAAGATCTGAAATTTGGACTCGAGGTTCAGACCAATGTGTTCTCAAATGAGCTTTGTTTTTAGCTTCTGAAACTTCGTAGCGAAATAGTTATAGCAAACATGCCAAGATGACCTGTTTGGAGCAGTGAAACCATAGAATCCAAAGCTCTGATACCAAATGTTATGAAACTAGCTCACAAAAAGATAAAAAATATAGATCAATGACTTAGAAATTAGTCTCTTCAAGGGGGAAACCTCCGTTACTTTACACAAATGAACAATTCTTGGATGATACAAATGATAAAACCTGCTTTCTATATATAGGTGTCTAAGGGGTCACAATATAACTAAAGCCGACCTAACAATAATAATATAAGGGCACAAAAATAACAATAGTGGGCTTCTATGGGAATAATAATAACAATATGGGGACAATATGAGCACAACAATAACAATAAAGGATACAATGACAATAGTAATGTGGAATCACTAGTATTATAGGGACCTAACACAAACCCAACCAACACTAATTCATGAACTGTTTGATCCTGTTGTCATACCCATAGCATCACCCTCCTCTTCACATGTGCGATTGTTTCTAGCCCTAGAAACAATCCTCTTCACTTCGGCCTTCTTCCTCCTTCCTTCTCTTCTCTTGGAGACCCTTTAGACTATGCTTTCCCTTCTCTTTTTTGGCTACTTCCCTTTGCTGATTTCAGATATATTTCAGTGCATTATAGTGGAGTTTATAATCTCTATATATAGAGGACTATCCCTCCTTTTAGGTTGACTAGAAGGTCAACTTGAGGACAGTCTGTAGGCCAACTTGTTATGCTTTCCTGATGGCTTCTTTGGTGGTGTCACATGCTTGGAGGAGACTCTTTGATGGTGCCTTTGCATAGGAGAGGACTTGACTTTGCTTAGAGTTGACTTCCTTGACACTTATACAATGTAACATACCCTTAAGGTCTTTAACATAATTCTTTTGACATTTTAATCTACCTATAGCACTTTAACATGTTTTAGACTTAATTCAATGAGCAAGAAACTCATTGACATATATTATAAAAATAATATTTCTTTTTATTGAATAAATACAAATATAAAAAGTACTTTATGAAGACCGAATCTAGTTACATTTCCTTCAACACGTATGATCCAGGTGGATATTGGTGGCCACCCGCCAATTCCACTTGGACCCACACCATTGCTTCTTTCAGTTTTTCAGTTTCCTTAATTGTAGCACAATTTACTATTTTTAGCAGTTTTTTGGGTCCTGAACTTCTCGAGCCGTTTTGAGGCCCTAAACGATGTTTTTTGACACTTTTTTTTTTTTTAAATCTATAGCCAGTAATTTTCTGTCTAAATTCATCTTTTCCGTCGTAGTCCTTGGAGAGATCTTTCCAACGGGTTATCATGCACGTCAAACGGAGATAATATGACCAAGTCGCGACCTCGGGAAGTTGGCTGTCCAACTCACCCCAACGTGGCCCATAAACCCTTGGTGTTACATCTCCTCGGGTTAGGGTTTTCTCTTATTTTTCAATAATAACAAGGCCCTTGAGCCTCATTGTAAGGTATTTCAGAGGCATGTAGCCACCACATATCTTCTCAAAGATAAGCTACCATCGCCCTAACTAGTTTATTTCCATTTCTGTTTGTAAGCATATTTCAGTATTTTACATTAATGAAATGAAGTATTATTTTCGTTGCATCTCTGTGTTTATGGCTATCTCTGTAATTTGTTGCATTCCTCTTTAAATCTAGATCAACGTAAGACCAAGAACCTCTTTATGTCATTTTCCTGCATAAGCAATCATTACTCCACAAGTACGATTCTTGATGACCCTGTGGGACAATGACATAGATACATAGACACATACATACATATAAATAAACATTAGCATAAAAAAATCATTATCCATGATGACCTTGTCAGATAAAAATGTACATACATACATATATGCATATAATCATTAGCATAAAGCAATCATGATCACAACATAAATACTAGATATCAAGGTTAAGGTTAAGAGTGTTGGAAATAATACTGAGAGGGGGGTGAATCAGTATTATCAGATCAATAATTTTATTTCTCAAACAGATTTATATATGCTACTTCAGTGAAGTGAACTAGCGTGTAAATGCGACTGTGCTTAAAGAAACCAACGTATATGCAGAGAAATTGTGATTTAGAAAATTTATCATGTGTTGAGCTTAAACCAGTATATCATAGATTTATTATATGGTGCAGTAAAATCAAAATAAAGCATCACACATAAGCAACACACATGAACACCAAGATTTAAGGTGGAAACCCAATGTGGGTAAAAACCACCTGCTGCTGTCATCTCTGTCTTCTTTTAATAATAAGAAAATCTGTTTACAATCTTGTACTGGTGCAGACTCATACCAGTACGCAGGCTTCTACCTGTAGAAGGTTACAACCTTCTCTCATTCTCCAGCTTCTACTGGAAGGGAGCTACAACCCCCTAGCTCTTGTACTATCCAATATGTTTACTATTATGTGGGTGCCAACCTACAGAAAACTCCACTCTTCCACCAGGGACCACGTTTCATGAATTTTCAGACTGGATACTCCTGGATCACAACACCATAAACTGAAGGCCACGTTTCATCAAATTTTCATACTGGACCCATCAAAGCTTTTAAACTTAAACTGCGTCAACCAATATTCAGTTAATCTGAACAACCAGATCAGTGACACCAGAACATTATACTGAACCTAGAACCCTACATCATCATTCAGAACCAGCTCTAACCTCAAAAATCATGCATTTGAATGTATACACTACTTGGCTGTACCCAAACTGCGTATGTATGCTACTTCCGTTAATTGAACATGCGTATACCTTTAAAACTATTGTAAACATAACTTTTGAATCAAGTCTGTACCAACTATCAATATTTTGAATATCTACTGTCAACTTTCAGAGCTTTACACAAGCGGGGACAGAGATCACTTCTTCTATCTTATACAATCAATCAATTAAATGCCAGAGTCCTTATGCATTCAGTTTTACATTCAGATCTAAGAAGACTTCATTTACAGACAACAATAACATAACAAAATTTTATTAGATAGATCAATCAGATTTGAAAAGAAGCTTTTATTTAGTATACGCTACTTGAAGGAACCGAACCTGTGTGTATTCGTTCTTTGGCTGAGACAAACCTGCATATAGATCTGCAAATATTGACTCAGAATTTTGCTTCAATTCCAGACTTCAGACAAACCCAGATCATGATAGGTAACAAATAGAACATTCACAAAACATCAGATCTAGTCTCATGCAATATCAGATCATTCAAGAATAAGTCATTTCAAGTCTCATGATTCCTGATCTAATATTGAACTCACGGTGCACATGAATATTTCAGATATAGTCCCAAACATAACCCTGCAACATAAAATATACTTCAGATAGAAGTATTCCTTAGAATCTTATTGCTTGCACACTTGGCCTAATGCTCTTATCCTCCTTATATACTCTTAGGCCTTTCTCAATACCTTGGACCAAAACCACTTAGGACTAATACCATGGACCAAATACCTAGGGTCAATACCTTGGACCAAATACCTCAGACCAAAATACCTTGGATCAAATACCTTGGACCAAAAACTTGGTTTTCCAACATGTATGCGCTTTTCCTCCTGTGAAAGTGCATGTATACGTTATACACTACTTTTTCTCTGTTAACCCACGTGTATACGCATCTTGGACAAAGTGAACCAGCATATACCTCTCTTTCTTCATTCTTTGGAGTATGATCTGTAATCCTTTGCTGTTATCCTGCTGCACTGTGAATTGTCATATGAGAGAGTTGTCGTTAAGGACAATACCTGTATCATAATGCCAACAATCTCCCCTTTTGGACTTGATGGCAACAACAACACCAAGACACTCTCCCCCTTTGACATCAAGGGCAAAGGGCGGACCAAGATATTCTCTCCCTTTGACATAAATTATGCTCTCCATGCTCCCCCTGAGTACATGCTGAAATGTCTGATTGAGCTCCCCTGTGTACATGCTGAGATGCATTGAAACCATCCATGCTCCCCCTAAGCACATGCAGAGTCTGCAAAAATATTCTCCAAAAGAATAACATGACTCTATAACTCAACTATGTGAGTATGACCTTCCTATCACCAATGACCCATACATACATCCATCTCCCAACCAAGTGGGGATATACCAAATTTGACTCATCCACCCAACCAAGTGGGGATATACCAATTGTTTATACATGATAGAAATAATAAATATTACATCATCCATCCCATGCAAAGTGGGGATACAAATTACATCATTTTTCCAAGAGGACTCATTCAAATGTATGAGAAGACATATCACACCCTAGACTTTTACATGACTTAAGCAACAAATGGTATAAATATCTGAAGCCATAGATGGACTCAATAACCATAATGCCAACAATGCTGAATGTACATGAAGGCTAATGCTCCCCCTGAACCTGTGCTACCTGTGCATTGTTAACAAGTCAATGATCAAGGCACCTTTGTTAGTCAGATAAAAATTAATGAACAAAGAATATGTATAGATAGTAATCATAAACATTAGACAAAGCACCCATATCAAAGCCTGCACCATTGTTTTTCTTGTTTGAAAAACATATACGCTCCTTGACCCATAGAAACCTGCGTGTGTACATGACTATACTTTATGAAACACGCGTATAATAACCTTTCTTTGAAAAAATTGGATTTAACAGCAGGATGATGCAACAAGTACTCCCAACTTTTGTTTGAGATATTCAAATGTTTCTCTGGGCAGTGGTTTAGTGAATATATCAACAACCTGTTCTTTGGAGAGAACATACTCCAATTTGACCTTTTGTTCAAGCATTTGTTCACATAGAAAATGGTACTTGATGGGTATGTGCTTGGTATTGGAGTGCATGAATGGATTCTTTGAAATAATGATGGCACTTGTATTATCACATAGAATTGAGATAAGTGGAGTACATGTGATCTGAATGTCTTGCAAAGTTTGCATCATCCAAATTAGTTGTGTGTAGCAAGATGCAGTAGCCACATATTCTGCTTCAACTGCACCACCACTAGTGCTTTTTCTATGATCAACAGTTCCTGCCCAATCTGCATCTGTATAAGAATTAAGAGTAAGATCTGTATCTCTAGGATACCATAAACCAAATTCCTAAGTTCCTTGAAGATATTTGAAAATTATTTTGATTGTCTGAAGGTGTTATTCCTTTGGATTTGCTTGGAATCTTCCAACTATTCCTACTGCATGCATGATGTCAGATCGGGTACTTGTTAGATAAAGCAGATTGCCAATCATGGATCTGTAAGTTGGTTGATGTAGTGCTGCTGATTCATCATTTGAACTGAGACTACAACCCGTTATCCTTTGGGTACATACAGGTTTAGAATCTTCCATTCCGTACCTTTTCAAGATTTGTTTGAGATATTTGGTTGTGATAGAAAAATACCATCTTTAGTTTGTTGAACTTGTAGACCAAGAAAATAGGTAAGTTCACAAGAAAGGACATTTAAAATTCTTACTGGATTACTGAAGCAAAATTCTGACTCATGGATTCTTCATTGCTACCAAAAATGATATCATCAACATAAACAATAATAATTAGAAATTTATCACTTTCAATCTTTGTATATAGATTGCTGTCTGCAAAACCTTTTGTAAAACCTTGTTGGTGTAGATATTTGTCAAGGCGGTAATACCAGGCCCTTGGAGCCTGTTTCAGACCATAGAGAGCCTTTTTGAGTTTGTATACAAGTTTTGAATCATTTCTAAGAATGAATCCTTCTGGCTGTTCAATATAAACTTCTTCTTCTAGATCTCCATTAAGGAAGGTTGATTTTACATCCATTTGATATACTTTGAATTTCTGAAAGCTAGAAAGAGAAAGAAACATCCTTATTGCTTCAAGTCTGGCAACAAGTGCAAAGGTTTCTTCAAAATCTATACCTTCTTGTTGAGCATACCCTTTACAAACAAGTCTGGCCTTGTTTCTAATGACTTCTTCATTTTCATTCAGCTTGTTTTTGAATATCCATTTAGTTCCTATAATATTTTTATCATGACGTCTAGGAACTAATTCCCAAGTATCATTCTTTTCAATTTGCTCAAGTTCTTCATCCATGGCCTTGACCCAACATTCATCTTTGCATGCTTCATTTACATTTTTAGGTTCGGTGGAGGATAGTAATACTAGATAGCTTGAGGTCCCTGTAATAGTTCTTCTTGTCTGTACACCTGCCTCTTTTTCCCCTAAAATTTGAGTTTCTGGATGATTTTTCTGAACATACATGGACGGAGTCTTTTCTTCTACCATTATCTGTTCTTCTGGTGCTTCATTGGTTTCTTCTTCAATATCATTTAGATTTATGTGGGAAAATAATCCCCATCTTCTTCATTGTCATAAACTTCTGTTGATTTTATCTATTTTGGATTGCTGCATGCTTCATCAACTACAATATCAATGCTTTCAAGAATTTTCCCAAGTATTTTATTATAACATTTATATCCTTTACTTCTGGAAGAATAACCAAGAAGAATACCTTCATCTGCTCTGGGTTCAAACTTACCAATTTTTTCATCAGTCCTTTTGATAAAACATTTGCTTCCATAAACTTTAAAGTATTTTACAGTAGGAGTCTCATCATACCAAAGTTCATGTGGAGTTTGAGTGCTATTTACCTGAACATTTGCTTTGTTGAGAATAGTTATGGAAGCGAATGCAGCTTCACCCCAGAAGGTTGCAGGAGTTCCAAATTCATCTAGCATAGCTCGAGCCATTTGTTGAAATGTTCTGTTCATTCTTTCTACCACACCATTTTGCTGAGGAGTCCTTGCGGTGGAGAATTGCCTTTTTATTCCATGTTGTTCACAAAAGTCAAAGAATTCATCCGATGTAAATTCCCCTCCTCGATCAGATCTGAGGCATTTGATTTTTCGATCTGATTCATTTTCAACCAAAGCTTTGAAGGCTTGGAACTTTTCAAATGCTTCATATTTATGCTTTAGAAGACCTATCCAACACATTCTGGAAAAATCATCAATGAAAAAAATAAAGTATTCTTCTCCACGAGGTGAATTTTTCCTTGATGGTCCACATAAATCAATATGGACAAGTTCAAGAGGCTTACTAGCTGACACTTCTTTTTCCGTGAAGTGGACTCTGGTTTTCTTACCAATTTGACATGGTTTGCATATTGTATTTTATGGGATGCTGATGTCTCGAAGATCATGAACAACCTTGAGTCTGCATGCTTTTCTTATTTAAAAAAAGCTTAGATGTCCCAATCTTCTATGCCACAGTCAATTTTCATCATTTTTGCTTAGATAACATTGTTGTTGTCCTCCCTTGAGTATGTATAAGTTGTTTGGAGTTCTTGTACCTTTGATCATGGTCTCTCCTGTATCAAGCTCATGAACAACACATCCATTTGATCGAAACACAACTTCATTTCCTTGATCACACATTTGGCTGACACTCAACAAGTTATGCTTTAAACTGTCTACATACATAACATTTCCAACTTTAACCTTTTCTTTCAACAAAACAGAGCCTTTACCTTTTATGACAGCAGGAGTGTCATTTCCAAATGAGACATTCTTTTCCCTTTCTAAGGCATTATATGAGTGAAGTTTTTCTTTGTCACCTGTCACGTGTTTTGAGCATCCACTGTCGATGTACCATTGATTTTCTTGTCCTTCTACATATAAGGATATACCACATCTTTCTGTTTGAGATTCTTTCCTTCTCCATACCTTGGGATTTAATGGCGTTTTCTCCTTTTGCCGAAATTTGCTCCTGCATTCCGATTCTTCATGATCGAAGTTGTTACAAATTGAGCATTCTATTTCATTTTCAAGAGGAGAAAAGTTATTATAGGAACTTCTCTTGATCCCTGTTACATTCCTTTGATTTTGTTCTTCTATAGTCTTGATAGTTTTGTAAGCAACGCATTGAGTAGCTTTGTGCCCAAAATTATGACATGAAAAACATTGTCGATTAAAGAAGTTCCCGCGACTATCAAATCTATTAACCTGGTGACCTGCTTTATGCCTTTGTTGACGATTGTCATACTGTTCACTGGTCTTTGCTACATCGAGATAGCTTTTATTGGAGGTTGACGACTTCTGTGATTGAGATGCTTCTTCAGTATATCCAAGACCTGTCTTTATCAAGGGAGAACATTGAACTTTGATAATTTCATTTAAAGTTTATGATCCTTTAGCGAATCTAAGATTGAGAGATTTCGTTTTCTCAAGATCCTTTCTTAGACCCACAATTTCACATTCTAGTTTTTCATTGTGTTTTTCCTTTTCAGCAAGTTGGTATGTCAAGGTATCTATAATCATATTCTTTTCTTCCAAACAGATTTTGAGTTTAGATATTTCTTCATGAAGGTCTTCCTCTTCTAAAAAATCCCAAAAATTATCATCATCATAGGCCATGAGAAGTCTATAATCATCACTATTAGATAAACCATCACTATCCTCTTTTAAACTATCCCAAAAATCATTTCCATCATAAGTCATGAGAAGTCTGTAATCTTGTCCAGTTTCATCTTCATCACTATTAGATAAACCATCGCTATCTTCATGAGTATAGTAAGTCCTTTTATTCAAAACTTGTTTTCTATTCCCTTTTGCATATTCCTTTCCTTTTTCATATTTATCTTTAGAGGACATTTGGCAGCATAATGACTAACTCTGCCACAAGCAAATCATTTGAAGAGTAACTTACCTCTAAACCTTCCAGAACCCCGTTGAAGTTTCTTGACAAAGTTTACCTCATCTTATTCTTTTGAAATATGTTCTGATTCATTGTGTTCTTCCTTTCCTTTTGTTGAGGCTTTAAATGCAGCGTCTCTCATATCTAATGGTCCTCCTTTTCTCATCTCGAAGGTAGTTAGGATTCAATGAAGTTGTGTGATAGTGATATTCTATAGATCCTGTTTTTCTTCTATGGCAGACACTTTGGATTCAAATTTAGCATAAAAGGATCTCAAAACTTTCTCAACTAAGGTGAATTCCTTTATTTCTTCACTTAGATTCTTCATACAATTAACAACCTCATCTTTACCTAAGAAGTAACTAGCTAGAGTTTCATCACTATGCATCTTAAGAGTTTCATACTGAATTCTGAGAGTTTAAAGCTTAGCACATTTTACCTGAGAGTCTCCTTCGTAGCTCAGAGCGATTTTGTCCCATATTTCTTTGGATGATTTGAGCTGCATGACTTTGACAAACTCTGATTGTGACAGACTTCCCAATAAAGTATTGAAAACTTTGGCATTGGTTTCATATTTCTTTTTACCTGCCACATCTGTAGGAATTGCTGTTGGAAATGTATATCCTCCTTCCACAATTTCCCAGACATCCGTTCCAAGCAATTGTAGATAGGTTGTGGTTCTTATTTTCCAATAAACAAAGTTTCTCCCATCGAAGATTGGCGGTCTGATGGATCCCATGCTTTCTTGATTATTCATGTTGATGGATCTCCCTTCAAGTGATCAAGCTTCTTCTAAAGGACCTGCTCTGATACCAATTGTTGGAAATAATACTAAGAGGGGGGTGAATCAATATTATCAGATCAACAATTTTATTTCCAAAATAGATTTATATATGCTACTTTAGTGAAGTGAACTAGCGTGTAAATGCGACTGTGCTTAAAGAAACAAGCATATATGCAGAGAAATTGTGATTTAGAAAATTTATCATGTGGTGAGCTTAAACCAGTATATCATAGATTTATTAGACGGTGCAGTAAAATCAAAATAAAGCATCACACATAAGCAACACACATGAACACCAAGATTTAAGGTGGAAACCCAATGTGGGTAAAAACCACCTGTTGCTGTCGTCTATGTCTTCTTTTAATAATAAGAAAATCTGTTTACAATCTTGTACTAGTGCAGACTCATACCAGTATGCAGGCTTCTACCTACAGAAGGTTACAACCTTCTTGTTCTCTAGCTTCTACTGGACGGGAGCTACAACCCCCTAGATCTTGTACTAGCCAATATGTTTACTAGTAGATAGGTGCCGACCTACAGAAAACTCCACTCTTCCACCAGCGACCACGTTTCATGAATTTTCAGACTGGATACTCCTGGATCACAACACCACAAACTGAAAGCCATGTTTCATGGAATTTTCATACTGGACCCATCAAATATTTGAAACTTAAACTATGTCAACCAATATTCATTTAATCTGAACAATCAGATCACTGACACCAGAACACTGCACTGAACCCAGAACCCTGCATCATCATTCAAAACCAGCTGTAACCTCAAAATCATGCATTAGAATGTATACGCTACTTGGTTGTACCGAACCTGCAATCAACAAATCAAATGCCAGACGAACCTGCGTGTATATGCTCTTTGGCAGAGACGAACCTGTGTACAGATCTGCAAATATTGACTCAGAATTTTTTTGCAATTCCAGACTTCAAACAGACCCAGATCATGATAGGTAACGAATAGAACAAGCACAAAACATCAGATCTAGTCTCACCCAATATCAGATCATTCAAGAATAAGTCATTTCAAGTCTCATGATTCCTAATCTAATATTGAACTCATGGTGCACATGAATATTTCAGATCTAGTCCCAAAGGTAACCGTACAACATAAAATATACCTCAGATAGAAGTATTCCTTTGTTATGAAACCAGCTCACAAAAAGATAGAAAATATAGATTAACGCCTTCGAATTCAGCCTCTTTGAGGGGGCAACCTCCTTTACATTACATAAATGAACAATTCTTGGATGATACAAATGACAAGACGTCCTTTCTGCATATAGGAGTAAGGGGTCATAATATAATCAGAGCTGACATAACAATAATAATGTAAGGGCACAATAATAACGATAATGGGCTTCTATGGGGCACAATAATAACAATATGGGGACTACATGGGTACAAAAATATAATAAGGGGGTTGTACTAATAACAATAAGGGGTTACACTAGTAGTATAGGGGCCTAACATGCCTCTCTCCTTCAGAAAGTGTTGTCCTCAACACTTCAGTAGTTCTTGATGCTTCAGTATAAAATTCTTGTCCTCCCATGTGGAATATTCAGTGGGTAAGTTCTTCCACTTGATGAGATACTCTGAAATTGATCGATTTCCTAGCTGTCGGGTTCTTGTTTCTGTGACTGCTCCAGGTTCCAATATGATTTTTCCTTCCTCTTCAAGTTCTCACAATATTGTTTGAATTGGGATATTCTGCAACTTTTGAATGAGTTTCCACACTTCTTTGTCCTTCTTCCATTCATCCCTTGCTTCATTTATCCAATCCAGTTGGATAATAGAAATAACACAAAACAATTCTTCCACATCCTGATCCTTTCTTGAGAGTGCATCTACAACAAAATTTTGCTTCCCTTTTCTATAGATGATGTCAAAGTCATAACCCAACATAATTGTGACCCATTTTTTCTATTCTTCTAAAGATAATAGTTGTTCTAAAAAGTATTTAAGACTATCATGATCCATTTTTACCTTGAAGTGTCTTCCCATTCGTTAAGGTCGCCATTTCTTAAGTGCATGTAATATTGCCAACATTTGCTTCTCATAAATAGCTTGCTCGAGATGTATTTGTAAAAATACCCAATCACCTACATCAAAACCTTTTTCACTGTGATGTTGATCTACCTGTTGTTTCATTCGATTCTACACCAAAGGGGCATTATCCTTTAAAAGTTGGAGAACTTGTTGTTGATGCTCAATGTGATCTTTCAATGCTTGAACCTTTTTCTTCTTGATATGTCCTTCTATCTTGAGAGTTTGAGGACTGGTAATTTCTTCCAATGTTTTACAAGATATGGTCAGATTCATTTCTTGATGCTGGATGTGATCTTTCACTTCTTGAACATTTTGTTTCTTGATATGTCCTTCTATCTGGATAGTTTGAGGAGTGGTAATTTCGGCTAATGCATTACAAGATATGATTGGATTCATTTCTTCTTTCTTGATGTGATCATTCACTTCTTGAACCTTTTTCTTCTTGATATGTTCTTCTATCTTGAGAGTTTGAGGAGTGGTAATTCTTGTCAATGCTTTACAAGATATGGTCGGATTCATTTCTTCTTTCTCTGGGGGGGTCCTGGAGTATATCCTCTTCTTTTGATGTTTCTTGATCCTTTTCTTTCTCCTCTTCATACTCTATGTAAAATAATTTCTTCTCAGCACACTTATGACCTTTAGAGCATTTTCTATCACAATTGTAACAAAGCCCTTTTTCTATTTTCTCTTCCAATTGTTGTGGTGTAACCCTTGTAGGTTGTGGAAGGCTATGTGAAACAACACTTCCATCTTTATAGTTGTGAGGGGTATAATTCCTTGTTGCCATAATTTTACTTTCCACTTTGTAACAAAGCCCTTTTTCTCTTTCCAATTGTTGTGGTGTTGCTCTAAAGAAGGTGTTGCTCTTTGTATCCTCATAATGTGTTGTCATTTCCTCCATGAAAATTGACCACGTAACAAGCTGTTTACGAGAAAAAAGCCCTTTATACCATAAAAATTGATCCAGTTCTAAATATGAAGATGAAATACATGCCTTTTGTAATAGTGGTACACCATGTAGATCAAAATATTGCTCCATCTGAAGTATCCAATTTACCGGATCCTTGCCATCAAACTTCCTCATATCACCTTTTCTTGATTTTAGGAGCTCGATCTTGAAACGACTGTAACTCTGTAATTTTAGATCTTCTAGTTCTGAAATCACGATCTGCAGTAGCCCTCTGCGTCCTCTTTCCAATGCCACCAGTCTGATCCAAATTGTATTCTCCAAGGAAGTGTTATGCCAAATATCCCATGGTGACCTAATTATAGACTAGTTCAGTAGATCGAACTTGTACGACGTGACACGTGTCACTGTTTTGACCTTTGGATCTAAAAAATGTACACAAGAAACTACACTCCATCATATTTCTATAACTTCTTACAAAATTTCAATCTGATGCTCAGAGAGAAAGTTATGACGATTTTTCCCAGGTCACCTATTTGGAATGTAATTCGGGGGTCTACAAAAACCCTAACTTCCTCAGACTATATCTCCGAAAATATAGCGAGACAGGATTTGAAATTCGGAGCCAAGGTTCAGACCCATTTCGTCTCAAATGGGTTTTTTCTTAGCTTCTGAAACTTTGTAGCGAAATAGTTATAGCGAAAATCCCACGATGACCTGTTTGGAGCAGCGAAACCCTAGAATCCACAGCTCTGATACCAAATGTTATGAAACCAGCTCACAAAAACATAGAAAAGATAGATTAATGCCTTAGAATTCAACCTCTTAAAGGGAGCAACCTCCTTTACATTACATAAATGAACAATTCTTGGATGATACAAATGACATGACCTCCTTTCTATATATAGGAGTCAAAGGGGTCATAATATAATTAGAGCTGACATAAAAATAATAATGTAAGGGCACAATAATAACAATAATAGGCTTCTATGGGGCACAATAATATCAATATGGGGACTACATGGGTACGACAATATAATAAGGGGGTTGTACTAATAACAATAAGGGGTTACACTAGTAGTATAGGGGCCTAACATCCTTAGAATCTTATTGCTTGCACACTTGGCCTAATGATCTTCTCCTCCTTATATACTCTTAGGCCTTTCTCAATACCTTAGACCAAAACCACTTAGGACCAATACCTTGGACCAAATAACTAGGGTTAATACCTTGGACCAAAAACTTGGTTTTCCAACATGTACGCACTTTTCCTCCTGTGAAAGTGTGTGTATACGTTAGTGCTACTTTTGTTCTATTAAACCATGTGTATATGCATCTTGGACAAAGTGAACCAGCGTATACCTCTCTTTCTTCATTCTTTGGAGCCTGATCTGTAATCCTTTGTTGTTAGCTTACTGCACTGTGAATTGTCATCTGAGAGAGTTGCCATTAAGGACAACACCTGTATCATAATGCCAACAAAGAGAACTCCCTTTACTCAAGCACAACATGCATAACATTGAGAACCACCGTTTCCAACTTAGTCAAGCCATCTGATATCTCAGTTTCATTTACTTTACCTTCTTTGGTTACCTTCCTCATGATTATCTTGCCATCGTCCATTTATACGAATGGACCCAACCAGTCCAAGTGGCTGTCATAGTCATAACCTTCACTGTGCTTACTCGTGCACAAAGCTTCATCTGAACCTTACATTACCTTTCAGGTACCACACAACTCTCCTGAGCTCCATCAAATTTCCTCTTTCCCAAACAATTCCCAAGACTCAAAACATAAAAGGCAAGACAAACAACTAAGAAGAAAACCATGAAATCCAATAATATTATGACACCACAACAAAGTGGAAAGGTCTTGCGCTAGACATAAAAAAAAACCACAAATCAAGATCAACAATTCATAAAACACCAAAAGCACAAAACTGACAATAGACACAATGACTCAATCCCCATGGTTCCCAAGGAAATCTCAACGAGAGCCTTCTTGAAGATTTCATGGAAACCTATCTTGCCATGCAACTTCCTGCATCATACTGCCATAAACACATATCTATTAGTGCATAAATAAATATAACAATACACCAGTTACCTTACCTTGTTGTGTCAAGCACGTTGCTTGCAACTGAACACATCCATGCCATCTCTCAAGGGACTCCAATTCCATTGACAGATCTACCTGTAACTGGAAACTAGCTAATATATCTGTAAATACATGTTCTTGAATTTTAGTACATATCCACATAATGTCAGACAAAATCAAGGTTAAGAAGACTTCCTGTATGCGAGGCACTCATTCGTTTGGAATTAGGGTTTCCAAACATAACCAAAGGAATTCTTGTCCAATTCCTTTCTTTTACCCTTTTTACCTTGTTGCAATCGAGGCTTACTATGTACTGTCACATCACCCAACTATTAGTTATATAAACATATCAACTATTACCTTGTCATACTAATACCAAGCATGTTTCCTGCAACTATTTACCCATGTCAATCACACGTTCCAAATATCAAGACAATCATATCTATAAATTTGAAATCAACCTTTACAAACAATCATGTCATAATCCATAGTCAAATCATAGTCATTAGGCATAATGCTACAACTATCACCTACTTACACTCAAGTACATATTAGTTGTCTCAACACATGTGTTAGTACAACCATATTAAAACGAGATCATTTGAACACATACTCATATTATGCAATTCATCAAACATTCAACCAACTTGCCAACATACAATGTTAACTAGATCAACTAGATGATGTAATCAAACATTCAAACATAAAATAGATGCCATAAGAAAACTCATACCTTAATGTATCTCAGGGGAGGCAATCTTGTTTGCACAATCAATCCATATTAGCACGATATAACTTCACAACATATCAACTCAACATAAATAAGATGATGACATCCATAACAATAACTAACTAACATGTTTACATCATAATCCCATAAACATTTGTCGTTTACGCCTGACATTCTCATATGTACAATCAGTCTATATTAGTATGACATAATATAACAACATATTAACTCATTCCTGAATGTCATAACCCTAACCATATGCATTGGCCAATCCAATTTAGCATGATACATATAACATCAAGATCTTAATGAAATAACCCTAATAATCAACTTACTAGCATATAACAACAACAAGCTCACCTATAACCTACGCATCAACAACATATAAAATAATCATCAAGTTATCTAATATAAAACAACAATAGCAATGCATACAACAACAAGTTACTATCATTCATGACTATCCGAAACATGTGCATATGGCTACACTAATCAACTAGCATCTATCATGTATGTAACCATAACATCAATAGACATGTACATAAACCTAATGCATATAACAATCCTTAACTTACATACTTGCATGCCAAACATACAATACCTGTATGATGATCTACTCTTACCCCAAAGTCTAATGCTGCAACCTCATTATGATGATATGCATCTCCTGCTCTATCTCAACCAACACATTAGCATCATAACAACCAATAGCACCATGATGACCTAAATTGCATATAATGACTTCACAAGGCATGTTTGACCTACTATTCATGCATAACTATAACCAAGACCATACATGCATAACAACTGCATATAGACATATAACACGAGTACCAAATCATATACACATCATTCTAGCCAGAGTCTAGTCATCAATGCATGACCATATCAACTACAAAAACCATGACCTCATGCATGACAAAAACAACCAAATAATGTTCATTTGATAACATGTGAATACTGACATGCATAACAATGCATAATCAACCATACACACATGAAGACATACTCCACGACAACACCTTCAACCTTCACATGGTGACATCACTACAACCATGATCAACACCATGCAAATACAACAAGCACATGGACTACCTGCATAAGGAACACATTCAACCAACATGAAAGCATGATACACACACAACCCAAGGAGAGAGCAACCACGCTCTGATACCACTCTATAACACCCTCCTCCCACATCTACCCAAGCAACCGGCTAGTCGAGGTAAACATGAGATGAGAGGCCACTATGATAAGATTCGACCTTTGAAGTCACATTAAGGAAGTGGAACTGATGAAAAAACACCATACAAACAGCCAATATCAGCTCCAGAATCCTCAGGAGATATGTCAACCACTTAGACAACCTATCCCTAGGTCCCACTGATTTTCTGGATCTCTCAAGCCACAATCACTCTCATGCTATGGGAAAGGGAGCGACTAGAAACCCAAAGTGTCTCTCACAGGCTTGCCTGCCAGTGACCAGAGACCAAAGTTTCCAATGCTATGCTAACGACTCCGAGATTTGAGCCACTTTTTCAGGCCCAGAGCCCAAGTCACTGCCCATAATTGATCCATCTCTTCAAATCAACAATGTTGGGTTGTGTTATATTCTTTCCACGTAGTTAATAGGGGGTTTGAAAGGCAACTGTCATGCGGAAAGAGTCAATTTTGTGGAAAAAACCGACCTCCCTAGAAAACAAGGCTTTTCTAGTGACAAACAAAACAATCAAGCACTATCTTTCCCTAAATATGCATTAAAATAAAAGCAACCAGATGTTTAAGGCTTACCTTTAGTCCAACGCTGTTTGTAGCAGCCAAGCCTCTTCGATCCAGATGAGCTCCTTCTCCTTGAAGCCTGCATTCACTAACAAGCAAACGATTACATAGCACCTGAATAACTCATATAATAAAACATATTCATCATAAAGACCAAGGAGTTTATGAAACAAATTATATATAACAACTTGTTGAGAAAAATGAACTTAATTGTATTAATTGGAAACAAAAGAAACCATTACAACCAGTGCCTTGGTGTTGTATAGGTCCCTCCTAGGGTCCAGCAAGAGTTCTCCTTTACTTTGATCAGCTCACCCACTTCCAAATGAAGCTAAGAAAGGATTGGGATCTCTCCTCTCAAGCTCTATAAGGGAGTCCTAATTTCAGCAACATCTACCCTTAGGAATGTTCAGCTTTCAACCTCCCCTCCCTCTGGCCCAATGCCTGTATTTATAATGCTTTGGAGGAAGTTAAACAGGTCCACCATCAATGGGATAAGCCCCTCTTTCAAAGGGATAGCTCCCCTCTTCATGGGATAAGTTCCTCTTTTATTGGGATGCATGAACCATCTGGAGGCGATCAATCCACGTCAAACCATCTTCTAGAATGCTCTAGAATCGACCACAAGTAAGTTTTTTGAAGTAAAACTTGTGCCTTTTGACCTTTACAGGAGTACGCACCCACCCCTTTACAGATAGAGCGTACAAGTACGTAGGTATTATGAACTTGAGGTGCATACACACAGGTAAAAGTAAGAGAAACTGCGTAACCAGAGTTATATTGACTTTTAAAGGCTTTCTCTCTTTTTTGGAGTTTGACATGAGGAGCAGAGGTATAAGACTTGCCAAGGAGGACAATATGGTTATTGATGGAGCCATACTGACTGCAAATAGTCATGGTGACAAATTTTAGTGTAACAGCACCCGTAACCCCACTTTATGGGGTCCGGGGCAGCGCCCCGGAAAATTTTGGTTTTGGACCATATGTTAGGTTGGGCGGACCCACCTATGGTTTTGTGCATGATTTTGGCACATGTTTTTTGGATGCGATGGTTTTCTGTCCATGGTATTGGACGCGATGGTTTTCGGTCCATGGAATTGGACGGGATGGTTTTCGGTCCATGGTATTGGATGCTTCGGCATGTATAAATATGTATTGTAACATTCAAAAGGAACATAATGAAAAATCAAGCTGGTAGTCCCGGTTTTGGGATCCAAGGAAAAATCTCTGTGCATATGTGTTTTATGGGTTATGCTCTCGCATTGTTTATTTTCTTTGTTTAAGAATTCATATGCAGGTAATTTCTGTACAGGGTTAAAACCTACATTTGGTATCAGAGCTGTTTTGGCTTCAAGGGGACGCCTTTGTTGCTGCGGGGTTTCGCTCGGGCCTGTGGTAGACCCTGTTCAGTGGGAGATCTACGAGATCGATTCTGGTGGTGAAAGAAGATGGCGAGCAGTGGAAAGATAGAGATTGAGAAGTTCAATGGCTAGAATTTTGAGTTGTGGAAACTCAAGATGGAGGATCTGTTGGTGGATAAAGATCAGTGGATCGCGGTAGATCCGGGTACTAAACCATCGGGAGTGACCGATGAAGAATGGAAGAAGTTGGATTGGAAGACAAAGAGCACAATATGATTGTGTGTCTCGGATTCAGTATTGCTGAATGTATCAGGGGAAGCTACGGCAAAGGCTTTGTGGGTCAAGTTAGGGACTTTGTACCAATCTAAGTCTCTGGTGAATAAATTGTTCCTACGGAAAAAGCTGTATAACCTGAGGATGAAATATGGAGACTCGGTGACAGAGCATCTGAATGCGTTTAATACTGTGGTAAGTCAGTTATTATCTGTTGATATTAAAATTTCAGATGAAGATAAGTGCATCAGTCTGTTGTGTTCTCTACCAGATTCGTGGGATAGTCTGGTTATTGCAATAGGTAGCAATGCAACTGCTTTGCAGTTTGATGAAATAGTCTCAGCCTTGCTGACGGAGGAGATGAGACGGAAAAATATGGACAACCAGAATGGTGATGCCTTGTCTGTACGAGGACAGTCCCAGAACAGAAACAAAAATAAGTCATCAAGTGGGAGATCTAAATCTAGAGGGAGATCTAAATCTCCAGGAAAACCTACAAAGGTGGTGTGCTGGAAATGCGGAAAGGAAGGGCACTTCAGAAGGGATTGTAAATCTAAAGCTCCTGATAAAGGAAAGGGATCTGATGATGCTCCTTCTGCAGAGGCGAAAACCACCTCAGATGAAGGTGGGGATGTGTACTTGGCTTCTTCAAGTACACATGTAGATCATGAGGCATGGTTGATTGACTCAGGTGCATCCTTTCACTTCACTCCCCATAGAGAGTGGTTCTGCGAGTATGAGAAATACGATGGTGGTGATTTCTTCTTAGGAGATGATAGGAAGGCTAGAATCTTGTTCGGGGAAAAGTAAAGTGTAAGTTGCAAGGTGGAAGGGTTAGAACACTGCCGGGTGTTCTACATATTCCTGCATTGGCCAGAAATCTGATTTCTGTAAGCAAGTTGGATGATGCAAGTGTAAAGACGGTGTTCGAGAAAGATACCTGCAAGATGGTTCGAGGAGCACTGATATTAATGCGGGGAGTTCGGATTGGAACTCTGTACAAGCTGCAAGGTAGCACTGTTGTTGATGGGTACAATAGTTCTATGGTTCCTGAAAATGGAGTAGAGAATCTAGTGGTCTCTGGAGAGAAGACCATGTTGTGGCATCAAAGGCTTGGACATATTGGAGAGAAGGGCCTTTGAATACTTCATGGTAAAGGTATGGTAGAAGGTATGAATAATAGCTCTTTGGATTTTGATTTCTGTGAAAATTGTGTATATGGGAAGCAGAATCGGGTGAGTTTCCCCTCTGGTGGTAAGAGGACGAAACAAATATTAGAGCTTGTGCACAGGGATGTGTTTGGACCTATGAAGGTTCCATCACTGGGTAAGTCTGTGTACTGTGTATCATTCATAGATGACTTCTCAAGGAATACATGGATATATTTTCTTAAGAAGAAATCTAAAGTCTTTGACAGGTTTAAAGAATTTAAGGCTCTGGTGGAAAATTAGACAGAGAAGAAGATAAAGGTGCTGAGGACAGATAATGGTGGAGAATTTTGCAGCAAGGAATTTGAAGAATTTTGTAAGAAGTGTGGTATAGCACGACAAAAGACTACTCCATATACACCTCAGCAAAATGGAGTCGCAGAAAGAATGAATAAGACGTTGATGGAAAGGGTAAGAAGCATGCTCAGTGGTGCCGGGTTAGGACAGGAATTCTGGGCAGAGGCGATGGATACTGCATGTTACCTGATCAATAGATCACCTTCATCAGCGTTGGAGGATAAGACTCCACAAGAAGTATGGACTCGTAAGAAACCCTCTCTTTCACATCTAAGGGTATTTGGATGTGATGCATATGTACATGTTCCAAAGGAGAAACGAACCAAGTTGGATAGTAAATCTGAAAAGTGCATCTTTATTGGATATAAGGATGGTTTAAAGGGTTATAAGCTTTGGAACCCAGTCACACGGAAGGTTGTGTACAACCGAGATGTGTTGTTCAGAGAGGTAAAAGATGTTATTCAACATGAAGTCCAACCAAAGGAACCTGAGAAGATAGAGTTTGAGCGAAATGAGGAAGAATCAGACTCTGCAGCAGAGGAGGAATCAGAAGATGAAGAGCCACAAAATCCGGCTGTGAGAAGATCAGTTCGAGAAATAAGGCAACCAGAAAGGTATATTCCATCTGCTTTCAGTTCAAATTTTGCTTTGTCTATTACTGATAATGATCCCAGAACTGTGAAGGAAGCAGTGGATTCAGAGGATGGAAAACTCTGGAAAGAGGCCATGGTCGATGAAATGGCATCTTTGCACAAAAATGAGGGTTGGGATTTGGTGGAGTTGCCGGCTGGAAGGAAACCCATTGGCAGCAAATGGGTGTTCAAGAAGAAGACAAATGCAGAAGGAAAGGTGGAGAAATACAAAGCTCGGTTGGTAGCAAAAGGTTATTCCCAGGTGTCGGAAATTGATTTTGGTGATATTTTTTCTCCTGTTGCCAAGGCAACTTCTATTAGATTACTTTTATCTGTTGCTGCTTCTTTTGATTTTGAGGTAGAACAGATGGATGTGAAGACAACATTTCTTCACGGGGATTTGGAAGAGGAAATCTACATGAAGCAACCTGAAGGCTTTGCGGTGAAGGGTAAGAAAGAACTGGTATGCAAGTTAAATAAGTCTCTGTATGGGTTAAAACAGTCACCAAGGATGTGGTATTAGAAATTTGATACATTTATACGGGGACTTGGCTTCACCAGAAGCAAAGCAGATCATTGTGTGCATTTTAAATTAATTGGTGACCGTATTATTTATCTGGTCTTGTATGTGGATGATATGTTGCTGGTTGGAAATGACAAAGAAATTATCCAGAATTTGAAGACCCAATTGTCCTCCAAATTCGACATGAAAGATCTTGGTGCTGCAAACTATATTTTGGGCATGGAAATTAAAAGAGATCGGTCAAAGAGGAAGCTCTGGTTAAACCAGAGGAAGTATGTCGAGACAATACTCCAGAGGTTTAATATGCAGGATAGTAAACCGGTGAAGGTTCCTATTCCTGTAGGTGTGAGGTTATCTGCTGAACAGTGTCCCAAGACACAAGAAGAAGAAGAGGACATGTCCCGTGTTCCATATGCAAGTGCAGTGGGTAGCCTGATGTATGCAATGGTCTGTACTAGACCAGACATTTCACATGCAGTGGGAGTATTGAGCAGGTTTATGTCAAAACCTGGGAAGGAGCACTAGACAGCAGTGAAGCGGGTTTTCAAGTATTTGCGTGGCACTAGTGATTATGGTTTGTGCTACCAAGGAAGACCAGGATTGGACAGAGTGTTGGATATTCATGGCTTTGTTGATGCAGACTGGGCTGGAGATCTGGATCAGAGAAGATCTACAAGTGGGTATGTGTTTAACCTATTTGGAGGTGCAGTCAGTTGGATGAGTAAGAAACAATCTGTAGTGTCACTATCAACTACAGAGGCAGAATACATGGCAGCCACTCATGCAAGCAAGGAAGCAGTTTGGTTGCAGAGATTGTGTTCTAGTATGGGGTTAGTACAGGGAGCTACAAGAATAGACTGTGACAACCAAAGTGCAATTTTCTTGGCAAAGAACCCTGCTTATCATTCAAAGACAAAGCACATTGATGTTCAATATCACTTTGTGAGGGATATGATAGAAGAAAGAAAGGTGTTGCTGGTAAAGGTGGACACTTTGAAGAATACTGCAGATGCATTGACAAAATCTGTGAGCTCTGAGAAGTTCTCTTGGTGTAGAGAAGCAATGGGAATCTCAGGGCTGAAAAATGACTAAGCTCTCCTGTGGCCCCCTGTGGAAAGAAAACAACAAGTGGGAGATTGTTGGGTTGTGTTATATTCTTTCCACGTAGTTAATAGGGGGTTTGAAGGGCACCCGTAACCCCACTTTATGGGGTCGGAAAATTTTGGTTTTGGACCATATGTTAGGTTGGGCAGACCCACCTATGGTTTTGTGCATGATTTTCGCACATGTTTTTTGGACGCGATGGTTTTCTGTCCATGGTATTGGATGTGATGGTTTTCGGTCCATGGTATTGGACGCGATGGTTTTCGGTCCATGGTATTGGATGCTTCGGCATGTATAAATATGTATTGTAACATTGAAAGGAACATAATGAAAAATCAAGTTGGTAGTCCCGGTTTTGGGATCCAGGGAAAAATCTCCGTGCATATGTGTTTTATGGGTTATGCTCTCGCATTGTTTATTTTCTTTGTTTAAGAATTCGTATGCAGGTAATTTCTGTACAGGGTTAAAATCTACAAACAAAACAACATGGAAATGATAGTACTAAAGCAATCACTTGTTCAATACCTTGACTGGACCCCTACTATCCATGACAGGAATTTCATCAAACATATTGCAAATGTGTAATCTACAGGTTAATCAATAGTTCTGAGCATATGGGTCTCATACTTATCTGAGATTCACCATGAAGCATTGTTTCCTTATTGTCAGGCCAGGCTAGCTCAGAAATTAATGAGCGCAAAACTGAACTGTGTGATATTATTCATTCAACTATTATTATTTATACAAATACAAAAAATGGATCAGTTCATCTTCTAGATGACTGTCTGACTTCACCTCATCCGTTTCGGATTAGGTGTCAACATTCCCCCCCTTAATCTGAAGGGATGTTGGTGAGTCCAAGCATCGTTCTGAATCTTTCAAGCTTTTCTCTTCCAAGCGCTTTGGTGAAGATGTCTGCAATTTGCTCGTTTGTGGAACAATGACGGAGATGGATTGTTTTGGCCTCAACATGATGTCGGATCAGATGATATTTAGTATTGATGTGCTTAGTACGATCATGGAATTTTGGATTCTTGGCCAACTTTATTGTAGATGTGTTATCAATCATGAGTGGAGTAGATTGTATTTGTTTTACTTGCAAATCTTCAAGAATTTTCCTGAGCCACACAATTTCTTTCGTTGCTTCAGCTGCTGCCACGTATTCTGCTTCTGTTGTGGAATCTGCTGGTACTGATTGTTTGCGTGATCTCCAGGAGACAGCTCCTGATCCAAGACTCATAGCATATCCTGAAGTAGATACCCCAGTTTCTTTGTCTCCATCGAAGTCTGAATCAGAGTATCCAATCAAGTTGAAGTCGTCCACCTGTGTATACTTGATTCCAAGGTCTTGAGTTCCCTTCAAGTACCTTAGAACTCTTTTTGCAGCAGACCAATGTCCCTCACAAGGCTTTTGCATAAACCTGGAGAGGATTCCAACAGCAAATGAAATGTCTGGTCTGGTAGTAGTGAGGTAGATGAGACTTCCTACAAGCTGTCTATACCTTGTTGCATCCTCAAATTCCTTTCCTTCAGTAGATGTGAGCTTCAAGTTTTGTTCCATTGGAGTAGAAAGGGGATTGCACTCTGTCATGCCAAATCTGTATAACAAATCTCCAATGTATTTCTTTTGAGAAAGAAATATGGACTTTGGATGTTGGGTTACTTCAATGCCAAGATAGTAATGAACATAGCCCAAATCAGTCATTTCAAAATTTTTTCCTAATTCTTTCTTTATGGATGCAATATAGCTTTCATTGTTCCCTGTCATTAAAAGATCATCTACATATACCATAAGATATACAACTGTTTTGCCAACTTTCTTGACAAATAAAGTTGCATCATCAAGATCAAAATGTTTGAAGTTGAGTTTCAGAAGATGCTCAGTTAGTTTTTCATACCAGGCTCGTGGTGCTTGTTTGAGGCCATACAAGGACTTCACAAGTTTGCATACTTTGTGTTCATGTCCTTTCATAGCAAATCCTTCAGGCTGGGACATAAAAACATTCTCTTTTAGATCTCCATTCAAGAATGCAGTTTTTACATCCATTTGATGGACTTTCCAACCGTTCTGAGCAGCTAGTGCAAAGAGTGTCCGGATGGTGGCCCATTTTGCTGTGGGAGCAAAAGTTTCCTCATAATCGACCCCTTCCTTCTGTGCAAAACCTTTTGCCACAAGCCTAGCTTTGTGCTTGTCAAGTGATCCATCAGCTTTGTACTTGTTCTTGTAGACCCACTTGCAGCCAATTGGTTTGGTTCCAAATGGAGGATCAACCAGCTTCCAAGTGCCATTCTTTATGAGGGCATCATACTCCTTCTGCATCACTTCTTTCCATTCATCATGAGAAGCAGCTTCTTTGAAGGAAGTTGGTTCAAAATCTGTAGACAAGTTCAATTCACAATCATAAGTAACATCCATATCAACAGGTGAATTAGAGTTATCTACATCACCTCCATCTTGTCGGTTTGAATTTCTAGTTCCTGTTTTTCCAATTTCATCAGGATGAACACTTTCAAGTGTCTTTGTCAGCCACTTTGGGGGACCTTTCTGAGGTGGTCCAGGCTGTTCTGTTGATTGAGTTGGGTCTGAATCAAGATTGAGTCTCCAAATTCTATCAATTACATCACTTAAAGCATCATCCGTTGTTGGAGTGTCATGCAGGGGAGATTGTTCTTCAGAAGGAGATTCCACATGTTGATCTAGTATAGGAATCCCCCCTTCAAGATATGGAATCTGATTATCAAACTCTTGGAATGATTTCGGTTTTGTGAATCTATCCAAGCGATCAAGTTGCCACTCAACAACACTGTCAGATTTGGATGATTCAAGAAAAATGACATCTCTAGATAAAACAAACTTTTTATTTACTTCATCATAAAGGCGGTATGCTTTAGATGTGTTTGAATACCCCAGGAAGATACACTTACGACTTCTTGCACCAAGTTTGTTTCTATTTACCTTTGGTATTAAAGCATAACAGGTGGAACCAAATATCCTGAGATGTTTTACCGAAGGAACATGTCCATAGCACAATTCATAAGGAGTCTTGTTTCTTATAGCACTAGATGGACATCTATTCTTTATATATGCAGCACATAGAACAGCATCAGCCCAAAACATTGTCTTTACATTTTTGAAGAAAAGCATGGATCGTACCATATTCAAAATTGTTCTGTTCATTCTTTCAGCTACACCATTTTGTTGAGGATTATAAGGCACAGTTGTTTGATGTTTAATCCCATGTTGGCGAAGATAGTGTTCAAATTCATTTGATGTATATTATTTTCCATTATCAGTGCGAATAGACCCAATATGAGATTGTGCATCATTTTCAATCCACTTATGAAAATTCTTAAATGTTTGAAAAGCATCAGATTTGTTCTTCAATAAGTAAACCCAACACATTCTGGTGTAATCATCAATAAATGTCATGATATACTTATTTCCATTTGCAGAAGGAACAAGCATTGGACCACATAAATCTGAATGAATAAGTTCAAGCTTCCTATGTGCTCTTGAATGTGAATCATGAAAAGACTGTTTGCTATGCTTTCCTAGAATGCAAGCATCACATTGTTTATGTTTTCTAGGAATTGTAGGCAAACCAGCAACACCATTTTTCTTCAACAAGCGGAGACTATCATAGTTTAAATGCCCAAATCTAGCATGCCATAATAAACTTGATGGAAGTGTACATTCTTCATGATGAGAAATATATGAGAAATGCTGTGCATGAGCAGAGGTTCCTTGCAGTTTAAGGAGTCTTTCTTCTTCTATACCCCTCATGACAAGTGAGTGGTCAGATGCCTTTCTTATCTCAAGCTTGCCATCAAACATGTGAATGGAGTGACCTTGCTGGCGGATGTGGACCAGGGACAGCAAGTTTCTCTTCATCTATGGGAGATATAGAACATGATCCAGAAGAAAGTCTGGAAGACCAGGCAGTTTAAGCCTCATTGTGCCAAGCCCTGATGGCTTGATTTTTGACTGATCTGCAAAGTATACTGCTCCATCAACATTGTTAGTGAAATATTCAAAGAAATCTCTCCTATGATTCATATGACAGGTTGCTCCTGAATCAAGCAACCAGTCATTTTTCGAAGAAGCAAGTGAAGCATTAAACAAATCTTCATTTACTCCAATATTACATTGTGCCTCAATATAGTGTGAAGATTCGGGTGCTTTACCTTTGTCTGAGTCATCAGTTTTACCTTTCTGCTGATTTCTTCTCTGCTCAACTTTGTCCCATGGTAGCTTGCATGTAGAAGCATCATGTGATCCATTTCGTTTGCAGCGAATGCAATGCAGATCTGCCTTTTCTGCTTGAGAATGTCTGCCCCCCCTGCCTCTGAAGTATCTTCCTCTTCCTCTTCGTCCACCTCTTCCTCTTGCAGAATCTTGAGCAGGATGCTTTTCTTTGTGAGCAAGGCAAACAGTCTCTTCAGAAGATTCAGGGACTGTTTTCTTTCCAAAGGCTTTCTCTCTTTCAGCAAACTTTTTCACAAGAGAGTCAAAGGTTATATCTTTAAGGTTTCCATTTGCTTGTAAAGACTCAAGATAATTGGAGTAGGTAGGATAGAGTGCTTTGAGAAAGGCAATAAGAGAGATATCCAGCTCAACTTTAGTGGATTTTATATCATGCATTATAGACTTTATTTCAGATGCAAGAGCAAGAGGATCATTATTTTTCAGTTCAAGAGTGAAGAGTTTAATCATGAGCTGAACAACTTCAAGTGCAGAATGTGTATCATAGAGTTCTTTCAGCTTTTGTATAGCTTCAAAAGCAGTGGAATAGCAGGAAATATGACGACTTACTTCCTCATTGACAGATGCTGCGATCAATGCAAAGGCTTTGCTATTCTTGTTTTCCCAAATGGCGAGTTCTTTGTCTGATGTGGGCTACACAGGGTCTCTGTCTTCTTCTCCCACACACACTCCTTTCCACAGTTCATTGTAGATAAGGGTGTGTTTTACCATCCAGGACCATTCAGAATAGTTCTCCTTGCCAGTGAGAACTATTCCGACCATAGAAATGATTGAATGCATTCTGTAAAAAAAATCTCTGCCAAAAACACTTCTGTTGAGAGAGAAAAAAATCCTTCTGAAAAAATATCTCTGCCAAAAACTTCTGTAAAAATATCCTTATATGATTGCCTTATGCATTATATATATCACTGCTCAATATGATTGCCTTATGCATTATATATATATCAATATCTCAACAAAAAAACCAAGGGCGCTCACTGCTTCACATACATCAATATATCACTGTTTAAAAAAAAAAGAGGGCGCTCACTGCTTCACATACATCAATATATCACTCTTTTGAAAAAAAGAGGGCGCTCACATGACTTTGACTATCAGTTTTCAAATCCCGTAATCTTAAAAATGATGCACAGATTACAAAAAAAATATATTGCAGATACCACACATCACCTTTTCGTTGCCACAAGTGTCTGGCAATGAATTGCTGGAAGTTTACAGTCTTTTATACCTGATGTGCAGTTAGATCGACCCTTGTGGGCTCGCACCAACATCTGGTTTCACGGTTTCAAGCGCTCTGATTACAAACAAACGCAGCCTTTACAAACAAACCATACCATACCACCGTATGTTGCCTTTTCTTATATCGCATAAAAGTTATACCACGTATTTTCTTGCAATACCAGAGTGTTTACAAAAAAACAACGCGGTCACCATATACCATGTCATGCAGCGTTAATAGAAAACGCAGTCACCATACCAAGGCAACAACCGATGCAGCTTCAAAAAACGGCAGTCAAATATACCATAATATTAAAAGGCCATGACTTCAATACGTTAAAGGATTCTCACCACCGTTAAACTCAGGTCTTCAATACGTTAAAGGATTCTCACCACCGTTAAACTCAGGTCTTCAATACGTTAAAGCAGCACCGTTAACATCAACCACAGTTCTTAAGAAAAACGCAGTCACAGTTCTACATACATCAACCACAGCTCTTAAGAAAAAACGCAGTCATAGTTCTTAAGAAAAACGCAGGCTTCTTCAAAACGTTTCAGGCCACGGATATCACAACCCGATCAATGGAGTAATGGATGCTTACTCAATGTGATTGAATGGCAGTTCAAATGAAAATTAGGGATTCATAAACGCAGGTTTCAATAACATAACATTAAACGCATTCATCAATTCATTAAACGCAGTCTTCGATACCTTTTCTTCCTTGAACGGACCTCAACGCAGCGTATGCAGCGATGTCAGAAGGGATGTCAGAGAGCGTATGCAGCGCTGGTGCGCCAGGGAGCAGAGGCAGCAGAGGAGTTACGCTATTTCTGGAACCTGGGAACCTGGGCTCTGATACCATGTCAGGCCAGGCTAGCTCAGAAATTAATGAGCGCAAAACTGAACTGTGTGATATTATTCATTCAACTATTATTATTTATACAAATACAAAAACGGATCAGTTCATCTTCTAGATGACTGTCCGGCTTCACCTCATCCGTTTCGGATTAGGTGTCAACACTTATCACTTTAAATGCCATTCCATTCATTAGGTCATAGATACATTGTTCATTCATTTACAAGTAAAAACATGATGAGAACCATACATAGCTGTTGTCATAAAACATATACATAACCAACGTAATAGGGAAAAAAAGATCAACAAAATCATAGTCATATACACCACATATAATACATCATAATACTCATAGAAATACAAGGAGAAATAACCTTTCATTAATGATGAAAAAAGGAAACCCAGGATGGGACTTCAACGTTCCACCTGACCATAGAATGGCTGAGCCAAATCTCTCTTCAGCCATTCGCCCCTGTGCCATATTCCAAGCATGAATGTGGCATCTCATAGAATACATTAATCAAAACCATCTAGGGACTCTAGAGGCCATCCAACTCAACCCATCAAACAATGATTCTACCTCACGATTGGATATCACAAAACCATCATCAGATTGGTCTCCATCCTAACCTTCCAGGGCTTTCAGAGCATTTGTTCCAACCCGACTTCCAAGACTAGTAACTCAACCCACAACTTTAACTGGGCTCCAGAGCATTTTCCCAACTAAGGCTCTAGGACTAGTAACTCAACCCACCAAAGGCTCCATAGTGTTTTTCCAACCAAGGATACGGGACTAGTAACTTAACCCAAGCCATTACAGGGCTTTAGAGTGTTTCTCCAGCCTAGGCTACGAGACTAGTAACTCAACCCAAGCTAAAGGAAACATGAGAACCAACCAAAACAAACAATGAAAGTAAACCCACAATCGCCATGGTTATCTAAGAAATGGCAAGGCTAGGCAGATCCACTGTCGATCCAGGAAATCCTCCATGCTAGTGATATATCATGACCAATAAACCACATGCATGTGCCATGAATGCCAAAACTAGAGAGGAAAACATACATGCAACTTGGTACCTACAAGAAAAACTATTGTAGCTGCTGATCCCAATGCCCTCTTGTGCTTTACTTCTCTTCCTTTGCCTTCTTGCTCCAAACTCCAAGTATGCCACACCCTTCAAGAGTGCTGCAAGAAAACTCTAAGTATCCAAGCATATGAAAGAGAGAGAGAATAATGAGAGAGCTCCAAGAAAACTCTAAGTATCCAAGGGTATGAGAGAGAAAGAGAATAATAAGAGAGCTCGAAAACTAAACTAACCAAGTCTTGCCCATTGATCCTCAAAATCCTTTTTATTAATGAGGCCTCTATTTTCTTCATTTTCCATTATTTTTCCTCATTTTCCTCCTCACATACAACCCATGATCTTCACTTTCCTTTTGTCCTAATTTCCTTTATTTTCATAAATAAAATGCCAATTAATACCTCTTTTCCTTTATTTTCTTTACTATGATAGTTACATTTCATCATTAATACATTAAGTTCACCCCATTTCATCATTACATTATTAAGATCTATGCCATTATACATCAACATATGCAATTACATAGAAAGAAACAACATCACTGTCATCATCAATGCAGCGGAACATAAAAGGAACAATAGAAGACATCATGCACATATGTAGAGACACCAGGATTGGTCCGAGACCAGGGAGAAACCCACTATGGGGAAAACCCTTGCAAATATTCTTCTTTGTAGATCATCATCAAATGATGCAACAAAAGAGAGTAAAATGATCCATAATTTTATCCATGCAGCAAAATAATAATGATATCTATTAAATAGATCTAATCAAGCTAGGAATCAGAACCTTCATACTGATGATTGTAATGTGTTGTCACAAACTAATGTCAAGTGCTGTATAATACTGTCACTGTGCCAAACACTGTTGAGTACTGATGTCACTATTTCGAATACTACTGAGTACTATTGTCACTGTCAATGAGCCAAATACATATGTTTGCAGTGGAAACTAATAAATCAGGTCTACAGATCTACAAATCTGTACATCATTAGAGAGAAGACTATATCTACCTGATCACTGAAGTCAACTAAAGCCAAGATGTCAAACCCTAGATCTGAACTAGGTCACCCTCATCAACATTGTCTGTGAGCGACTGAAACTTTTGGGTCACTCTCATGAATATAGTATGCGAGTGACTGTGACTGCAGAGTCGCTCCCAGGAGGTCTCTATGCGTGCGACTCTAGCACTGAACTACAAAGACCTAGATTTTCTCCCTAGCTATATGAGCAACCAAAAAACCAAAGTCACACTCTTTCTGAGTTGTGTGAGTGACCGAGATGAAAAGATTGCTTCCAGGGCTACCTGGGGCAAGTGACCAGGTACTAGAACCTTCTGATTTTCCTCTGAACCCAAAGTCGCTTCCATAAGCCCTTGTGCCAACATCTATAGTCACTCTCATAGACTTGTGTTCTAGGGACCAGGGACAAAAATGCCCTGTTCTGTGCTAGCGATTGAGATCCAGAAGAACTTGACCAAGAGCGAACGTTTCGCTTGTAATTTCGGACCTTTGAGCGAACTCCTTCTATCGAACCTGTGCGAACCAAGACAAAAGAGAAGAGAAGATATTTCCAAATTATCTTGAGGTTTCTTCTATTTATAGGATTTCTTGAGGGGTCACTTGGGGTTAGGAATGACCCAAGTAGTTACTCATGTGGTTAGGGCTGACCCATTCCATAATATATGTGTGAATAAAATAATTCATAACTCAACTTCCTCTTAACCAAATTGGGTGATGTTTAGGTCGATATTGGTCCTCTAGAAAAGAGGAATCTAATGCAATCATTATCTTGGTCATTTGAATTGTCCAAGGTGGAATTTTACCACAGTTGAAAAATTAACACTCCCTCTCACTAGGGAGAATTCCACTTGTCAATATCTATCCATCGAACAATATGCCATTTTGGAATCTTCGAGTGTCATAATGTATCATCTATGTCATGTAATTTTCATGCCATGTCCATCTCAAGTGTCTCATCATCACAAATCATCATTGTACATCTCGATCTATCCTTTGGTTATTCATGTTTATCTATTGATTGTTCTTTCTTGTATGTTGACCATTCTCGAATCTAGAAGAAGAATAATTTGTTACTAGAGGGGAGCTCAAGCTACCACCCTCTATCCATCAAGATGTTATCTGGAATCTCAGCTAGAGGGATGCTACCCAGAATATCATCATCAATCGTCATCGGAGAGCATATCATCGAGGAGCATGTCTCAACTTGGATCACTTAGGGGAGAAATAGCTTCCACCCATATTGAGCAATAGGATAACTCATCACATAGGGGAGTACACCCTCGACCCTAGAATTTCATTGGGGAGCATACCCTCAACCTGGAATCATATCGGGTTATCTCAACCCATCTTATTGCCTACTAATCTTCCCATCGATGACCCAGAATAGTCATGTGGTAGAACACCTACATCATAATCAACTTGGGTTGTACACCCCAAGTACACTCTCAACTCATTGGCCAAAACGAGGAGTGGTATTCCCATCAAGCTGGCGTGCTTGAGGGTATGCTTCCAACTAGGGTATACTCTGTAAAGACCAAGAGGGGAGCAGAATTCTCTGTCCCTATAAAGATATGGGAGCATCATTCTTCTACGTGGGTAATAGATAGTGTAATGCCCTATTGTCCAGAGTTCCCTCAACCCCAGGATCCCTCAACCTCAATTCCTCACCCTTGGAGCTCAAGCAGGTAGGAAGAGTTTGCTCAGTGTCCTCGATCAACGCTACTCTCATAATCAACTTGTCTCAATAGAAGTTATTTCCTATTCATACAAAACATCAAATCAAGTATCATGTCAGATCATGTATAATCGTATGAATCACAAAAGGATGCCATAATCATCCTCCCTCTCATGGAGGTGCCAACCACAAACCCGAGCTTGTTTCGAACAACTACACTGTTTCAATATATGAGAGTATCATGGTCCCAACTATAATTATGGGACTTATTGTCAATCATATCATCACAATGTATCCATGTCATATCCAGATCATACTCAAACAACTCTCCAAGGAGCTACTATATCCTGCCTCACAGTTAGCCATGCCAGCAACATCATGATCAACCTCGGTCATGCTATGGACCTCTCATCCAAGATATCATGGGAGATTGCATACTAAAGAAGCATCAAAATATTCTTATCAACATCAATCTCAAATATCAACAATACATATGTGCATATACATATCATAGGAGAAATATCGAATTCTCAAAAGAGAACACCTCATGCAGATATTTCAAAGCATGCTCGGTGGCAACCCTATATGAGTGAAGAAACTCACTCATGAATTCATTAAGGTTCTATGCACATAATACATATACATATGGATGCTCAAAATGGAACATCAATGATTCAACCATTAGATGCCATGTCAAGTTCAACAACATATTGAACTTCAAATCAGAGTATCCAAGGATTTGCAATTTTCATTATTCAAAAACATTTTCCAATAGCATTGTAGTATGAAATTTCTTTCCAAAATTCCAGAAATTGATTCATCATGCCATGACACATTATTTCGGGCTTCATAAGCCATCTCCCTCTGGTTTAGATCATTATAGGCTCATCACCTGTCACAAGTAGACCATCATGATATAAAACCAAAACCATAATCAATATCAAAGCCATACCTTGGAACTCATCATCCTGACTTCATTAGATAACTGTCAAATATAGACATATCTGGATCAAGGAGATTTATTCATGTAAAGCTCTCTAAAAGTACCATGCCTTGCTAAGCCACCAAATTACCCTTACATAATTCAATGTTATACCATCAATCAACAAGGTCAACTCATCAAAGTTTATAAGCCAAATCACGTCAATTATCAAAGTCATAATTATCATAGTATTAATACTTTCAACTAGGAGACAGGTGTAGCTCATATCAAATCATGACTTCATCATGCTAACAAGTCATGCATTATCAATCCGAACTTGATTAAGTCATTCTTAGAATCATAATATAAGTCATCCTGTCACTAGGTGCAAATGCATACATCAAGGATGAGTCATAAGGGTTCCATTTTTCATGCCAAATCACAAATATCATCATTACAACCATTGTGCTAAGAATAAGGAGGCCAATATCCAAATACCCACATAAGTCATCATGTCCACATAGTATTGATATCAGGGAAAATCAACAATCATCAAATCAGATCACTAGACATCAGGTCAAGTCCAAATTTCTATAGTAGATAGATCTATAGTCAAAGCACATTTCAATCATCAATTCAAATTTATTGTCTATCATCATGAAAAAACATTGTTCATCAATATCAATAAGCCAAATCATGCCAACTTCTTGTTGCACAAACATAGTGACATATCTATATGTATGTCCTGGTCACCTGTAAACACAACTTCAATCTGCATGTTCATGTAATGGAAACCATTAGTAGATTTTGTTGTTATCTATAATACATTTGAGGTCTTGATATCTTCCAGGTGACTATCTCGTTTCATGCACAATACTTCATTATATGATCAACAATTTAACTCAATAACTTCAGTGATTAGTTAACAATGGCAGAATATGTCAGGGACATCATGATTCAGAGTTTAGATAGCTTCAGAAAGCTTCATATGATGGTCAACAACAGTCAAACCTCTGGTCATTCCCTTCAGGTTAGCATGAGAGTGACTTTAGCTGCATGGACGTTGTCTAGGCCTTATCATGCATGCGTCTAGGGACGAGATCTCCTAGATCTGTGACTACACCCGAATTAGAAACCCTAATTTTTGTACGAGCTTCAGATCTAAGACTCTGTTGTAGTTCAATATTGTCAAATGCACATAAATCATACTCCAACAACATAGAATACAAATAGTAATAAGGGTAAGAATCTTGGGGAGATATTCTCTTTTTGACTGGGGATCTGCATCATTCATCTTCATTCATGTAAGAAACATGTCTCTACTTGAGTCATGCAACAACATATCTGTTCGATCATAAATATATGGCTATCAACATCATTACATCAATATTTCATCAAAGGCTTAGACTCAAAGTAGTAGATAGATGTAACATAATCTCTCAATAATTATGAACACAATAGCATTTTCTATCAAGTCACTCCATCAAGTTACTGAATCGAGTTTAACCATATGCCATCAAGACAAGATCACAAGAAGTAAGAGGTCTAGAATATTAGTCTTACACTTATACCTCTCACATCAAGGTTATCATGCTCTTCATGACTAATGAGATTAAATTAGGTCTTTCAATAAAACTTTACCAGAACAACAAGAGTATCAATCTCTCTTTCCATATGCTTTCATCATGATTATCGCAAGCATTACCAACATACTCATGTATAGGAGTCAATGAGCTATCCTTCTATATGAAATCTGTCATGAAAAGTATCAAGAGTATCAGTTTCTAGAGCCAAGGTGCTAGCCTTATTTATAGGATCAAGATATCCAATGGATAAATCATAGATATTAGCCAAACATCAAGTGTATCAATGTATCAACATTAGATATAGAATTCAAGAAGGTCAAAATTTTCAACACTAAGTGCATAATTTCATCATAGGATACATATATCCAAGTCAATTTCATATGCATGTATGAGCCATTAAAGAAAGATGCATTATCATCATACCTTAGGGCTTACTGAGCTAATAGTTGAAACAAAACATACCATGCATACCTTATGGTATTCAAATACCTCAGCACCTGCTCATTAGACACAGGCCACTTGAATCACTTTGTCATCTTTCCATAAAGTACCTCGTTATCTCTTTCCAGATCCACATCTCAAAATGATCCTCAATAAGGATATACACATCACATCTCATCAAGGAGCTTAGAAACATCCATATACATATGCAGGAAGTACAAGCAACAACATAATCATTAGATCCATAAGTCTAACAAGTAAGTAGCATCATAAGTCAAGAAATACTTATCTTCAATGAGAGGTGATCCTCTCCCTCTTGAACCATATTTAAGAGCCATCAATGTCCATGGTCCATATACCAATTTTGTCTTCAAGTATCCAACAAAATCTGCTAAGGATTACCCCATCTAGGGCTTCATCAAATATCTCATAAGTGCTTGAGCATATTGTCATCGACCATACTATATATCATATAGTTTCCAAGGTTTTTCTCTTCAACCCTAACCTCATATAATCCATCAAACTCTAATAAACAAGTTACCTAGGGTTTTATTCAAACCCTAGAATTCATTTAGGTCTCCACCATCCTCTTCTTGCTTCCATCAATGGTGTCATCATCAGGGCGATCTCCATGGCTTTTCTTCAGCCCAACTATGATACAATGTTATTTTTTCTTAAGGAGACATTGTTCTTTGCTATGATAGTTGCATTTCATCATTAATACATTAAGTTCACCCCATTTCATCATTACATTATTCAGATCTATGCAAGTATACATCAACATATGCAATTACATAGAAAGAAACAACATCACCATCATCATCATCAATGCAACAGAGCATAAAAGGAACAATAGAAGAAAGCATGCACACATATAGAGACACCGGGATTGGTCCGAGACTAGGGAAAAACCCAATATGGGGAAAACCCTTGCAAATCTTCTTCTTCTTCTTAGATTGTCATCAAATGATGCAACAAAAGAGAGTACAATTATCCATAACTTTATCTATGCAGCAAAACAATAATGATATCTATGAAACATATCTAATCATGCTAGGAATCAGAACCCTCATACTGATGGCTGTAATGTGCTATCACAAACTGATGTCAACTATTGTATATTGTTGTCACTGTGCCGAACATTGTTGAGTACTACTATCACTGTGTCGAATACTGCTGAGTACTGTTGTCACTATCAATGATCCCAATACATATGTTTGCAGCGAAAAGTAACGAATCAGATCTACAGATCTACATATTTGTAAAACAATAGAGAGAAATCCATATCTACCTGATCATTGAAGTCAACTGAAGCCAAGATGTCAAACCCTAGATCTGAACTAGGTCACCCTCATCAACACTATCTGTGAGCGACTAAAACTTCTGGGTTGCTCTAACGAATACAGTATGCGAGCAACTGTGACTGTAGAGTCACTCCTAGGAGGTCTCTATGCATGCGACTCTGACACTGAACTGCAAAGACCTGAAGTCGCTATCTATCCGAGCTGTACGAGTGACCGAAAAACCAAAGTCACACTTTTTTTGAGTTATGTGAGTGACCGAGATGACAGGGTCACTCTGAGGGCTACTTGGTGCAAGTGGCCAGGGATTGGAACCTTCTGATCTGCCTCTGAATCCAGAGTTGCTCCCATAATCCTGTGTGCCAGTGTCTAAGGGTCTATAGTCGCTCTCATAGGATTGTGTGCCAGCGATCAGGGACTAGAATGCCTTGTTCTGTGCCAACAATCGAGATCCAAAAGACCTTAACCCAGAGCGAACCTTTCGCCTGTAATTTCAGACCCTTGAGCGAACTCCTTCTTTCAAACCTCTGCGAACCAAGACAAAAGAGAAGAGAAGATGTGTCCAAATGATCTTGAGGTCTCTTCTATTCACAGGATTTCCTGAAGGGTCACTTGGAGTTAAGATTGACGAAACAGTTACTCATGTGGTTAGGGCCGACCCATTCCATAATACGTGTGAATAAAATAATTCATAACTCAACTTCTGCTTAACCAAATTGGGTGATCTTTAGGTCTATTTTGGTCCTCTCGAAAAGAGGAATCTAATGAAATCATTATCTTGGTCATTTGAGCTACCCAAGGTGGAATTTTACTATAGTTTCAAAAATTAACATACGGCAGGCATGGTATTACACATTCAATTTTGTTTTGACTTGTGTATTAGTTTGTGTTCGACCAAATATTTTTGTCACTTATCCATAGTTTAACATTATGAATTCAATTTTGTCATTTATTATTATTATTTAAATTTGTTTATCTGTAAAGTGATTGGTTGAGGTCTTATTATGAGGTTTTTAGTAACTTCCATTTTTGTTAGTTACTAATTTCTTGTTTTTAGATTTTTTTCCTTTTTATTTAATTTATTTCTTTTCATTTTTCTATTTTTTCCATTTCATGAATTCTAATTTTTTCTCCACATTTTCAATTTAAGATAACTTATTATTATATTAAAAACAACTTTTAGCAAATTTAATACATATATAAACAATATTAGTTAATCATATTTCTTAATTTTGGTGATGGCATTCAACAATACAACATTTTATTAGTTGTTTTATTTTTGTGATGAATTCTTTGTCTTTATTGTTTTTTAGTTTAATTAAACTATATTTAAGCTAAGCGACAGGTACTAGCTACTATGTAGCCCTTGTTATAAGTGTTGGAGACATGGTATTACACATTAATTTTGCATATTCTTTGACCAAAAAATTATGATGTTTATCCATAGTTTAACATTGAGATTTCAATTTTTGTTAATTTTTATTATTATTTAAATTTCTTTATTTGTAAGTTGATTGGTTGAGGTTGAACTCTTTGGTAACTTCCATTTCTATTAGTTACTAATTTTTTGTTTTTAGTTTTATTTCTTTTTTATTTAGCCTTTTCATTTCTGATTTTTTTCCTTTTTTCTATATTTCCATTTTCATAAATTATAATTTTTCTACGTATTTTCAATTTAAGATGACTTACTATATATATATATATATATATATATATATATATATATATATATATATATATATATATATAAGTTTATCATATTTCTTAATTTTTGGTTACGACACTTAAGAATACAACATTTTATTAGTTGTCAACAATATAACATTTTATTAGTTGTTTTATTTTTGTGATGAAATCTTTGCCTTTATTATTTTTTTAGTTTAATTAAGTTATATTTAAGCTAAGCGTCATGTACTAGCTACTATGTAGGCCTTGTTTATCACAATTATTATAATTTTTTTATAATAATAATCTATTGTTTCATATAATTTATAAACTAACTATTATTATTATTGTTATTTATTTATTTATTTTATTTATTCCTTTTTTTGTGCCCGCTTTCTTATTTATTTACTCCCTAATAATATTACTTAATCCTAGTTTGTAATATGTTTACTTATTAATTATTAATTATTAACCATTAATATTATTATGTTAGCCTACATCTATCTTAACTCCAAATCTACCAGATTTAACATCTTAAATCTCTTGAGTTGCAAATCTCTTTTAAAATTAAAATAGGTTTGATCCCTTTCGATACTTGGAAGATGAGTTAAGATGGATCTAGGCTAGTTTAATTATCCACAATTATTAATTTAATTTAATTTAATTAATTGATATTATTATTATTATTTTGACAAAAACGGTTATGGAGTGATTATATTCATCTTGGCCTGAATGCCGAAAATCTGTTTACAATGAGGATGTCTAAATCCTGGTGCATCTCACTGATGAGAGTGAGAATGCTGCTGAAACTTGAGGTCTTCTTCCTTGCTTGGGTTTCTATAGATTCTATTTCCGAAATTTTTCCCCACTTGGAAATACAAACAAATTTATTTAAGATCAAGCAGTAAAACATGACGGTGCACAGCTTATGGGATGGGTTCCCATGATTCTTCTCCGTCTTTCAGCTTGACCCCGACAGAGAGGAGGGCAGCTTTGTTTGCTTCACTATCCACATCTTTGTTATGTGTTCTCAGCACATGGTAGTAATTCAACTTCTGAAAAGCGTTTTCTAGGCCCTTAATTCTGAATATCAGCCTAGCTAGCTTAAGATCTGAAGCAGGGGTATTGGAGACCATTGCGTTTATAATGATCTGGGAGTCACCTATAACTGTTGCTTCCTTTATGTTTAGCTCCTTAAGGGTCTTAAGGCCTTGCAAGAGAGCCAAAGCCTCAGCTTGAATGCTGGTTGAGTGTCCAAGCCCCCAAGCATAGGAGTGTATTTTTTCCCCAATTGAATTTACAACAACACCTCCTGCACCAGCTCTGCCCGGATTACCCTTAGCTGCCCCATCGAAGAAGAGAGAGTGCCTTGAATGCGATTTGAGCCAGTCTTGAAAGTCTGCTTCCGGTTTCCTTATTTGCCAATCTTTAAGAGGAGGGGCAATTCTGATTGCTGGGTGAAATTGTAAGTCAAGGAATGAACCCCAAGCGATATCCTGCTGGCTGAGGCTAGAATCATCTTTTATTTCAGACAGGCATTCCTTTATTTGACATTTGATCTTGACTTCTACGGCCTTGTGATGCTGTCTAGAATTTCTAAAAATTCTTCTGTTGCGTTCTAGCCATATCTGCCAGCAAATAACTTTTGGAAGAATAGCCCATGCTGTTTTGATTATCAGATTTTTAGGAGGAGGACCAGGATATTTGTTTGCCCAATTAGAGAAGAGATCAGCGGTGGAGCAAGGGAGCAGAAAGTTGGGATCCAAGGAGTGAATGAGGGAGAACCAAATCTGCTTGGAGAAGATGCATTCCAGGGTTAAATGGGCTGCTGTCTCAGCATTATCATTGCAAAGCGAGCAAATAGAGGGACCGTAGAAGCCTATTTTCTGCAATCTGTCAAATGTTAGGATTCTGCCATGACAGAGAAGCCAGGCAAAAAAATCGATTTTGGGCCATGACTGGAAACGCCAGATCCCCTGCCAAGGTGCTGGATTGGTGGGGACATGTGGTCTCTCGATCAACTTAGCATATCCCGCGGAGACTGTATAACCTCTGACTTTCAGCCCCCAGCCTTTCGCGTCTTTTTTCCTCCTGTGCGTGGGCGCCAGACCATGGAGAAGATCGATCAGCGTGGCCCATTCGTTGGTCAAATGGGCTGGCACTTCAATTCTTTTCCACCCTGCCCATTCAGTGTCGTTCCAGAGAGAAATGTCCCACAGCGTACTCAACCCCTCTCTATCCATCCAATCTCGCAACGCTCCAGTGGGGACTCTGTCTTCGATCGGATCCATGAGCATGATTTTATCAGTCCAAATGCTTATTTTTTTGTCGTTTCCAGGGATCCAGTGGGCGTGATCCTTGATTAGAGAAGCAGCTTTGTCATATAGCTTGAGGAACGATGAGTTGGGCAAGCGGATCACTTTGTCTAAGCAGCGGGAGCGAGGACCTCGGAAGTATTTTTTCCAGAGTGCCATTTGGGCCCAGCCAGGATTGGGCGCGATGATCCTCCAGATGATCTTGGCTGCCATAGCTACATTCTGCTGGCCAAAGTTTTTGAAGTTTAAACCACCCTCCCACAAAGGCTTGGAAATGGCTTCCCAACTGATAAGGGGAATCTTGCTTTCGTTCTGCTTTCCTCCCTTCCAGAAGAACCTCCGTATGAACTCTTCCATTTTTTTTAATATGGTTGCTGGAGCGAGCATCCCTGCAAATTGAAATAGAGGGAGGCTAGAAAGCACTGATTTGATAAGGACAGATTTACCAGCAGAGTTGAGCCAGGTGAAACCCCAGGCTTGGATTTTAGACTGAAATTTTTCGAGCTGAGGGAGCCAGTCTTTGCTTGCAGGTCTTTTGTGAGCAACAGGAAGGCCCAAGTATTTGAAAGAAGTCCATGAAGAGGAGGCTGCAAACCCCAGACATCTAGAAATAGCAGAGAGCAGTCTGGGTGGGGTATTCCAGCTGAAGATGTGGCATTTATTCTTGTTTACAACGCTGCCTGAGCCCTTGCTGAATTCTTCCAGAACTGCTTTGAATTTAGAGGCAGAGGAGAGAGAGGCAGCACCCAAGAGCAGAGTGTCATCCGCAAATAAGGCGTGATTAATGTTCTTGACCCCTCTTGCTATACACAGTCCAATAATATCTTGGTCTTGCATTTTTTTGTCTAGCAGAAAGCTGAGAACAGAGGCTTGGATGACAAATAGCAGAGGGGAAAGGGGACACCCCTGCCTAAGCCCTCTCGAAGCTTTGAAGAAATCTGTGGCTCTTCCATTTACAAGAGGAGCAATCCATGGCTCCGAGATGCATGCCCGGATCCAGTTAATGAAATTTGTTCCAAACCCAAACCTGCTCATGACTTTTAAAAGAAAACTATGATTTACTCGATCAAAAGCATTTGCTAAATCAAGTTTAATCACCATACCTTGTTCTTTTCGATGAAGACTTGAATGAATTGCCTCCTGTACTAGGGTGAAGTTGTCCATGATCTGCCTCCCTTGGATGAAGCCTCCTTGATTCTCCGGAATTATTTTGGGAAGAATGTGCTTCAGTCTATTTGCTATTACTTTTGTGATTAGTTTGTACCCAGTATTGCATAAGGAAATCAGCCGGAATCTACTGAAGTTGCTGGCGCCTTTTTCCTTAGGTATGAGGGCTAAGAAGGCAGAGTTTGTGCTGCCGCCTATTTTCTGAGTGTTCTGAGATTTTCGAATCATTTTGAGCAGGTCCTTTTCAACAATAGGCCAACAGACTTGGAGAAACCTGGCAGAGAAGCCATCCGGCCCAGGGGCCTTATCCGGATCCATATCATAAAGGGATTTTTTAATTTCATCTTTAGTGACTTTGGCCTCCAAGATTTCGTTCATACGAGGAGAAATTGCAGAAGGAACAGAGTCTAACAAATCTGGGGATTGTTGTTGATCCTTTTCTTCACTGTACAGATTTAGGAAATGGGCGTAGGCTGCCTTCTTAATGTCTGCAAACTCCTTGTAAGTGTCGTTGTCCTCCTTGATCTCGGAGATGGTGTTGAAGCATTTTCTGATCTGTGCTTGTTTATGGAAAAATGCAGTGTTTCTGTCCCCTGCTTTGAGCCAGAGATTTCGAGATTTTAATCTCCAGTATTCCTCTTCAGCAAGACAGGCCTTATGATAGCGCTGTTGCAGATGGGCCTCTTGATCCAGCAGTTCCTCTGTGACTATAGCATTCTCCATATGCGTTTGATGAGTGGCAAGGGAGACTTTAATATTTTTTCTTTCTATATCAGGTTTGGACAGGTTTTTGGCCCATCTTTTTAGTGCTCCTTTTACCCTTCTGAGTTTTTCTTCCCAGATATAGAAGGGGGATCCTTTAACAGGTTGACTCCAGCATTCCTTGACTAGTTGCATGAAGTCTGGCTCCTTGACCCAGAGGGGACTGAATCTGAAGGGAATAGGACCCAGATCAAGATGAGCTAGTAGGTCTAGCTTTATGGGTTTATGATCCGAGATACTGCTAGCAAGGATGTGCATTCTGGGCTCTAAGCCAAGCAACAAGTAGGAGCTTTGAATGAAAAATCTGTCTAATCTGGCAGCAATATGACCAGGGCCTATTCTTTTATTGGTCCAAGAGTACTTACCGGAAGAAGGCTTGATATCCAGCAAGTCCCAGTCTTGCATGAGATCCTCCGCCCATTCCCTTGCCGGATCTCGGACTGCACTACCTCCCCTTTTTTCAGACGAGTGAAGGGTGAGGTTGAGGTCTCCAACAATAATAATATTTTCCAGATTCATTAGGTCTGCTTGATGTCTTATCGAGTCCCAACATACCTTTTTTTCCCCCGCACTAACTGGAGAGTATACGTTGAAGATGCAGTGTATTTCTTTAGTATCCAGGTTCTGCATTTTCAGCAGCAACCAGTGAGTGTTGCTAGCCTCACTGATGACTGCAAATTTATTGGCGTTCCATAGAGTGCCAATCCCTCCCGAGGCTCCCCTGGCAGAGACTGCTCTTGCTTCACTTTTAAACCAAAGTTTCTTGCTTGCTTGAAGGAAGACTATGTCTTCCAGCTTGGTCTCCTGGACGAGAAGTATGTCTGGAGTTTCTGTTCTTATCAGGCTTCTCATGGCTTCTTCCTTGACTTTACTCCCCATACCTCTGCAATTCCAGGAGATGACCTTCATTATTTATGTTTCTGGTGGGCTCCCTTGGAGCCTTGGGGCTGGCTTTTCGGCATCCTAGGCTTTGAGGCTAGCAGTTTTTCTAGAGTTGGCTGGCTGCCTTGTAATTTTTCCTTGTACGTCTCCTCCTCTCTTTTTTCCCTGTCCGTTTTACGACCTCTCGTAGATCTTCTTACCGAGGCTTGGGACTCTCCTATTTCTCCTTCCTCCTCTGATTCATCCGTGTTCTGCTCTTCTTCATTATCTTCTAAGTTCTTACCTTTGGGGTTTTCAGCGTTTGTACCTTTGAGGGAGGCTGAAGATGTACCTTTGCTTGGAGAGCCTGGATTTTGGTTCTCGATCTCCTCAGTAGGTTCTGTCTCCTTTTGGATCTCTACCTCCTGGGTTTTCTCTGGTTGCGAGCTGAGAGGGTCGAACTTATTTTCTGAAGTTGGAGAAATATGTTGAGCAGAAGACTGATGAGGTCCTTTGCCACTAGGTCCTCCCGGCTTCTTGGATTTGGAGCGCTTGACTTGATTCCATCCATCCTCCTTTCCCTGCACAACCTCGTTGTTGGATGGGCAGCCTCTGGCGAAGTGACCATAAACATGACATTTCCGACATTTGAAGGGTAGTTGCTCATAATCCAGCTTCTGCAAATGCGTCCAGCTTCCTACATTTATTTTGATGGCCTCAGGAAGCCCTACCTCCAGATCTACTTCTACACAAATCCTGGCGCAGTCGTATTGGTCCTTATTGTTCGCTCGGTCTATAAATTTCCCCAGGGCATTTCCAATGTGCATCAGTGAGTCCCAATTCCAACAATGGACTGGGAGATTCGGGAGTCTAACCCACACCGGAACTGCTTTGGGCACATCTACTGCTGGATCGAAATCCGGGGTCCATTTGTTCAGATACAAACCCTGAGGGCCCATGAAATAGGGGCCGTTTCGGAAGATCAGGTCTTTGTCTTCCTTTGCAGTAAATTCGAAGAGGAAGTATCCTCTCCCCAGAAAGTAAGAGGTAACATTTTCTTTGATCAACGACGCCCAATTTCTGATGACCCAGCTCTCAGTGGTTTTTGGAGACGGCCATAGCCCAGTAAACTGGCCGATGAGAGCCCGTTCGGTCAAAGACAAAGCAACTTGGATCGGGGTTTCAGGAGGGAGAGAGATCACTGGGATATCATCCAGCTTTTTGACAAATTTCGAGACTTCAAAGTTCTTCTTCTTTGGAAGCCCTGCCAGAAGCCGATTGAAGGCCTCAGAAGGCGAGAGTGGCGGAGGAGGAGAAGGGGACACCTGGGGAGAGCCCAGTGTCTCCATGACCGCAAGCCCTAGGGATGGGCCTGTCAAAAACCAGCGCAGACCTCCATTAATCAGCACACCCGCAGGGAGAGAGGGGGCCCCAGGCGGATCCGCCCGCAGGGAGCAGGGCGGCCAAGAGCGGGCACGCTCACAGGTGATCGAGCGTGCAGGGTGCGGCCTCTAGGTTTTGTAGCGGGAGCTGAGAGCAGCAGCCGGAGAGTATTTTCTTTGTTATAATCAATCTTTTGACTCAATATTTGGTTACAAAATCATTATTACTCATTGTATTATTATTATTATTATTATTTTTAATGTAATTTGATTGAGTCAGAATGTTTTAATTAATAAATATAATTATATTTTTTTTCAATTTAATTTTATGTAATTTGATTTATTCCAAAATGTTTACATAAAATAATAGGACATGACAGGACACCCTCTCTTCCATACTGGGCTAGAAAGCACCTCTCAGTGCAATAATGAATTTTGGTCTTATTATATAGATTCTGATCCATCCTAACTCTAGAACTACCAAACTCCAAGAGGGATCAAATCTCTTTTTACTCTAAAAGAGCTTTGCACCTCAAAGAATTTGATTGCTCTCCCTGTTTGGTAGATCTCGAATTAAGATGGACCTAAGCTAGTTTAATTTTTAATTATAATTATAATTATAACCATAATGATAATGATAATGATAATTATATATATTTTTAAATGTTATTTTTATGTAATTTGACCAAGTTAAATGTTCACATAACATAGCAGGATAAGACGAGACACCATCTCTTCTATACTGGGTTGGAAAGTGCTCTCGACACAATAATGAATTTTGGTCTTATTATATAGATTATTCTCTTATTATTAATATTATTATATTATTACAACAATACCTTATTCTATCAACTATTTTGATTTTTATATTATTTCTCTCATAATGGTTATTCATTTTGATTTTTCTCCTAACCATTTAGTTCTTAGGACTCCTTGCTATTTATACCCCTTGTTGGATTAGATTCTCTTCATTTTTTCGTCCTGAGAATGAACCACATTGGTTGGGGGAATGCATCAATAATTAAATTATTGATGTGATGGATCCATAAGACAAATTTCAAAATAACTCTACTCACAAAAGCCTCTATTTAGTTATATATATATATATATATATATATATATATATATATATATATATATATATATATATATATATATATATATATATATATATATATATATATATATATATATATATATATATATATATATCAAAGAAGCAAATATTATTTTATATTAGAAAAAATGGATTCTAGGCAAGGACCTTTACATTTTTCTTCATGTTCTAGAAAGACACTAATTTAAGAAGTCCAAAATATGGAGAATCTATCCTTATGATCACATTTGCCTACTATTCTAAATAGATATTGGCTATAAACTTGGGAAAAAACTCCAAAAACATTCTATATTGTTATTACATTAGAAAATTTCAAAAGATTATATGATTATTTGTCAAAGTAGCCTCTTGGTGCATTTGTCTCGCCATGCAGCTCAGTCCCCATCCCATCCAATTATTTCGGTCTCCCAAATGCATCTAGACTTTTTCCTATATGGTTCATCGCTGGTTCCAACCGTGTCCACGCAAAGTAATGCTCCACTATTGTGATTTTATTCAAGCGTTGCCACCCTAATATCCAAGGTTATCAACTCAAACAGAATTTCAGCCTTAAACTACTCCATCTTTCCATTCAATACACTTAGTATTCATAAGTAGCTGATATGATTTACGCTCATGCTCCTTCGTAAAACTCTTCCATTGAAGGGTAGCCAACAACCCTCCAATTGCTTTTAACAAGCTTGCCAACAACCTATTTGTTTTAACCTACTCGTCCTCATGTAACTAGTCTCCCAAGTTCGCAATTGCAAGACTGCTATATACCACGTATCGAACTTCGAAGGGGGAGGGCTGCTTTTGTTCACAACCATGAGCGCTCAGCAGGAACATGGTGTGGTACTGGAGCATGACATAAAGCTTTTTATAACCATGCCTCCACCATAAATGCCCCCCTGAAACATTGATATGTGGGATTGCTAAATACATGCCTGGATCTTGATCAACTCGGAAGGTTGTCAATTTTATTAAATAGAGAGATAAACGTATTAACATTAGTTTATAGAGGAGTGAATGTATAATCGAGGCTGAGGCTCTCCTCGCTTGTGTTAACAATTTCCAACCTTGCTAAAGTGAAGCCTTATGCCACTTGTTCTCTCAATTCACTACCTCACGTCACGAGATGTTAATGCAATTTAGATATTGGAGATGCCACTTGTTCTCTCAATTCACTACCTCATGTCACGAGATGTTAATGCAATTTAGATATTGGTTCATTCTCTCCATGTTTTATGGTTAGAAAATTAATGAGGGGCCTTGTTTGTTACAAATAAATGTTTACATTCGAGCTCTAAGCCATATGTTTGATGAGATAGGAGTGCGATGGGATCCACCATGTAGATTAGTTAAATTATTAGGCTATGAGGGCCATTATATTTTTTTTATAAATTCCATAATGATTGATTTCATGATCCATTGATCATGGGATGGGTGAGTTATAAAGCCTTCCATGGTTCAATTATAATCTCCCAATGTAATTCTCTTGTGGGCCAATGAATTTGCAATTGTGTTTAGTGTTTGATACACATGAAAGAATTTGATTTGCTCAAATTGCGTAGTTTGAAAAATGATCCTCTACAGAATGGGGAGATAAGTTGTGCATCGTGATCCTCTTGCTTTACACATATGGCATATTACAATCATCGAGTCTCCAAACATTGTTATTTTCTTTTCCAATGCATTGTCCAATCCCTTCCAAAACACAATGTATTCAACTTGGTTATTGGATTCCATTCCCAAACTCCATTATATTAAGTCTCTATCAGGGCATAAAATAACTCCTCTCACTCCCCCAACCCCTATTTTAATATTTATTATTCATTAATTAATATTTAAACCATTCCATTTCAGGTCAAAGGTTAAATATCGAACGTTTTAATACCTTGATTTGTTTATACATTTTTATATCCTTTAATACATCTTTTTATTATATAACTAATTTTATTTATAGGTTAAATCTTGAAAAAAATAATTCCCTAATTGTTAAGTTTATATTTGTTGGAAATAATACTGAGAGGGGGGGTGAATCAGTATTATCTAGCAATTTAACAAATCTTCCTTATTTGATCTTTTGAATTATTCTTGCATATCAGTACCATAAAATAATGAGCATGAAAAAAGAAAATAGACAGTCACACCAAAGAACACAAGATGTAAGGTGGAAACCCAATGTGGGAGAAAACCACCTGCTGCAATATGTCTTTATCTTCTTTCAATTTAGAAATTCTTTTACAATGATTTTGTACTGGTGCAGTCCTTTACCAGTACGCAGGCTGCAACCTGCAGAGAGCTACAACTCTCTCTCGTTTTCCAGTCTCTCCTGGAAGGGAGCTACAACCCCCTACTTCTTTTCATGAAGAATCAAATGATCAACAAGTATACAAGAGTTACAGTCCACTACAGTTATCAGATCAGTAATCACAGAACTAACCCAGAACACCTTATGAACAGAAAAATACAGTCAACAGATCATCTTAAGACAGGGACGCAATTTTTCTTTCTGTGGCCTGCGACTGGACGCAGTTTACCTTCTGCTGCTCTGCGTGCCGACGCACTGTTCCTTTAAACTGCTCTGCGTACCGGCGCACCCAACAATACTATCGCGCCGCGTCTTTTGCTTCAGAGACGCATCCAATAATACTATCGCGCCGCGTCTTTCGCTTCAGAGACGCACCTGAGCCCTTACTGTATCGCGTCTCGGCGCACTTGCCCTTCACTGAACCTGCGTCCCTTCAGATATAAAAGATATGAAGACTTCAGAACTAGCCCAAACAGTCAGATCTGCAGATCTGATCATGCGCCATAGAGATCACAGTCCATTAGAAGATTCACCCTCATAGATCTGGACTAGATCTCACCAAAAGATATTCAACCAAAGACGATGATTAATCCAAATGAACTCCTTTGCTTTATATAGGAAAACTCCTCCCCAAAACATGGAACAATACCACGAGCCGACACCATAGAAACACAAAACCGTCGGCTAGATACCACACAAGAAACCCCCATGTGCTTTTCTCTGTCTTGAAATGTGTGCACTGGGTGGACGCACCCCCTGAACGGCTGGTCTGCGTCCCTGGACGCGGGTTCTGCATGGTATACCTGCGGGGACGCACTTTCTGAATAGATTGCCTGCGTCCTTCTTAAAAATAGAGAGCTGATCATCAAGAATAGTGATCTACCACCTGAATGGGTTGCCATCAAGGACAACACCTGAATCATAATGCCAACAATCTCCCCCTTTGGACTTGATGGAAACCTCATGATCTTCAGCTTCATTCTCCCCCTTTGACATCAAGGGCAAAGGGTATGCTCCCCCTACGCTCATGCTCCTCCAGATCTGCAAATAACCAGAAATCCACCATGAAAGAGATAGAGACATATTGCAGCTATATCCAAGATCTCCTTCTTCATAATGCCAACAATGCATTATGTGCTCCCGCTGAGCCTATACCACCAATAAGAAGATGTTCAGCAATAAGATGATGCATCAACAATCCCCAGCTTTTGCCTGAGGTATTCAAAAGTGTCCCTGGGCAACGGTTTGGTGAAAATATCAGCAACTTGTTCCTTAGAAGGAACATACTCCAACTTGACCTTCTGTTCAAGTACTTGTTCCCGGAGAAAATGGTACTTGATTGGTATGTGCTTGGTTTTTGAATGCATAACCGGATTCTTTGAGATGCTGATTGCACTTGTGTTGTCACATAAGATAGGGATTGGAGGTGTACAAGTGATTTGATAATCCTGCAAAGTCTGCATCATCCAAAGGAGTTGGGTGCAACAAGATGCAGCAGCAACATATTCCGCTTCAGCTGTAGACAAGGCAATTGAACTCTGTTTCTTGCTGAACCAAGATACCAGTCTGGAACCCATAAAGAACGCACCACCACTTGTGCTTTTCCTGTCATCCATGCTTCCGCCCAATCTGCATCTGTATAAGCATGAAGAGTGAGATCTGTATCTCTAGGATACCATAAGCCATAATTTTGAGTCCCTTGAAGATATTTGAAAATTCTCTTCACTGCCTGAAGATGATTCTCCTTCGGATTTGCCTGAAATCTTCCAACTATTCCAACTGCATGCATGATGTCTGGTCGGGTACCTGTCAAATATAGTAAACTTCCAATCATAGATCTGTAGGTTGGTTGATGTACTGCTGCAGATTCATCATTTGCACTGAGACTACATCCTGTGACCATGGGTGTACATACTGGTTTTGCATCTTCCATGCCATATTTCTTCAAAATCTGCTTGAGATACTTGGTTTGAGATAAAAGGATTCCTCCTTCCTTTTGTTGGATTTGCAAACCAAGGAAGTATGTTAGTTCTCCTAGTAAGGACATTTCAAATTCTTTCTGCATGACCGAGGCAAAGCTTTGACTCATAGCTTCTTCATTGTTGCCAAAAATAATGTCATCTACATACACAACAAGTATTAGCAATTTGTCATTTTCAACTTTTATATACAGATTGCTATCTGCTGAACCTTTTGAAAAACCTTGTTGATGAAGATATTTGTCCAACCGGTAGTACCAAGCCCTTGGAGCTTGTTTGAGACCATAGAGAGCCTTTTTTAATCGGCATACAAGATTTGGATCATTTCCAAGAATGAACCCATCTGGCTGTTCAATGTATACTTCTTCATCCAAGTCTCCATTCAGAAAGGCTGATTTCACATCCATTTGAAATACTTTGAAGTTCTGAAAACTTGAGAGAGCAAGGAACATTCGGATGGCCTCAAGTCTTGCAACAGGAGCAAAAGTTTCTTCAAAGTCTATTCCTTCTTGCTGCGCATACCCTTTACAAACAAGTCTGGCTTTGTTTCTAATTACTTCTCCATTTTCATTCAATTTATTTTTGAAGACCCATTTTGTTCCAATAACATTCTTATCCTTTGGTCTAGGAACCAGCTCCCAAGTGTTGTTCTTTTCGATTTGCTCAAGTTCTTCATCCATTGCTTTCACCCAACATTCATCTTTGCATGCCTCTTTCACATTTTGTGGTTCAGTAGAGGAGAGTAATGCCAAATAGCTTGAAGCTTCTGCAACTGTTCTTCTAGTTTGTATACCTGCTTCTTTCTGTCCCATGATCTGAGATTCTGGATGGTTCTTCTGAACATATCTGGATGGAGTCTTTTCTTCTATTCTTGTTCGTTCTTCTGCGTCTTCGTGAGGTTCTTCTTGAGATTCTTCTTGAGGTTCTTCTTCTTCATCATTCTGTCTTTGAGGGTAGCTTTCATCTTCTTCGATGTCTTCACGATGTATTTGCCTAGGAATGTATCCCTTCTCATCAACCACTACATCAATGCTGTCAACAATTCTGCCAAGTCTTTTATTGTAGCATTTGTATGCTTTGCTATGTGGAGAATAGCCAAGAAGAATGCCTTCATCTGCTCTAGGATCAAGTTTGCCAAGCTGCTCCTCAGTATTCTTGATATAGCATTTGCTCCCAAAGATTTTGAAGTGCTTTACCGAAGGAGTTTTACCACTCCAGAGCTCATGAGGAGTTTGAGTGATGTTCACCCGGACATTTGTCTTGTTGAGAATAATAACCGCAGCATGTGCAGCTTCACCCCAGAAAGTTGCGGGAGTTCCTGATTCATCAAGCATAGCACGAGCCATTTGTTGGATTGTTCTGTTCATTCTTTCAACAACTCCATTTTGCTGAGGAGTTCTAGCTGTAGAGAATTCTCTCCTTATCCCATGTTCATCACAGAAATCGAAAAATTCATTTGAAGTAAATTCCCCACCTCTGTCGGATCTGAGGCACTTAATTTTGTGACCTGATTCATTTTAAACCAAGGCTTTGAAGGATTTGAATTTTTCGAATGCTTCATCTTTGTGCTTCATAAGTCCTAACCAAACAAACCTGGAGAAATCGTCAATAAATAATATCAAGTATTCCTCTCCTCTAGGTGTTCTTTTCCTGAATGGTCCACATACATCTGTATGTACTAGCTCAAGAGGCATGCTAGCTGATCCTTCTTTCTCTGGAAAGTTAGTCCTGGTTTGTTTTCCAAACTGACATGATCTGCATATGGTGTTGTCAGGAATTTTGATATCTGGAAGATCGCGAACTGCCTGATATTTGCATGCTTTCCTTATTTGTGAGAAGCTTAGATGTCCCAACCTTCGATGCCATAACCAATGCTCTTCATCCTTGCTTAGATAACATTGTTGTTGTCCTTCTTCAAATATGTATAGATTATTTGGAGTTCTTTTCCCTTTGAGAACTGTTTTACCTGTATCAAGATCACGAACAAGACATCCATTTGATCTGAATATAACCTCGGTTCTTTGATCACACATCTGGCTGACACTTAGTAGATTATGCTTCAATCCATCAACATACAAAACATTTCTAGCCTTAACATCTTCTTTTAAAGGAGCAATACCTTTTCCTTTTATAGTTGTAGGAGTATCATTTCCAAAAGAGACTTTCTTTCCCTTTTCTAAAATAGAATAAGACTCAAGTTTTTCTTTATCACCTGTCATATGCTTCGAACATCCACTGTCAATGTACCATAGATTTTCCTGTCCTTCTGCATAAAATGCTATCCCACATCTTTCTGTTTGAGGTTCCTTTATTCTCCATGTTTTGGTGCCTGAGGCTTGTTCCTTTTTCCGCTCTTGTTCCTTTCTTTCCTGAAACCTGCTTCTGCATTCAAAGTCTTCATGACCAAAATTATTGCAAATAGAACATTCAACTTCATTTTCAAGAGCCGAAAAGTTGTTATAGGTCCTTTTTGTAATCCCTGTCATACTTCTTTGTTTTTGAGCTTCCCTAGTCATGATTGTTTTATACGCAACACATTGAGATGCTTTGTGACCAAAGTTATGGCAAGAAAAGCATTGTCCATTGAAGAAGCTTCTGCGGTTATTGATTCTACCAGCCAACTGATTGTAATTTCTATTTTCATATATTCTTGAACCAAACTGGGAAGATTTTACCTGTGGCTGGTTGTAGCTTTTGTTCACCCTTAAGCTGGATTGCCCCTGATAGTTTCTGTTTGAAGTTTGTCCCTGCTTTACCTGATGATCTTCATTGTGCTTTTGCTCATTTCTTCTTGCTGCATCAAGATAACTTTTTGAAGTGGATGCTTAAGAAGTTTCTCCATTATAGCCCAGACCTGTCTTATTTAGTGGAGACCGCTACACAATGATAATCTCATCCAAAGTTTCAGATCCTTTGACAAACTTGAGATTAATAGCTTTTGTTTTCTCAATTTCTTTTCTAAGACCAACAATTTCACCTTCTAATTTTTCAAGATGTTTTTCCTTTTCATCAATTTGAAATTGTAGAGTATCAATGATCATGTTCTTTTCTTCTATACATCTCTTGAGTCTAGTGATTTCATCATAAAGGTTATCCACATATACAGCATCCTCATAATCATCATCTTCAAATGCCATTAACAACCTATATTTATTACCTTGTTCATCTTCATCACTATTTGATAAGCCATCACTATCTTCATGGGTGTAGTAGCTTTTCTTATTTGCACTTTGTTTCTTGTTCCATCTAGCTGGTTCCTTTCCTTTATCCTTATAAGGACATTTTGCAACATAATGACCTACTCTTCCACAAGCAAAGCATTTGAAAGGTAGCTTACCTCTGAACCTTCCAGAACCCCTTTGAAGATTTCTGACAAAATTTGATTCTTCTTCTGGAACATGGCTTGCTTCATAGTGATCTTCTTTGCCTGATGCCTTAAAAGCAGCCTCCCTTCTGTCTGATGGACCTCCCTTTCTCATTTCATAAGCAGTTAGAATTCCATGTAGCTGAGACATAGTGAGAACACGAAGATTTTCTTTTTCTTCTATTGCAGATACTTTATATTCAAACTTGGGGGATAATGATCTTAGAATCTTTTGAACTACTATAGACTCTTTTATTTCTTCACCCAAATTTTTCATACAATTAACAATCTCATCTACCCGAAGAAAATAATTAGCCACACTTTCATCATTATACATCTTGAGAGTCTCATATTGAATCCTGAGAGTTTGAAGTTTATCTTGTTTTACCTGTTCATCTCCTTCATAGCTCGTGATCATTTTGTCCCATATTTCTTTTGATGATTTGAAGTGCATTACCTTCATGAATTCTGTTTGGGATATACTTCCTAATAGAGTACTGACCGCTTTTGCATTTGTTTCATACTTCTTTTTCTCAGCTAGATCTGTAGGAGTAGCTGAAGGAAAAGCATAGCCTATTTCTACAATGTCCCAAACTTCTGTACCAAGAGATTGAAGATATGCAGTAACTCTTACCTTCCAATAATTGAAGTTTGTCCCATCAAAAACCGATGGCCTGATTGATGCTTCTCTCTCGTAGTTGCTCATGATGAACGATCTACCTTCAAGCGATCAAGCTTTTCTGAAGGACCTGCTCCGATACCAATTGTTGGAAATAATACTGAGAGGGGGGGTGAATCAGTATTATCTAGCAATTTAACAAATCTTCCTTATTTGATCTTTTGAATTATTCTTGCATATCAGTACCATAAAATAATGAGCATGAACAAAGAAAATAGACAGTCACACCAAAGAACACAAGATGTAAGGTGGAAACCCAATGTGGGAGAAAACCACCTGCTGCAATATGTCTCTATCTTCTTTCAATTTAGAAATTCTTTTACAATGATTTTGTACTGGTGTAGTCCTTTACCAGTACGCAGGCTGCAACCTGCAGAGAGCTACAACTCTCTCTCGTTTTCCAGTCTCTCCTGGAAGGGAGCTACAACCCCCTACTTCTTTTCATGAAGAATCAAATGATCAACAAGTATACAACAGTTACAGTCCACTACAGTTATCAGATCAGTAATCACAGAACTAACCCAGAACACCTTATGAACAGAAAAATACAGTCAACAGATCATCTTAAGACAGGGACGCAATTTTTCTTTCTGTGGCCTGCGACTGGACGCAGTTTACCTTCTGCTGCTCTGCGTGCCGACGCACTGTTCCTTTAAACTTCTCTGCGTACCGGCGCACCCAACAATACTATCGCGCCGCGTCTTTTGCTTCAGAGACGCATCCAATAATACTATCGCGCCGCGTCTTTTGCTTCAGAGACGCATCCAATAATACTATCGCGCCGCGTCTTTTGCTTCAGAGACGCACCTGAGCCCTTACTGTACTGCGTCTCGGCGCACTTGCCCTTCACTGAACCTGCGTCCCTTCAGATATAAAAGATATGAAGACTTCAGAACTAGCCCAAATAGTCAGATCTGCAGATCTGATCATGCGCCATAGAGATCACAGTCCATTAGAAGATTCGCCCTCATAGATCTGGACTAGATCTCACCAAAAGATATTCAACCAAAGACGATGATTAATCCAAATGAACTCCTTTGCTTTATATAGGAAAACTCCTCCCCAAAACATGGAACAATACCACGAGCCGACACCATAGAAACACAAAACCGTCGGCTAGATACCACACAAGAAACCCCATGTGCTTTTCTCTGTCTTGAAATGTGTGCACTGGGTGGATGCACCCCCTGAACGGCTGGTCTGCGTCCCTGGACGCGGGTTCTGCATGGTATACCTGCGGGGACGCACTTTCTGAACAGATTGCCTGCGTCCTTCTTAAAAATAGAGAGCTGATCATCAAGAATAGTGATCTACCACCTGAATGGGTTGCCATCAAGGACAACACCTGAATCATAATGCCAACAATATTTTTAATATTTCAATACTTCAACATTCAATTCAATATTTCAATATTTAATTAAATATATCGGGTTATTCAATTAGATAATTTCTTATTTTAACGTTTATTTAGGTTTAATCACTAATTTTGTTCAAAGGTAAAATCTTGAATATTTATTAGTTGACTCTCTAATTCAAAATTTGAACATTAATATTAATGTTCACATTATTGCTTACAACACCTACCTTATCTATATAATCTTTTAGGCACTCCTCTTCCAATTCATCAAGATTTGCTTCTGTCCTAGATGATGGGTGGTGAGATAACCTGAAATATTGGACAAATCAAATATATACACTGTTAAATTCTAGAAGATTGACATCCAATATGTTTGAAGGCGTTTGAAGGTATTTTAGGGATCGGACATGGTAAATATACTTTATAGTGTTTTATAAATTTAATGATATAAAAAGTCCTAAGGGTGAGGTTCAAGTGGTCTAGAGTTAGATGCAAAGTTCTTTGATATTATTCCTGATCATATGTTGGGTTCGACTATCTTCAATTCCCTTGGTGCGAGGTCCCATAATTAGGGCCAATGGTTTACCATATTTACTATTCATGAAATGTGGGGAAGTACTATGGGTTTTCCCATGCTTTCATTTCAAGGGGAAAAAAAATTAATAATATAAATACAAGAAATTTATTTTTAAGGTTATGGTTAAGTTAAACATCAAATTGGTGTAAGGTGTAGTTTTGTTCAAATTATTTATAATTGTCATTTAAAATTATTAGTATTGATAATATTAAATATGAAAAAAGATATTATCATATTAATATAAGAATTTATGTTTGATTTTTTTTTTTTTTTTTTTTTAATTGGAAAAGGTTATAGTATTAATAATGATCTATAAACCATATCTATTTAACAAAATTCCCTGTATATTGACACTGTACACTGACACTCGTCCATTAGAATATAAAGGGTAAGGGTTGTTTGTATATATTAGAATCAATACTTATAACATAAAGTTGATTTTGCGCGTGTGTGTGATAAATTTTTTAAATTGGAAAATGTTATAGTATTAATAATGTTCTATAAATGATATATATTTAACAAAATTCCATGTATACTGACACTCATACATTAGAATATAAAGGGTAAGTGTTGTTTGTATATATTGGATTCAATAATTGTAACATAAATTTGATTTCGTGTGTGTGCGCGTGCCACAATAATTTTGGTGTATTTGAGACTCATCCATTAGAACATAAAGGATTGTTTGTATATGTTGATATCCATATTTGTAAGTTAAGGTTGATTTTTTCATTATTGACATGTATATATTTGTAATATAAGGTTGATTTATTCTCTCTCTCTCTCTCTCTCTATATATATATATATATTACTTGAAAATATTATATGATTGACTTTAGATTGTAATTTCTTCTATATATATATATGTACATCACCTAAAAATATTATATGATTGAATTTGGATTACAGTTCTGAAGAAAATGAGTTGTCTTTGGCTACCCCAACAATAACAGTTTATACTACCCTTCCCCCATTACAAACAATGTACGAGTAACTAGCTCTTGAGATTACTTTCCCATAATAAAGCAAAACTGAAGGACTAGATGTACTAAATATTCCAAGGTTGTGGCGACAAGATAATGAGATAGAGTGATGCACTATGGTTGAATTCTTGTCTCATAAGTAGTGACGTTGAATGTCAATGGTGATGTTCAATATGTGGAGGTTGCATTGCCTTCTAATAGTTCTATAAAACAAAGAGGTTCTCACAACATGGGGATTGGCCCACAATTCAACTTCATATGATTCCATGATGACTGTATTGTACCTAAGGTGTCTTATAATTTGTTTATGGTGTCTATGTACCTTGTGCAGTTGCACTATCGACTCACTAGCATAACCTTTAGATCCCTTGTTGGGTTTGACTGGGTTGCAGTGCAACTTACCTTTATATTAAGAGCATGTGCTATGAATAAGACATGTTATCAAAGTTAAATATCAACAATGCAACATTATTTTCATGTTGTATTTCTCATTCAATAAATTTCATCTCTTGTGGGTAAAGTACCTAATGTAACTGGCAACTAGATTTAACCATGGATAGTAAAAGTTTTAAGAAAACCATAATCAAAATAAATTACAATGGTTAAGATAGTTTTGGTTGTAATCCTTGGTTTCTAGCATCCCTGCTTTGGACATGGCCAAAATATCAATCAACTTCCTTCACTGAAGAGAATGTACCTACAATAATTATATATGATACATCAAGATATAATATCAACATTGCAAACATTATCATAGTGTTGTCTTTTTTCATTCAAGAATTGCATTTCTCATGAGCAATGTACATAAAATATTAATCGTGGATTATATGAATTGTAAGAAAACTGGAATTAGAACAATCATTTACACTGTGGTGAGCTAACAATACATCCTTAGCATTCAAACTTGGCAGCACATCATTTAGTATAGGAACTTGTAGCGTTATCATTATGGGTGTAAAAATATCAATGTTGGTGCAGAACCCACCCTAAAATGGACTTGATGTTGTGCAAAACCTATGCTAGAATTAATCCATTCTTACTTTTGCATATACATAGGCCCAAAAACTAACAACATTTAGTAAGAGCATATTGGATAAGAATTAATTGATTTGTTCTTCACTATTACATATAAGTAGGCCCGTAAGCTACACAACAATTGATAAGGGTACATTGGCTTATGGAAAAGACTAGGGATAGAGGTGCAGAGATATAGTAGGTCTGTGACCTTTATGTTAGTAAGATGAGGTTATTGCATGAGATGGTAATGTTAATCACAAGCCACTAGTATCATTTCATTAGGCTTAAAGTAAAGGACTTAAAATCCCTGTAGCTATAATGCTATGCATGAGGTTTTGGTAAGACTTGGTGGTCCAGGTGTAAGAAGGCCTGAGACCCCCATTATTTAAGTAGAATATGTCATACTGATGCTTAACCACCGATCATACCTTATGTTAATATTTCTAAGAGTACTGCTATCCAAGAGGTCTGTAATTGAAACTCATGGATTAACTAGTGATGCCTTGTGCGAATCACCAGTGGCAACACATGAAATAACCTTTGAGGAGTCTAATATTTGCTCATGACTGCATATTGCAACACTACCTTATGCCTCTATGATAAAGTAGGGTAGTGTGGGATCCAATGACATCATATGCACCACCTACGCTGAGTGTAATCATTTCATATACTGTGATGTTATGTTATGTGATGGTGTGGTATTGTTGGAAAATAGGTCACATTTAAGACAAAAAGTTGCACACTACTGTTTCCTACGAATTTTCTGTTCTATTAGTACTTGTTTATGTAATGATGTGGCATACATCAGAACTGGTGAAAGGAATGCTACAGATGGTTGATATAGAAGAGGATCAAGTTTCTCATAGAACCAATCAAAATATGGAAAAAATCACTTGTCATGACTTCCAGGCATTACAAATGATGCATATACTAGCCACTAAAATGCATGGTGGTTGAGCCAATGTAGGAAACAAGACAAATAACTGTCCTTTATTAACAAGGATATGTCGATTCAAAATTTCGAAATATGTGGGCCCAGACTTTGAGACTCTTGTATATAAGGTAAATATCAACAAAGGTTGTGCGTTTTTGTACTGAGGCATCTGTAGTACAACAATTGATTTAGCCAGACCAATTGACATTCTTTGATCCACTTCTTTGACTAACAACAATGCCTAAACACACAAAAATTCAATCATGTAACTTTATTAATATAGGTATGTTGGAAACCATTTAGATGCATTTGGAAAACTCTAGTCTTTAAGATACTCAACAATGTGTGACCTGGGATGTGTAATGGGACTAGGCTCATAAATCTCCTCCCAACCATTGACATATTTCTAGTAATGAAACTATCACCCTATAGCATGAGAAACTTGTTCCAATGACCAGACCGTGTGTTCGTTCAGTGGCGTGCGTATTGACGGAGCTTGGGCTTGCCGCTTTGGGTGAGGTGCTGCCGAACTAGGAGTGATATGTCCCTCGAGATCCGTATCTGCCTACCACTAGATGCATTAGGGATTCCAGAGGTCTTCCTCACCTCCACCCTTCTAGCTTAAGATATTCAATTATAGGCTTACTTAGGGATTCCAAAAGTAAAATTCCTCCACCCATCAACCAATGAGGGGTTCCATAGATAAAATTTCTCCACCCTCACTTAATTCAATGATTCCAAAGGCAACTTCCTCCACCCATAAGCTAATGAGGGGTTCTAGAGTTAAAAATTTTCCACCCTCACTCAATTCAGGGATTCTAGAGATCTTCCTCCACCCTAAGATTGCTATAGAAACTCCATATTGAGATGGAAATATATAAAATACTTAAAATGATAATTTATTCTAGGCAGCCAGGAGCCTCCTCTCCTTATTCATTGAGGGATTATAGAGATGTTTGCCTCCACCCTTAGTCACTTCAGTGATCTAAGTAGTAGCTACTTTTGATGGTAGACCAGGGTTCCAATTTTTGTTACGCAATATTACAAGGTATGAAGGTTATTCCATTTGTTCCATACCTACCCTAAACCTTCAGGAATAGCTGCAAACTTCCCACCCTCTGGAAAATCAAACTAATCCTAGCAATGGCTAATATCTAACCAGTCTAGGTATTGAGAAGTCATGGTTATATGGTAGACCAATTTTACAAATTTTTGTTACTCAATATTATGAGGTATGAAGGTTATTCAATTTGTGCCATACCTGCTAGAAGGTAAAAAAACCTTCAGGCATAGCTGTAGACTTATTGACCACTTGGAAAATCAGACTAACCTAGCAATGACTAATGTTTGACTTGTCTAGGTACCAAGAAAACATGGTTATAAGGTCATTTGCTTCTAAATGGTGAGGTAATGACATTATTAACAGATATGAAAACCCCACTACCCATTTACTTGGATATATATGCAATATTAGTAGTGTCAACAAGGAAATCCCATTTAAGTATGAATTTAGAAACAAAATATTACTATTGAGCTATACCTAGAATTCAGATTCTAAACAGAAGTAGTGGGACTTTAAAAATTAAGAGTGCAATCCAGTAATGTCACAGGAACTCACCTTTGAGGTTGAAACCTTTATGCTACATTGGCTTACCCTACAAATCCCATGAATCTTAGCCTCATGTGTTTCCCTCCTTGCAGCAAGTGCTCTTAGAGACACTTCTCTTGCATCTATTCTCTTTCTCCCTTTTTGATTTTACTTCCTCTACTGCGTTTTCCTCGCTTATCCCTTCCTTCCTTGAGTTATCACCCTTTCTCTTCAATTTTCCTTCCTCCCCTCTGGTCCCAACATCCTTTTTTTTATACTTTTCAAATTCTCCTCCTTATTAGTTATGGCATGACCTATTTGGACTAACCAAGATATTCCCTTGTCTTGCTGGCCCTGTCACTGCTGATTAGTTTTGTTGGCCAATCAATTTCCTTCCATTTGGCCCCTCGTTTCCTCCTTGGCTTCCATATTCCCTCATTCCAAGGATTGTTCTAGAATCAACAAAGTATTCCTAAAAGAACATGTGCCAGAATTTATACAAACATCTGCGTTCTCTCCATTCTTAATTCTCTTTTGAAAGAATGCTTGTGCGTAGTCCTTGGAAATATAATCCTAAGATAACACCTGGATCTTAATGCATTTTAATCCATGTAATATAATTTAATGTTAATGTGATCCACCGCTTGAGTGATGAGGAGAGGTCCACAAGAGTTCATGCCTTCTAGAAAACCTTCACTAGCATCCACCCCTACCAATGAGAGGAATTGTCTTATACTTTCTAGTTTTAAAAGGTGGATCTATATCTAGGGTTATATCAATTTTCATAAACCTATCCATAAGCCTCATAAACAAACTTTAAAGCACACCATTTTTATTCACATATCTTTAGCCACATATGTATAAATATTCCAAGCTATAACATGTGTTCATCCTATGAAAATTTCAACTGTGGTAGCAATTGGAATTAATTATTATAACCGTATAAGTAATTATGCAGTTTATTGGTACACCAACAACGAATAAATAAGACTGCAATCTTTATAAATGAAATACTGCATAAAATAATAGCGCTGAAACTAAGAAAAAACTGGCACACACATAAAATTTGACACAATTATTTTTGGACAATAGTCCTCAGAAAATCCCAATATTGGAAAATTGGTGCAGCAACTAAGGTTTTTTATCATTAAGCAACCGCGAGAAATTATCATTACAATACATGTCGCCAAACTGGAAAATATACCCAAGGGAAACATTGGCAAAAATATACTGAGGGATTTTACCTTCTCTCTTAGCAATCCCGACACTGTCTGACCTCTTAAAAGCTAGCCGTCAAAACAGGCCTATGCAATCCCTACATCACCCTAGCGCAGAACCTCACTTGCTTGGCTTGGAACTACTGCCAATCTAACCATCCTACCTGCTACTCACTGGGAAAATGCTTCTCAAGCCCTCTGAAAATATTCCCAGCCTCTGGAGCTGAAAATGTCCTCCCCTTCATCCAAAATCGAACTGCTAACATGAGGCTATGTGCAACCCTTGCAGAGCCTCATGGAGAATATTTTTGGCCTCCTCTTTCTGACTCTTTGGAACTAGTAAACTTCCTCCAAAATTACTCTATCTGCCCCTCTCTCTCTCTGCATACCCTCTCTGGATCGAACTCTTCCGACATAAAACTCCTCCCTAGAAAATCGAACTGTCTAAGGAATTTTTCTCACCAAGTGTGTTTCTCCATCTACCTATCGACGTCTTCTTATAATCTCTAATTTGGACTCAAACGACCAAGATTAAAACTTAATCAAGGGCTAATATTGTTCCCTTGTCGATTAGTGTGAGTTTCTAGACGATTCACATATTTCCCAATTAATTAACCATTTTCCCTAAGTTAGACTTGGGAATTTTTTTAATTATGGCCAATTAATTTAATTGAGCCATCTCTAGGTGGAATTTCCAGAAACAATTTTTGGGTTTTGGAGAACTCCTGTAGTTTAACCTCTTTACAAAGTTTCAAGACTAGAACACCTTTGATGCTATAAAATCTAACAAATCCATGAAAAGTCATAATGACATATAAAAGATTTGGCTTATGGTACTTACTTCACATGCACAACATAAAGAAGAGTATTTATTGATTTCTTTGTGTTTCTCAAATAAGGTCATGCCCTACAACTCCTTCTATATTGTTTTCAACATTTCCAATGCTTCTTACACTATCATAAGGTGCCCATCCAAAGCATAAATATATTTATTATTTTTGATATATATACAAAGACAATTAAGGAAATATTCACAATAACCATATAAGTGCAGGGTGACAAAGAAAACCTTTACAATATATACATGAATGTATCTTGACCGAGACCATCTACATATTTTTCAAGATGACTGGGGTCACTACAATATATATATATATATATATATATTTCAGTTCTCCATTTGTGTTAGGTCTAAATTGAAGCTTTCTTTCACATGACACTCGTAAATCATCATATGTGGCTTTGATGAATAGTGTGGAGGATTCTATTTGTACTATAGATTCTTGTATGTGGACTATGTTTTATCTCTTATACAAAGGTAACCTTTAAGACTATTAGGCTTTGGGACAATGCAAATGGTATATTTTCTCACACCCACAAATATACACCATGAGGAAATCTCCTCTATCTTTTTGTAGGATCCTTTTGAGGTTGATTAATTATCCCATGGCCCAATAAAAACTAGCACTCTTGCTTATGTATTTTAGCCTTATGAATTGAGAAATATATTGTCACTCAACACTTGGACCAAATTCTGATAAACTTACCACTTCTTAAACTTTAATAGCAAGTTATTAAGCAAAGTCTTTTGGTAGAAATCACATAAGAGAAATTTTTGGCTGATGCATTTCGAACCAACAAGTGTGGTTCATCATCAGGACCAGATGAAGAGGCAAACCATGTCAAAGGCTTAAATAGAGCAATGTAGAGACATAATTTCAAGTAACGACTATATTTGAACAATAATATTTAAATTATGATATTAATATATTAAAAACAAATATTATTAAATAATGACTATATTAAACGACTAGTTTTGAAAAATAATATTTAAATAATGATACTAGTTTATTAATTTATTAAAAAATATTAATATGTAATGGCTATATTAAACGGCTAGTTTTTGAAAAATATTACTTAAATTAATTTATTAAAACCAAATATTACTAGTTTTTGAAAAATAATATTTAAATAATGATATTAGCTTATTAAAAAATATTAATAAGTAACGACTAGGTTAGTTTTTGAAAAATAATATTCAAATTAATCTATTAAAACCAATTATTACTAGTTTTTGAAAAATAATATTTAAATTAATTTATTAAAAAAAATCAAAGTTAAACTCTAAATAAGGAGGGAAGTAAAAAATTATAAGAGCAAGTCAAGACCCTAATTGAGACAAGATCATTTAATAAATAAAATAATTAATGGATAAATAAATAAAACAAAACAAAAATATACACAAGTCAAAAGAAATATATATAAATAAAAAATAAAATAAAATATATATATATATATATATATATATATATTCAAAGAAAAACAATCAATAAATAAAACAGGGTCAACAATAAAATATGGGGCTAAGGCCCATTAAACAAATAAGAAAATTACTAAAAGGAGTTAAGAACGAATAGGATGATAAAATACATAAAAAACATGAAGGATCAAGAAAATAAACTCTAATGAAGAATAAATCAACAAAAAATATTATAAAAAGGACGCCAATACCTACATAGATAAACAAACAAACAAAATAAATCCCAAAAAGAAGCCTAAAAAACTAGGAGGACAGGACAGGGATCCAACTTCTACTAATATTTCAACCATCATCTCTATTCAAATTATTGGGTTTTTTTCAATTTCTAGGGCCTCCCTCAATTTACGATGATGGAAATGACTAACCCTAGCAACGACTTGGGCCTCCTTAATGCATATGTGATGCTTAGATTTATCTGCATGCTCTGCCAAAGCAGAGGTGTGGGTCCTGCCATGTTTGATGTCAGCGACATGCTCACGAATCCTTTGATTAATCGAGCAACCAATCTCACCAATGTAGGGAGTCCCACAAGATCATGGGATAACATAAACACCCTTCATATTCTTGGGGTCCATTGGGTCTTTTACATATCTAAGGGAGCTCTAGATGGTATCTAAAGGCCTAAAGGTTGAAGCCACCTTATGCTTCCTTAGGATTCTCACAATCTTGTCAGTAGTCCCTTGGTTAAAAGGTCAATCGAGTTCTATAAAGTTCACCTTGGAATTTGAATGTAATGGTAGTTTTCCCTTCCTTGATGTCCTCCTCTCAAGGAATGATGATGACTCTTTTTCTCATCAAGTATTTCGTAAGAAAAATCCTACGGAACAATATCTTCATGCTAATTCTCATCATTTCCCAGCTCAAAAGCTTGGTGTTCTCAACACCTTAGCGACTAGAGCTTTAATATTTTTTGATGACAACCATCTCAATAAAGAGAAATCACATCTCTTAAGCGTTTTATTTAATAATGGGTATAGTAGACACCAATGTACTAAGGATTTCCTCAGACTGAAAAAGATCCTAGTGCTAAGAAAGATACCAAGGATCACTTTTATGGTGTTCATCTTCCTTTTATCCAAGGGACCACTGACAAGATTGCGAGGATCCTAAGGAAACATAAGGTGGCTTCAACCTTTAGGCCTTTAAATACCATCCGGAGCTCCCTTAGATCTGTAAAATACCTAGCGGACCCCAAGAATATGAAGGGTGTTTACGTTATTCCATGCTCTTGTGGGACTCCCTACATTGGTGAGACTAATCGCTCGATTAATCAAAGGATTTGTGAGCATGCCACTGACATCAAGCATGGCAGGACCCGCTCCTCTACTTTGGCAGAGCATGTAGACAAATCTAAGCATCACATCTGCATTGAGGAGGCTGGAGTCGTTGCTAGGGTTAGTCATTTCCATCATCGTAAATTGAAGGAGGCCCTAGAAATTGAAAAAGACCCAATAACTTGAATAGAGATGATGGTTGGAATATTAGTAGAAGTTGGGTCCTTGTCTTGTCCTCGTAGTTTTTTAGGCTTCTTTTTGGGATTTATTTTGTTTGTTTGTTTATCTATGTAGGTATTTGTGTCCTTTTTATAGTATTTGTTGTTGATTTATTCTTCATTAGAGTTTATTTTCTTGATCCTTCATGTTTTTTTATGTATTTTATCATCCTATTCATTCTTAACTCCTTTTAGTAATTTTGTTATTTTTTTAATGGGCCTCAGCCCCATATTTTATTATTGACCTTGTTTTATTTATTGATTACTTTTCTTTGAATATATATATATATATATATTTATATATTTATTATATATATATATATCTATATATTATATATATATATATATATATATATATATATATATATATATATATATATATATATATATATATATATATATATTTCTTTTTACTTGTGTATATCTTATTTATTTTTCCATTAATTATTTTTAATTTAGTTTATTTTATTTCCATTAATTATTTTATTTATTAAATGATCTTGTCTCGATTAGGGTCTTGACTCATTTTTATAATTTTTGACTTCCCTCCTTATTTAGAGTTTGACTTTGATTTTTTTTAATAAATTAATTTAAATATTATTTTTCAAAAACTAGCTGTTTAATATAGCGGCTGCTTACTAATATTTGTTTTTAATAAATTAATAAACTAATATCATAATTTAAATATTATTTTTCAAAAACTAGTAATATTTGGTCTTAATAAATTAATTTAAATATTATTTTTCAAAAACTAGCCGTTTAATATAGCTGTTACTTATCAATATTTTTTAATAAATTAATAAACTAATATCATTATTTAAATATTATTTTTAAAAAGCTAGTAATATTCGGTTTTAATAAATTAATTTAATATTATTTTTCAAAAACTAGCTGTTTAATATAGCCGTTACCTATTAATATTTTTTAATAAATTAATAAACAAGTATCTTTATTTAAATATTATTTTTCATAAACTAGCCATTTAATATAGCCGTTACTTAATAGTATTTGTTTTTAATATATTAGTATATTAATATCATAGTTTAAATATTACTGTTCAAATATAGTCGTTACTTGAAATTATGTCTCTACTTTGCTCTCTATTTAAGCCTTGGACATGGTTTGCCTCTTCATCTAGTCCTGATGATGAACCACACTTGTTGGTTCGAAACGTGTCGACCAAAAATTTCTCTTATGTGATTTCTACCGAAAGACTTTGCTTAATTCATTATGGATCAGAGAAGCCTTCTTATAGAATTTTAGCAAGTTATCCTCGATAAGCACTACAAGCATCACTCAAACTCCAAGCCTTCTTTTCCAACAAAAATAAAATTATGCATTGGATGATGTAGCAATGGATCAATCCTTATCTCAAGGCACCCAATGACTCCCATCAACAAAATCCCTTATGCATATTATTAAAATATCATGTGTCAATATTTCAATGTGGAGATGCTAAAGATCTTAGTCTATGACTAAAATGCCAATATCTAACATCTCAACTTGTAGTTGGCCTCCTCTTATTCTTATTCAGGGTTGGGGAGCATTAAGCTTATGTTGCATCATAACAAAATTACCACCCCTTGGAGATGGATCATACATTATTATAATTGTTACCATAGGTTTAATATGTTTAATGATTTTGAGAGGCAATATAGTTGTCAATTCATAAGGCTAAAAGACATAGGCAAGAGTGCTAGTTGTTATTGGGCCATGGGGTAATTAATCAGCCTCAAAAGGATCCTACAAAAAGATAGAGGCGATGGCCTCATGGTGTACATTTGCGAGTGTGAGAAAATATACCATTTGTAATGTCCCAAAGCCTAATATTCTTAAAGTAGAACTTTGTATAAGAGATAAAACATAGTCCACATACAAGAAGCTAGTACAATATAGAGTCCTCCACACTATTCATCAAAGCCACATATGATGATTTAATAGTGTCATGTGAAAGAAAGCTTCAATTTAGACCTAATTGTAACAAATGGAGATCTGAAATGTGGACTTGAGGAGAAAAATCAAATATTTGATTTGCCACCACACACAAACAAAGTATTCCTCATAACTACCCTATTCAAATAAGGTGAATATGTAGCACTTGTTTGTGCCAATGTTTCCAACCAAAGTCATGGAAATCATTCTCTTATCCACACCATAATGATTTTATTATTAGGGTTACATGATATGGAAAATACAAATCCCCCAACACCCTTAGATAGTGGCATGACATAAGAATCTACAACCCCATGGTAAAACACTAGAAAAATAAACTATTTAGGACATAAATCCCAATAGGAATACAAGAAGGATTAAATGCATAGAATATGTAATTTAATGAATAGAAGCTTTGGTAGCCAACATATCGAGACAATAACCACTTTAAGTCAACAACTTAAAAAACTGAAAGTATTCCAAAATTTTGGTAGCTAATTAAAAAGTAGTGACACATACTAGTTTAACAAGCCAACTATAAAAAAATACTATGGAAGAAAGACATCATGTCAAAATCATGAAATACTTTCAAACTAAATTATAAATTTAATAAGTACTAAATACTTCCTTTACATATTCATGGAATTTGTGATTGAAGTGTATAAAATGACATTTTGTATAAAAAATGGATTATGTGGCAACGATTATAAGTTAATAAAAACCACTTTAAGAACCTTAGAAGATATCAAAAATTGTGTTAAAAAGAGTATTTTTAAATGGTGTTAAAAGAAGTATATAAAAATGCTTAAGTTGTTATTAGAATCATGGTTGAAATTGGAGGAGGATAACCTTTTCCATTAGGTGTGTATCTCAATCATTATTAGTTGGTTCAACATCTTAAATGGTGGGGATAATGATCATCGACTAGATTAGAATTTTGAAACAACATTTTCGTAAGATAATGAGGGAAGTGTCAAAAAAGGATCATGGTGGAGGATACGAGACACCAATACCTTTCTCAAATGATGTTACCAACTCCATACCTCAACCTCCCACATAACAACTGTAACTAACACAAGTAGTCAAATGAACAAATGATTCAGAGGGAGGTTCCAAGCTAGTGGTGCATGGAGCCCCACTTATTTGTGCATGAAATACTACAACTATCTAAATAATTTTCTAAACCTAAATAATAATCTACATATAAATATTTAACATCAATAACTGATATACCAACACAAGAGAAATCAATTTTTATGAATTTTTACACTACTAGGAATTTGATACCTTAGACTAACTGGTCCCCTAAGACCGATATTTTAGGGAACGCTAATGAACTAACCATAAAATTTATTGGAAATTGAAATATGCATTTAAGGTTCTTAGGGGATTATATTTGGGCATCAAGTGTACCAACTATTGGCCAAGGTTGTGAGGACAAAGGACCATTTTAAAAAAGAAATCATGTTTTCAACAAAAAGTTTCTAAGCACTTTGAAAATGGAAGAATGAAGTTGTATGCTTAGATATAAGTTTCAAAATTATGTTTAACCAAATGTCCAACACGAATTCATTGTAAAGTTACTTATATAAGTGAGTTGGTTTATACTCTTGAAGGCCTCATATATGTTCTAGTTCCAAAACTTCCATCAAGTTGTACAAGATTACACACCTAGCTCCACAAGGAGGAAATTTGAGATGATATCTTTGGTCCTCTTAAGGACAAGCCTCTTAAGATTGAAAAGTCTAAGCATGCCATTTAGTTAAAGCCAATATACCAAATATCAAGCTCATGCATCAAATATATATGATCATGTTGGTATCTTTTCCAAAAAGTTAAGGAAATTGAAACATGTTACCTTGGTCAATGTTTTATCGTCATAGAGAGAGGGGAAACTACCCAAACAAATCACCATTTGGAGATATTCAAAGTATTAATAATTTGTCTTTCCAATTAAAGGTATACCAACCTTCCCAATTATGTAAATTCTTTAAACAACAAAAGTTATTTTCACCTTAATTACGACTAAGGTGACAATGATAATTTTCAATTTCAAGCTCGACCCAAATTTCTTTCCCATTAGAGTTCCTTAGTATATATTATTTCATAAAATAACCTCAAAGGGATTGTTACCATGCAACACCTTAATAATCCATTTGGTACATTGGGCTTTAGTGTACATATGGGTTATATTGATATTTGAACACCACAAGTCCTTTTTCTTAATTTGGAAATACATCTATTAAAATAAAACATGTTCAAAGTAGCTAAAAAATGTGAAACAAAAACATAATAGTATATACAAAGATCTCATATCCATTTGCTAATAGTTACTAGGGTAGTAGCTAATTCAAGGCAAGCTAAACATTTAACCCTTTAGCCTTGATCAAAAGGCAACCTTTAGAAAACAAGCACACACACAGTACTTCTTCTTTCCAAGAGTGACAAAAATATTAGACCAAGTTAACCTCATCATAAAAGAAATAATTGTATTTGAATTCCCAGATTGTAAGTAAAGCTTTGATCCAAAGGAAATCCCGAATCTTAGAAAAGTGAGGCAATATAAAGGCCCACCGAGAAGAGTTGCACATTAATGAAGTGGCCCCTAAAGTAACGTTGGTTATCTCTCCCACATAATCGACGAGAAAGATAAAGCAAACTTACAGTCCCAAAAAATATATTTCAAGTTCTATGAACAACTACAATGGGGACACAAACAATCTATCAACTCATTTTTGCTAGCATGGGTTTTAGAGGGAAATCCATATTAAACAACTAGCCATGCAAAGATATGGATCTTTTAGCTTAGTTAGAATGACTAGGCATCATGTGACTGCACAATTCTATCTAGACTCATTATTTACAAACATCCATCCAACATCTAGTACAACAGAAAGAATGTTCTTCCAAATAAAATTAGAGAAAAATTGATTGGAATCATATTACTAAAATGTTTTCCCAATTATTCAACCCTAATCTCTCTATAAAGGTGTTGGAGAAAGTGTTTTCATTGATTTCAAGTTTTTTCGTTGATGTCAAGAGAACAAATCACTAATGAGATGTAGCCTATCCTTGAAGGCATTTTGTATATAGGTAGAGTGTTCAAAAGCATATGCAAAGCGGTAAGTTGGGTAGACCTCTGTGAGACATTTCCAATGGTATATGACACTTTAGAAAAATCCTAATGGATCAGGAGTTATGGTGGCTCAAATTTTGGCAAGAATTCTAATGCCTATTCATTCCATAGGATGACAGAAGATGCGAGATAAGCATTTTTCTCTTCATTTGACTATTAAATTGTGTGGAAATTTTGGTTATAGAAGTCACAGAGGTGCAGAGGGGGAATCCATGGTTGATAAAAACCGTGGGACGAGAAAACTTTCGTCAATTGACTTCACATTCACACCACACAAAGTTTGAGATAAGTTTATGTGCAGTGTTAGGGTGAGACAAATGGTGTGGTGAAAAAATATACGAGCATGGTAAATGATGTAAATAAACCTATGGGCCATTTTCAATTAACAAGGATTTTGTAGAAAAACACAGGACCCCAAACTCTCCTCTATACTAGTTGAAATAACAAAAATGGCAAGTGGTGAAATATGATTGGAGGATAGTGGTGATATGGTAGCCAATTGGCAGGACCAGTTAGTGTGATGACATGTGAAATGATGTGGAAAGTGATATGTGGCATGCAGATTTGACACTTTCAGGTGTCCAAGTGACCCTTTTATGGGTGACACATGACACCACTCATAAGGTGACATGTGGAAGAGTGATGGTGTGTGATGATAGGTGGAAGTGACGTGGTTATGTGTCGATCTGACACCAATCAAATTGCAACACATGGTAAATGATTGACATATGAGAGGGAATCTCAGCAGGTGAGACATATCATCATGTCACACCAATTTTCAATTGAACAAGTTATAAAAACTTGACGCAATGGGTGTGGTGTAGAGACAAAAAGCACACAATGGGTGTGGTGTAGAGACAAAAAGCACCATATGAGAAGGCACTTGAAAAAAAATCATCTGTTAGCTAACAAATAATGCACTACACCAAGTTTAAATGGACGCAGACATAGAAGGCTAGGGCTAGACATAAATTCTATGACATAGAAAATATGTCCTATAATGTGAATTTCACACCTCGAGCAATTTTTGGTTAACAATGACAAACATTTCAAAACATGGAGTCTAAGAACCCATTCCATACTATGACAAGTGGATGACAATTGATGATGACACAACCAAAAGGCAGTGTGGCCCAATGATAAGAAGACATGTGGCAAACAAGTGGTAATGACATGGTAGAGTGGTGATGTGGTGCACCTGTAGAAATTTTGAATAATTTAACACATATTCAACAGAGATTATCCTGATCATGTACTATTGTGGAATACATACACAATACATAAGCTCCTCTACGTTGATCATCAATATAGCAGCATCAATAACAATAAAACATCAAGAGCATTCACACATTAACACAGTATGTATCCCGGGGAAAGCATCTCGCTAAAAACCCCAACTATCTGTATATTAATGATTGAGTCATGTAACATTACACATCATAATACTTCTCACAAGTATCTCCACCTCTGTTACACACAATATAGCTCAGATCTGATCTCCAAATCTCTTCCACTGCTTTCCTGCCTCCACTGCTCAATACCTGCTCAAGAACTGATGAGAATGGCTCACCAAACTCGTTTTACACCTGCAAAATAGTCACTCACACTTTGTTGGACGTGAGCACAAGCTATAATGTGGGCAAATACGTGAGCAAACTCATTGGCATACTCAATCCCTTGATTGTGCAAGATCTGGTGCACAACTATAGTCACAACTGATAGCAATCTGATTCTCTACCACCTGTCCCTGTTGAACTGAACATGCACTGACATGCAACTGATTTAACTGATGTATTCATTAGTTGTATTATGAGTTAATAACTTGTGAATTAATTAATAACTAATTCACCCAACTCATCTTTAGTCTATTTTCCAGTTAGACTAAATACAACCAGTTTAACAAAGCTAAACTGAACACAACTCCATCAACTCCACAATCAACTCCACCAAACTCAAATGATTGAGTTCTAACTGAAGTCATGCATGCAACAATTCAACTGACTCATAAGAAAAGCGTATTTCCTTCTGATAGCTGCATGTGCCACCTCTGTAGCTCAAACTGAAGTGCTCCAAGAGAATAAGATTAAGTTTATAGTCCAAATATTATTGTGAGATAATAATATTTGACTTTTCTATTTTTGACAGCCAGTCTAAAAATAGACTTTGATCACTCACACTGTGATCATTCACACTTTCATAAAAAATAGAAGTCCATCTATTTTTTCCAACTTGACCAATCATCCATAAACAACAACCAGCAATCCATAGATATGATCCATATGTCTAAAAATAGACATAGTCTAAAAATAGACTTGCGCCAAAAATATCATGCGGGTCTGTTAGCGCTTGAAATTTCACCTCAGGCTGAGAAAGGCAAACTCCAAGGCAACATCAAACCACTTAGCCTCGTAGCTAGCCCTACGGGGCAGGAGAGGGCTCTCTCTGGTCTATCTCAGCAAAGATCTTCAACGGGCAGAGATAACCAATAAAGAACACTGATTTTAGGCTAGTAAACTGATAAAAAGGTTTGATTTGGGATTTTTAGGGTTTTGGTGGAAAATTGGGGAAAGGCAATTTTGGGTGCGGGGATTGGACACAGTTTTCGCAGGGGGTTCTTTGGGGCAAGGTAGGAGACTGTATTGATGCCTTTGAAAGATTTGGATGGATGAGAATGAGTGGTGAGGAGCTAAGGAGAGCAAGCAATCACCTTGAATTCTCCTTAAACAGCTGAAAACATTGATATTAAGCAAACTTAAAGGCAGAGCATAGCAACCATGAATTCTACCTTAACACTTCATTTGCCTAATTTGCAGAAGAAAAAGTAAGAAGATGATTCACATAAAAAACTTACAAGTACAAAGAGAAACACACCATCAATAAATGTAACCACAGGAATCCCAAAAAGGACTGCAAAACCCTGGTCTTTCTTCCTTTGCCAAAAATTGCAGAGATACAATGAGTAATACAATAGAAGCTTTCTCCCTCAAGAGTCCAACCATGAAAATGACCAAGAAAGTACAAAATATAGGAAATCTAACATATTTCCTTGCCTCTAGGAGTCGATCTCACTATCCTAGGACCTGTTTCAACCAATTCCAAACTGAGCACTAGAATCTAGGCAGTCAAAACAACTTGCCTCTATAAGCTAGGAAACCAATTCATTCATTAAATTTTTGCCTATTTCATGAATGAATCTTCTAGAAGAGATAAATACGTGTCAAAGTATCATAAAATTACATCATTTACATCAAGGAGGATCAAAACCCACTCCAAAAAGTCAAACCTAGTCAAAACTGCGTTTTGCTGAGCTATAGGTGCATTTCTGTGAAAATAGCCTGATGCGTAGCGCCCTGAATCTCAACGCGTAGCGCGCATTTGGGCCTGCTTTTGAGGCACTTTCCGGAGTCCAAATGAGGCAAAAGTGGGCTTGTTGGAAATTTCTGGATGTCTACTTTCCAACCCAAGTAGAATTTCTGAATTTGGTGACCATTTGCCCCTCCAAAATTGCAATCTCCCAAGACTACTTCCTGTGTGTCAAAAAGGTGGCAGAAAGTCATTTTTTGCTTGTTTTTTGACCTTCTGGAGGCTCAAAACTTGGTGAAATTTCTTGGAAATTGCTAAGAAAGTGTATTTTTTCATGAAAAATAAAAAAATGCTGAGTTTTCATGAAATGGAGTTGCCCATGTTCAGGGTAGTGCGCGGCGCGCTACGCGTTGGGGACAAAAACCTGTGTTTGGCACAAAATATTCACAATTGACAAAATTTTCTCCAAATTTCTTGAAATTTGGGCTGGGGAGTCCCCAATGAAGTACCATGCTCATTCAAAGAGGCTTTGGCCAAAATTTGGAGTGGATCGGGCCTTTTCCGTCGTTTTAGTGCCTTGGCCAACCTCCTTGGATCTAGCGATTGTAATTTTGACATTTCTCTAAAACCATGACACCTGTGAAAAAAGTGAAGGAGGTTTTTCTTCCTTGGCCTGTTGTGGAAAAAAACCTCTCTCAGTTTTCCAAAATTCATCTTTTATTGCTCTGAAACAGCATTTTAGTGAAACTTACCCCGATGTGTGGAACAAGGGATTTTGCCGAAATGAAGCGAAATGAAGGGGATAAGGAGCTTCTAAATTCTTGAGGAAATTTTTTGGAGTAGGGAAGAATGTTAGGAAGTGGGTGAAATTGGAATTGTGGAGATCGAGTGAGGGGAAGGGGTCCAAAAGGGCAAAACACAGGCCCAACCTAGAAAATTGCCAGGTTGTAGCAAGAAACTAGGGTTGTGCGAAAATGAGGAATTTTGCGGATCTCAGTGATGGGAAGCATTTGATAAGGTACATGAAGGATAGGGGAAGGTGTATGAACATCTGGATACAAGTTTTGCCGATGATTTGACCATCCAAGAGAAATTGGCTTTCAAAACCCTAGGAGAGGGAAATGACCTCGCCAAGGCACAACTGAAGCATGAATAAACTGTAAAATGACCCAATGGAACTTGACATGATGATGAAAAACCTATGAATGATGATAGAATCAGCAGAATGATGACATGGACCGACATTTGGTCAACTTTAGAAGGAGTGAAAGCAAACCCTAGACCTAATGCCTAGTGACCAAATTTTGCTTGAAGACTCACTGAAATGACAAAATTTGACCTTGACACTATGAAATCACTTTGTAAGAGCATATTTGATCACTGGAGGAAGGCTGGAAAGACTGACACTAACATTGGCTCCAATGGGGATGGTAGCTCCTTGGAGGTGCCAAGAACCGCAGATCTCTGTAAGAGCTAGACAGTGCCTTCATCCATTGGGCGATGGAGTCAAAAACTCAAGTTGAAATGCATGACTGAAAACTGATGACTTGACAACACAAATTGAATCTCACTCAACTAAAAACTGACTCAATACTTAAACACAACCGACAAACTGGAAATGATGCTCAAAGTGGAGCTTATTCATCAAAACCTACTCTAATAGTTTCATTTATCACCTGATCAAGTGAAATGAAACAACCAATGCAACCAAGTAAGTATCCCATCTGCTGGTTGAATTCTCCACAAGTTCTCGCTTATGAATAACAAGAGAGAACTACTGAAAGGAAACTCCCATGACAACTTGGAAACAGATCCGTAGAATGATATTAATTCTCTATCCATCTCCAAAAACACTGCATAAGGATCTTGAAATTCAAGCACACTGGAACTTAGCTCATCCAATGGATTACTTCTCTTTTCCTCATACCATGAATGCAAACTTTGATCTGAGCCTTGTGACGAGACCTCTGCTGAAAATGACAAAGAAACTGGCTAACGGATCAAGCTTGTATCAATACACGTTTCAAGCTCACATATAGACAATGGAGATAGATTTTGACTGCAAACCTCATCCAAAACATCAGCTATTGGATCATGAAAAACTTGAAAAGACTGTTGCAATCTCATTTCTATTGGTTCCATTGTGATTACATGATTGCCTACATGCTGCGTATTCTTCACTGAAGATGGAATATGCAAATTTCCCTTCAAAAACTGAAATGATTCGAAACAAAATGGTAGGGAATCATCTTGCATCATTTGAGCATATGTTCCAGCTTCCAAGTCTTTATTTGCAACTTGACAATCAAAGGCATTCGGGGGCTGCAAATCTGAATATGAAAAGTCTTGAACAAAATTTTCATTGCTCTCAAGATGATTCAAATCAAGACTTGTTGACATTTGATTTCTGATTGCATGGTAGTTATCTCTGATGAACTGACATGAATCAAAACAAAAAGGTAAAGATCCTTCACTTACTTCAAAATTTGCTGCACTTTCCTCGTCAATGTCATAGCTGATATGCATCATTTGATCATTGTACTCGAACTGCTGTAAGTGAACATCCTCCTCCCACAAACTAGCTATTGATTTGTTTGCAAGATTAGCTTCTTTTTGGAGAACATAATCATCATCATACTGATCAAACTGAGGCAAATCATCGGTATAAAACATATAATCAAGCATACATGTCATATCAACAGTTCTTTCTTCGCCAAGGTGATCTACAAAACAATCATTATCAGATCTATGCCAACTGGGATAAGAAAGAAGATGTTTTGGATCAGCAACTTGTTCTTCTTCAATCAGCGAGCCATGAGAATCATAATCATTCCTCGTGTTGATCTTGTCCATCATCTTTTCCACGGCACTTACCAAAATGTCAAGTTTCACCTCTAGAGATGTTGATTCGGCCGGATCTATGTTTTTCATCTCTTCTTCTTTCAACCTTGCCCGTCGGATCAGCAGATGTGCCTCTACATTTACTGCACATTTTTGCATCTCATGAAGTGTTGCAATATCCCTTTCTCTCAGCTGAAACTCCATCTCCGAATCAAAGGCACCCGGATAGTGCAAGAGAGCCGATCTAGGAGTAGGCCTTATATCAACTGGCATCGAATAATAAGCTTGGTTAAATCTGGCTGAAAACTGTTGTACTGTCTCCCCTGGCAATCTTTTCAGCTGGTTATACTCTTCTACAATCAAGAAAAGGTTCTGCCCAAGCATCCACCTGTCGAGAAAAACTTTGACAAACTGCTAGAAATCTGAAATGCTTGCATCAGGCAGGGCTTTGAACCAACCCTTCACTTTGGCTTGCAAAGAAAGAGCAAAAAGCCTTATACTAACATCTTCGCTATCAACTTCAAAAAGGTCTAGAAAAGACTCAAAATTCTGCACATGTTGCTCAGCGTTGAAATTCTTACATTCAACATCAAACCTCGGCAAGTATAGATCATAGTTTTTGGGGAAAGCATGGAGAACAGAAGGTAAAACAAGAGGTTTATACCGATCTGGAATTTTACAAGGTGTAGGGGTATGTACAGCAGGTATAGAATCGGTCTTGGTCTCTTGAGATTCATCAATTTGAATATGGTCATCACAAAATTCAGAAAAAGGATCTTGATCAAGCTCAAAGGCATGCAAATCTTTGGTATTCACAATCTTCAAAGGGAAAGAATCAACTGCAAGCCTAGGATCTTTTCTCAAGCATAGTATACTTTGCAAGGCAGTCTTGACATCCCTGGGAAAAGAGAAGAAATAATTTATGACAAAGAACAAAATGTCTTGGATGAAATTCCAACTTGAATACCTGGTCTGTCCATGTTGTCCTTTCATGTTTTTGCTGGTCGGGATCATCCTCCAGTGGAGTCTTTGGATCTGATCTTGAAAATGATTTATAGTCGCCAGACGAATGATTTCAGCCTTGCCAGTGTCTGATCGTTGTCCACCATCAACAATCAGATCTGAACTTGATACATGTACTGGGGTAATTAACTAGTTAGATGTCACGATTACAAGCTCGACCGGAGATTGGTTGAAGCAACGTTTATCTACTTGCGTTGATGCAAAGCAAAAGCGTTTCGAAGGCTACCTGGCATAACTTCAGGCTCCATCTGTAGCTTATAAAACAAATGACATCAACCAGCAAACCATTTGTCCTTCCCCAGTATGGTTGCCAATATGTTAGCGCTTGAAATTTCACCTCAGGCTGAGAAAGGCAAACTCCAAGGCAACATCAAACCACTTAGCCTCGTAGCTAGCCCTACGGGGCAGGAGAGGGCTCTCTCCGGTCTATCTCGGCAATGATCTTCAACGGGTAGAGATAACCAATAAAGAACATTGATTTTAGGCTATTAAACTGATAAAAATGTTTGATTTGGGATTTTTAGGGTTTTGGTGGAAAATTGGGGAAAGGCAATTTTGGGTGCGGGGATTGGACACAGTTTTCACATGGGGTTCTTTGGGGCAAGGTAGGAGACTGTATTGATGCCTTTGAAAGATTTGGATGGATGAGAATGACTGGTGAGGAGTTAAGGAGAGCAAGCAATCACCTTGAATTCTCCTTAAACAGCTGAAAACATTGATATTAAGCAAACTTAAAGGCAGAGCATAGCAACCATGAATTCTACCTTAACACTTCATTTGCCTAATTTGCAGAAGAAAAAGTAAGAAGATGATTCACATAAAAAACTTACAAGTACAAAGAGAAACACACCATCAATACATGTAACCATAGGAATCCCAAAAAGGACTGCAAAACCCTGGTCTTTCTTCCTTTGCCAAAAATTGCAGAGATACAATGAGTAATACAATAGAAGCTTTCTCCCTCAAGAGTCCAACCATGAAAATGACCAAGAAAGTAAAAAATATAGGCAATCTAACATCTTTCCTTGCCTCTAGGAGTTGAGCTCACTATCCTAGGATCCGTTTCAACCAATTCCAAACTGAGCACTAGAATCTAGGCAGTCAAAACAACTTGCCTCTATAAGCTAGGAAACCAATTCATTCATTAAATTTTTGCCTATTTCATGAATGAATCTTCTAGAAGAGATAAATAAGTGTCAAATTATCATAAAATTACATCATTTACATCAAGGAGGATCAAAACCCACTCCAAAAAGTCAAACCTAGTCAAAACTGCGTTTTGCTGAGCTGTAGGTGCATTTCTGTGAAAATAGCCTGATGCGTAGCGCCCTGAATCTCAACGCATAGCGCGCATTTGGGCCTGCTTTTGAGGCACTTTCCGGCGTCCAAATGATACAAAAGTGGTCTTGTTGGAAAGGTCTGGATGTCTACTTTCCAACCCAAGTGGAATTTCTAAATTTGGTGACCATTTACCCCTCCAAACTTGCAATCTCCCAAGACTACTTCCTATGTGTCAAAAAGGTGGCAGAAAGTCATTTTTTGCTTGTTTTTTGACCTTCTGGAGGCTCAAAACTTGGTGAAATTTATTGGCAATTGCTAAGAAAGTGTATTTTTGCATGAAAAATCCAAAAATGCTGAGTTTTCATGAAATGGAGTTGCCCATCTTCAGGGTAGCGCGCGGCGCGCTACACGTTGGGGACAAAAACTTGTGTTTGGCACAAAAAATTCACAATTGACAAAATTTTCTCCAAATTTCTTGAAATTTGGGCTGGGGAGTCCCCAATCAAGTACCATGCTCAGTAAAATAGACTTTGGCCAAAATTTGGAGTGGATCGGGCCTTTTTCGTCGTTTTAGTGCCTTGGCCAACCTCCTTGGATCTAGCGATTGTAATTTTGTCATTTCTCTAAAACCATGACACCTGTGAAAAAAATGAAGGAGGTTTTTCTTCCTTGGCCTTTTATGGAAAAAAACCTCTCTCAGTTTTCCAAATTTCATCTTTGATTGCTCTGAAATGGATTTTTAGTGAAACTTATCCCGATGTGTGGAACAAGGGATTTTGCCGAAATGAAGCGAAATGAAGGGGATAAGGAGCTTATAAATTCTTGAGGAAATTTTTGGGAGTAGGGAGGAATGTTAGGAAGTAGGGGAAAGTGGAATTGTGGAGATCGAGTGAGGGGAAGGGGTCCAAAAGGGAAAAACACAGGCCCAACCTAGAAAATTGCCAGGTTGTAGCAAGAAACTAGGGTTTGTGCGAAAATGAGGAATTTTGCGGATCTCAGTGATGGGAAGCATTTGATAAGGTACATGAAGGATAGGGGAAGGTGTATGAACATCTAGATACAATTTTTGCCGATGATTTGACCATCCAAGATAAATTGGCTTTCAAAACCCTAGGAGAGGGAAATGACCTTGCCAAGGCACAACTGAAGCATGAATAAACTGTAAAATGACCCAATGGAACTTGACATGATGATGACGACCCTATGAATGATGATAGACTCAGAAGAATGATGACATGGACCGAAATTTGGACAAATTTAGAAGGAGTGAAAGCAAACCCTATACCTAATGCCTAGTGACCAAATTTTGCTTGAAGACTCACTGAAATGACAAAATTTTACCTTGACACTCTGAAATCACCTTGTGAGAGCATATTTGATCACTGGAGGAAGGCTGGAAAGACTGACACTAACAGGGCCCACTTAGTGAAGGCGACTCTTTTCACTAAGCTCCATCATCTTGTTGCAATCTCAACACTCCCTCTCGACAAGATATGGATTACCAACAACCCCTATCCTGCCTCGGTGGTACTCGAATTTGCTCCTGGTGAGAGCCTTCGTCAGAATATCAGCATCCTGATCCTTCGTTGGAATGTACGAAAGTAACATGATCCTCCGCTGCACACAATCTCTGATATGATGGTACCTGATGTGCTTGGACCTGAACAACCCGACCAGGATCATCCTCATCCACACGGATCTCTGCTTCCTGTTGTACCAAGAAACTATTGTCGATCTGATACTGAAGACCACTCCTGATGTGCTCTTTCTGTTCGTTGGGCTCCCTTCCCACTCTGCTTCCGTGAAGCCACATATCTTCACCTCATCCTCCTGTCTGTACCACAAACCATATCCCGATGTGCCTCTCAAGTAGCGCAATACATGCTTGCCCGCCTTCCAGAAGAGCTTGGTAGGCTTAACCATAGCTTGTGAAAGCTGGTTAACTGCATAGCATATATCAGGTCATGTATTGACCAAATACATTAGCGACCCCACCAAATGTCGATAAACAGTGGCATCCACTTCTTCTCCCGAAGTGGCATCCTCCTTCCTCTAACCTGTAGGAAGAGGAGTATCAACAGGCTTGCAGCCATGCATGTTGAACTTCTCCAGTATCTCCCGAGGATACTTGCCCTAAGAAACAAACAGTCCACCACTGCGCTGCCATATTTCCAATCCCAGGAAATAGTGAAGGAGGCCCAAATCCTTCATCTCAAACTCTGTAGCAAGATCCTTCTTGCATGACAGTATCAACAGCTCATCACCCGTTAGAATCAAATCATCAACATACAGTACAATGATAAGCAACTTACCCTCCACCACAATCTGGTATAGGTTCGGATCCGCCTCGCTCTTGGAGAATCCAAGTCCTGTGAAATAGCTGTCTATCTGTGTGTACCAAGAACGTGGTGCTTGCTTCAACCCATACAACGCTCTCTTGAGCCTGCACACATGCGACTCGCTGCTGAAGACTTCAAAGCCTTCGGGTTGCTCAATGTACACCTCCTCCTCAATGACTCCGTTGAGGAACGCAGTCTTCACATCCATCTGATGAATGTGCCATCCCATCTGCACTGAGAGAGCAAGGATCGTCTGTATGGAAGAATAACTTGCGACAGGTGCAAAGGTCTCCTCATAATCGATCCCCTCAATCTGTGAAAAGTCTCGGGCAACAAATATTGCCTTGCACTTCTCCACACTCCCGTCATCTGCCTACTTGACCTTGTAGATCCATCTCGAACCCACCACTGATTTCCCTTCTGGTCTAGGAACAATCTCCCATGCACTGTTTCTGACAATAGAATCATACTCTTCCACCATGGCGTCTACCCATGCGGGATCCTCCACAGCTTCCTCGAAAGAGGATGGCTTAGTCACAACACATTTGCTCATAAGAGCGATGTATCCAGTGTACCGATCAGGTGACTGTCTCTGCCTACGTTGGGCTGTAGGTGGTCCTACAACTTTCTCTGCATCTTGAGCCAGTCGCTCAGCTTCTGTCAAGCGCTTTCACCCTCTGATGGTTGGCGCTGCATGAGTGGTCTCTTCCACTCCATGAACCTCGTCCTGTGGCTGATCCACGTCCTGAAGCTCATCCTTAGGAACTAATAGCTCCTCATCTGCATGCAAGTGTAGCTCCCTCTCAAGCGAACACTTCATGGCTTTCTCCTCCTGAAATTTTATATCCCGTCGCACAACAGTTTTACCACTGTCTGGCAAATACACACGATAGTTGTGGGGCGTATTAGTGTACCCCACAAATATCCCAACCTCTGCGGTCGGCTCCAACTTCTTCCTGGCATCCTTCGTCACATGCATGTAAACGTTAGCACCAAAAATCCTCAAATGAGAAAGATCAGGCTTCTTACCAGAATAAGTCTCCTCAGGTGTACTCATGCCAAGTATCCTATGAGGACAACGGTTCTGCACATAAACTGTTGTATTGCATGCTTCTGCCCACAAGTGAAGGGGTAGGCCCTGATCATGCAACATTGCCCGTGCAGCACCCACAATCGTTCTGTTCTTCCGCTCAGCTACCCCGTTCTGCTGTGGGTTACGGGGAGCTATGAGCTCTCTACGAATCCCTTCTGTCTTGCAGAAATCCTTGAACTCGTCCGAGATGTATTCACCACCATTATCGCTCCTAAGAGCCTTCACCTTCTTCCCCGACTCCTTCTCGACCAGTGCTTTGAATTCACAGAACTTTGAATATGTCTTTCTCTTCTTCTGCATGAAGAAGATCCAACACTTACGAGAGAAATCATCAACAAAAATCACATAATTCCTATGTTTTGCTATCTAAGCAACTGAGAAAGGTCCACACACGTCTGTGTGAATTCTCTCAAGGATCGTCATGGCGCGACTATCCTTCTCGTGAAAGGTGGCTTTCACAAACTTCCCTAAAGTACACCCCTTGCACTGATCTGACTGCGCAAGTGTGCCTTTAGGAAGCTCTGTAGTGATCTGCTACAGTATCTTCAAGGCTCCATGGTGAAGGTGACCCAATCTCCTATGCCACAAATCGCCATCATCCCGGCTCACCAATCCTTCTGCCTTGCCCGCCATTGCTGCGCATCCATCTACATGCAACTGGTAAAGGTTCCTCACTCGAACCCCTATCTTCCGGGTCTCACCAGTTGTCTTGCTGCGCAGGAAAGCCTTTCCCTCGCTGAAAACAACATCATACCCCTTGTCTTCTAACATCGCCACTGAGATGAGATTCTTCGTCAATCCTGGAACATGCATGACTTCCTTCAATACGAAGGGTTTACTAGACTCCCTCTCAAAGGAAATGATACTGATACTGGTCGCACTGTATCTACCATCATCGCCCATCTCGATGTGCACTCCAAGATCTTTGTCCTCTAGATCAGAGAACAAATATCTATCTCCTGTCATGTGAAAAGACGCACCACTGTCCAAGAACCACACTGATCCCATCACACTTGAAACCAAGCATGCGATCAATGAAAAATCAAGCTCAAACTAAGAAGCTAAGGCCTCTCCCCCTGCAGATCCAGCAGCTTGCTTGTTCTTCTTCTTCTGTGGATAATTTGTGGCATAGTGTCCGTGCTGATGACAGTGAAAACACTTCACCTTGGACATATCCTGCTTCTTGCCTTTCGCACCAGAATGAGAAGCTTTCTCGTTCTTCCCCTTCTTTGCTTTGGTAGCCAAAGCGCAATTCTCTTCATCAAATACCTTTGATGAAGATCCATTCTCACCTTTATTGTTACTGAGTTTATCCTTGAGCGCCAGGTCGCTCTTGCTTTGGAATAACATTTGCAATCCGTTGAAAGACATTTTCAACAACACTGTTGCAAATTTGAATTTCCACCAGCTCCAACTCAACCGCTTCCGATCTAGAATTCGTGAGAACACAATATTTCTTGTACAGAGATTGACTGTATGGGCATTCACCGGATATCTCACCTTCCAAAGGAAGGATGAATCCAGAGGCTACCTGGCCCGATTACAGACTCTGCCTAAAGAAATAGAATGTAAACACTTCTTGAATAGTAGATCTGATGATCAATCCTCGCTTGATATCCTGTAAAAATCTCTTCTACAAATCAAGCCGCTCCGATACCATGTAGAAAATTTTTCTACAATTATCTAGCTCGCTCTGATACCATGTAGAAATTTTGAATAATTTAACACATATTCAACAGAGATTATCCTGATCATGTACTATTGCGGAATACATACACAATACAGAAGCTCCTCTATGTTGATCATCAATATAACATCATCAATAACAATAAAACATCAAGAGCATTCACACATTAACACAATATGTATCACGGGGAAAGCATCTCGCTAAAAACCACAACTATCTGTATATTAATGATTGAGTCATGTAACATTACACAACATAATACTTCTCACAAGTATCTCCACCTCTGTTACACACAATACAGCTCAGATCTGATCTCCAAATCTCTTCCACTGCTTGCCTGCCTCCACTGCTCAATACCTGCTCAAGAACTGATGAGAATGGCTCACCAAACTCGTTTTTCACCTGCAAAATAGTCACTCACACTTTTTTGGACATGAGCACAAGCTATAATGTGGGCAAATACATGAGCAAACTCATTGGCATACTCAATCTCTTGATTGTGCAAGATCTGGTGCACAACTATAGTCACAATTGATAGCAATCTGATTCTCTACCACCTGTCTCTGTTGAACTGAACATGCACTGACATGCAACTGAGTTAACTGATGTATTCATTAGTTGTATTATGAGTTAATAACTTGTGAATTAATTAATAACTAATTCACCTAACTCATCTCTAGTCTATTTGCCAGTTAGACTAAATACAACCAGTTTAACAAAGCTAAACTGAACACAACTCCATCAACTCCACAATCAACTCCACCAAACTCAACTGATTGAGTTCTAACTAAAGTCATGCATGCAACAACTCAACTGACTCATAAGAAAAGCGTATTTCCTTCTGACAGCTGCATGTGCCACCTCTGTAGGTCAAACTGAAGTGCTCCAAGAGAATAAGATTAAGTTTATAGTCCAAATATTATTGTGAGATAATGATATTTGACTTTTCTATTTTTGACACCCAGTCTAAAAATAGACTTTGATCACTCACACTGTGATCACTCACACTTTCATCAAAAATAGGAGTCCATCTATTTTTTCCAACTTGACCAATCATCCATAAACAACAACCTGCAATCCATAGACATGATCCATATGTCTAAAAATAAACATAGTCTAAAAATAGACTTGCACCAAAAATAGCCTGCGGGCCCACTTAGTGAAGGCGACTCTTTTCACTAAGCTCCATCATCTTGTTGCAATCTCAACAGCACCAATAGAGTGACACATAGTAGGTGGAAATAGCCATATTGGGTGGTTAAGTGGGTCGAATCCGAATGACACATGATAGGTGGAAATGACCATATTGGGTGGCCAAGTGGGAAAAATATAAGTGATACATGGAAAATATGACATAATGTATGATGTGGTATATCCTCTAGATTTGCACCAATGGGTTAGTTTGTAAGAATTTGCGCCTTTATACTTAAGGTTGCAGTTATAAACCTTCAGGCATATAAAATAGGATGTCACCAAATGGGTCAATGGCAATGCATCATGCCAAAACCAGATTTTAAAGCCTCTTTTAGATGAAATTATGTTACTAAAGCCGTCCTTTAACAATTTTCATTTATGTCATATCTTCAGGGAAAATAATGAAGAAGCCGATCAACTTTCTAAAGCTGGCATACAACAGATTCTGGGCGGATGGGCGATAGAGGAATTTTTACAGGGGCACCAAACTTTTTCACAGCAGCCACCTTTCGCTCCTCCTACATGATTGGGGATACGGCTCCTCTTTTTTATATCAAACAGTTTTGTTACATCTACAGGTTTCTAAGACTCTGTTTTTATATTTCTTTTTTGTAAATATCTATCACAGGTCGTATTAGAAAGTTTACAAACTCAAACATATATCACAGCTTTATGATCATATGCTCAGCATATGTTTTGCGGGGTTGTTTTCCTTCATAGAAGGAGACCCTTTTTGTGTTTTCTTAAAAACGACATGTTATTACTGAACAGCTGGAAAAAGGAAAATGTATAGACAGAGAGGCTAGTTAGAGTAGCTGTTGTGAAGTTTTTCACAAGCAATAATCATGTATTTGCTAGGTATTGGGAAAGCTCCAGGGAGGCAAACTTCTTCAGAAGTGAACAAATCGGAATGTAAAACTTTTTATTTTTGCTAATGAAAAGTTTTGATTTTTTCTTCGGAAAAAAAAGGTAAACATGAGATAAGAGTTACTATACATGACTCGACTTCCAAGATGCACTTATGGAAAATGGGGTCCACATGTCCAAAACTAACTGTAAACACCCAGTAATGCATGATGACACTATTATCAATCTAACTTGACAGAAAACTATTTCCTTTCAGTTTCGTTTCTTTAAATTTAACACAAAATTTCTATTGCGGTTTTTTGGGTCCTAAACTTTTGAGGTTGTTTTGAGGGCCTAAACGACATTTTCATGGAAAACGAAGACATTAGAAAAGTGCTAAAATATGTTTCACAGGTTCTTTTTTCATCGTCCTCGTGGATAATTTTGAAATGAGGTATTATGATAACCAAACAAAGATCATATGCCAAAGTTACAACCCTAAGGAGTTGGAGGTCCAAATTATTCATTTATACAAACAATTTGTGACTATGGTACTTTTAGGTCATGAATGCATATCTCTTCACTATTTCATTTGTTTCATCAAGGGTTCCTCAAGAATTCTTACTTCCCTCCCTGACTAGCTGCAACAACACATATTAGCTAATGCATTCATATAAATAATGAAGAGGTTGTCGAACCATGGAGTAAAATCATACCAAGAACACACCATATAATGAGAAATATACCATGCATGTAACCAACATTTAACTAGAATGATACCATGACAAACCAGTCATAAATCACACATTAAATCATAATTTGTGCTCATTTATCTCATTAAAGAAAAACACATAATGACATATCAATAATTCCAACCAAGTGAGGGACTTCCACGTACCACCCGACCATAGATTGGGTTGAACCAAATATTTCTTTCAGCCAATCACCCCCATGCCATATTCCAAGCATGAATGTGGGATCATATGGGATAAAGTAAAACAAAATCAACCAGGTAATTGAAAGGCTAAACCACCTCTATCCTCAACCACAATGATTTCACCTCAATTGTTCCAGAAATCACTAACACCAAAAGAAGATTGGATGCCTTCCGACTTTATTCACCATACCTAGAGGAATTTTCTTGTCCCCACCCATACGTCAGAGTTCCAAGAGAAACACCATCTCCAACCATGACCCTTGGGAATTTTCCTAAAACCACCTCAACTGAGATCCAAAATCTACCAACCATTCAAAGCTTAACCAAAACAGGTAACCCACTATGAGCCCCAATATTGAAACAAGAATGCTACAACTCTCAAGGCTACCAAATTAAATTCAACTCGGGGTTTGTATAAAGTTAAGAGGTGTTAGCACTATATGTGTAGCATGCAATGTGTCCTTCCTTAGTTGATCTAATGCAATGAAGTGAATATTATGAAATCAAAGCCTAAACTAATTGCAGAAATGTAAATGTTACTCTATTTACATGAAATGGAAATGCTGCTTGCTCAAATGTAAATGCTAACACTAATTGAAGAAATGTAAAGGCTATACTACTTGCAGAAATTTAAACATTAAGCTACTTGCATAATATAAATTTTGGATTGAAAGGAAACCTAGTCTATGGAATGGAAATAATAGTGCTTGAAATAGAAACCCTATCTCAAGAATAAAGAAAGAAAAGAGAATCAAATCAATCAATGCATTC